>CAUYUJ010021519.1:0-97500 GCA_963575745.1 Prorocentrum cordatum | reverse complement strand
GTAGTAGTAGTAGTAGTAATACTCGTAGTAGTAGTTGTAGTGGTCGTAGTAGCAGTCGTACTAGTAGTGGTAATAGGAGTAGTCGTGGTCGCCATCGTCCGCGTCGTCGTCGTAGAAGTAGTGTTAGTTGTCGTAGTAGTAGTAGTAGTAGTAGTAGTAGTAGTAGTAGTAGTAGTAGTAGCCGTAGTAGTAGTAGTAGTAGTATTAGTAGTAGTGGTAGTAGTAGTCGTAGTAGTAGTAGTAGTAGTAGTAGTAGTAGTAGTAGCAGTAGCAGTAGTAGTAGTAGTAGTAGTAGTAGTAGTAGTAGTAGTAGTAGTAGTAGTAGTAGTAGTAGTAGTAGTAGTAGCCGTAGTAGTAGTAGTAGTAGTCGCCATCGTTGTCGTCGTCGTAGTCGTCGAAGAAGTCCCAGCCGTCGTAGTAGTCCTAGAAGTAGGAGTGGCAGTCGCAATCGCAGTATCAGTAGCAGTCGCAGTCGCAGGCGCAGTCGCAGTAGCATGAGGAGGCGTAATTGAGGTGAATGAAGGGCTGGTATTAGAACGTGACCAGCAGTAGGAGGCGCAGGAGCAGTAGGAGCAGTAGGAGCAGTCGTCGTCCTCGCTGCCGCCAGCAACTATCACCCCTCTATTGCTCGCCGTGCTGAACACTGTTGCGTGGTTGGCCCCCCCCGCCAGGGAAAACCTTTTGGGCGACCCTACCCGACAGAGGGGTTGTGAGTTTGTCCGTGCAAGGATTTGTAGACAGTTCGATGCATCTCCAATTGAGTTGGCCTCGTCGTCCTCGTCGTCGGCGTCATCGCCGCAAGCGTCTTCGTCGGCGACGACAGCGGCGACGGCGGACGCCTGAGCGGTGGCTGCTACTGGGGGAACACATATGTTCCAAGTGTTGGTGGGGCCCCCATCCGTCAATAAGCCGGCGCAGGAAAACAGTGTTCCCATTCTTGGGGGGTATTGAAGGCCCTTCTGCGTGACTTGTACTGTTGGCCCACAGGGTCTCATGGGTTTCACCCAGAATTGGCCTGCGCGCTTGGATTTGCCTCCCCCCACCTTTCCCGCTGCCCTTAATGCCGCGCATCAGAGGTCACTCTTGCCCAGGGCCGCTCTTTCGTGTAGCCGATAAGCTCCGGGACCAGGACGCATTTCCCTCAGGACCCGCTGCGTACATGGGAACCTCGTGCCCATAGGGCGCACGCGGCAGGGTCACAGCGCCCGCCGTGCGCGTGGGGAGGCAAAAGGTTTGCTGCCCGGCTTCAGTTATCACCCCGCGAACCTTGCGGGTTGCAAGATTTCCAACGTAGGCGAATCTTTCAACGTAGGATTGTCATCAGCTTCGCCATCGGAGGATGAAAACCAACACTGTGGAGATGATCGCACATTTGCCGACCCCGATTTTGATCACTTGTTTTATGCAGAAAGCTCTGAATCGCGGGAGATGGCCAGAGCTTGCAATTCGAACTCCAAGTTTGCTCGAAAAACGAATGCCGAATTCATGTCAGGCGCCACCAGTTTTCAAATACATGCATACATTCTGCATGCACGCATGCGACATGTATGGTAAGGTAACGTAGCGTGGCCCAGTGCAGCGACGAGCTGTTGATGCATCCATGCGAAATACCATACGAATGTGATCAAGCGTGGGCCGTAAGCAGTGCGCGGTCTGGAGAGATACGCGGTGCTATCTGGGTGGGACAGCACACGTGATGCAATCTAGGCGGTGCAACCTGTGTGGCACAGCCTGCGTTGTAAAATCCATGTTTTGCGATCTACGGCGCGCAATACACGTTGTGCAATATTCGTGGTGGAGTATTTGTGGTGCAGCAAGTATCCTCCCATATGGATTGGGGCTCTGTATAGATATGTGTAGTAATACATATGTATATATATGTATGTATGTATATTTATATTTACATATATATATATATATATATATATATATATGTATGTGTGTGTATGCTGACATTTTTCTGCGTGCGCGGCCGACGCGGCCGCGGTGGCGCTGACCGTCGGGCGCTTCCGAGCGGGCACTTCAGTGCGAGTCGGTGGCTCGGGCGGGCGCGGTACCGTGGTGACGCCGACGGCCGGCGCGATGATGTGAGTTGCAAGGGTGGTGACGATGGTTGCGATGACGACGGCAGGGCCGATGCCGGCGCCGATGTTGATTGCGTTCGGCGGTAACGATGACCGCGCCCCCGCGTCGGCGATGAAGGTTTTGGGGAGAGTTCGACACGCGCGCGCGGCCGACGCGCACGAGCGGCCCGCGTCGCATTTTTCGGCGCGGATCGCCCCCCCCCCCCCCCCAGCACGCGCACAAGGGCGTTCGAATGAGTTCGGCACGCAGCGAGAGAAGCCCGCGCGGCACAATTTGTTGGAAATCAGCAGCCCGTGGTTCCCTAAAGAATGCGCAAGATTGCGAGCGTGAGTTTTTTGAAACTTGACGTTGCAAAGCCAGTGCGTTTTATGTTTTTTTCGGCGCGCTCGATCTTGAAACCTTTACGAAATCTAGGGTTGTTTGAGGGGCGTCGACCTGTGCGCGCGCGACGACGCGCGCGCGTGCGCGTCGCCCCATTTATTGGAAGGGCTGTTCGGAAACATATGGTTTTTGATAAACGGGTGCGCTCGCATTTGTCCTGCGGCGGGGGATGAAGGGGGGCGGTGGTGGTGGTGGTGTGGTTGGTGTGGTGGTGGGGTGGTGGTGGTGGTGGTGGTGGTGGTGGTGGTGGTGGTGGTGGTGGTGGTGGTGGTGGTGGTGGTGGTGGTGGTGGTGGTGGTGGTGGTGGTGGTGGGTGGTGGTGGTGGTGGTGGTGGTGGTGGTGGTGGTGGTGGTGGTGGTGGTGGTGGTGGTGGTGGTGGTGGTGGTGGTGGGTGGTGGTGGTGGTGGGTGGTGGTGGTGGTGTGGTGGTGGTGGTGGTGGTGGTGGTGGTGGTGGTGGTGGTGGTGGTGGTGGTGGTGGTGGTGGTGGTGGTGGTGGTGGTGGTGGTGGTGGTGGTGGTGGTGGTGGTGGTGGTGGTGGTGGTGGTGGTGGTGGTGGTTGGTGGTGGTGGTGGTGGTGGTGGTGGTGGTGGTGGTGGTGTGGTGGTGGTGGTGGTGGTGGTGGTGGTGGTGGTGGTGGTGGTGTGGTGGTGGTGGTGGTGGTGGTGGTGGTGGTGGTGGTGGGTGGTGGTGGTGGTGGTGGTGGTGGTGGTGTGGTGGTGTGTGTGTGTGTGTGTGTGTGTGTGTGTGTGTGTGGTGGTGGGGGGGGGGGGGGGCGAACTGCAGCCCGGCTGGGATTGTGCGAATTTGGATGGACGACCGGGCAAAATCACGTGCAAATTGCAATGCGACAGGACGGCCTGTTAACGCGATGGCGGGGGGTGGGGATCGGGGTAGATCCCAATTTTCCTTTTGAAGAAGAAAGAAGAAACATTTCCTTTTCGCAGTGAGTTGCCCATTCCACTGCTTGCGCGATCGCCCCACCCGCCACGCAACTTGGCTTGCAAAGCCCATGCCGCGGCGATTGCGATAAGTGCTTGGCGTTGGCTGGTGCATCTCTGCGGCCGCGCAAGCCCGCGCACGCTCGCGCGCGCAGCGGCCAAATAGTCTGGCGCGGCCGACGCGGCCGCGGTGGCGCTGACCGCCGGGCACTTCCCAGCGGGCATTTCACTGCGAATCGGCGACTACGGCAGGCGCGGTATCGTGGCAACGTCGACGGCGTTAAACGCGATGATGATGGCAATTACGATGGCGACGATAATGACAACGACGACGGCAACAGCAGCGGCAGCGCCGATGTTGATCACGCCGGAGACGATGACGGCACCTTTGCGTCGGTAGTGAAAGTTTTTCGGGGGGAGTTCGACATGCACGCGCGGCCGACTCGCGAGACTGGGTCGCATTGTATCATTTGACTCAAATCGTGCCCCCTTCAGCACGCGCGCGCGGGCGTTCGAATGATTCCGACGTGCGGCGCGAGGGGTTTGTTTGAATGGCCATGTTACAACACCGATGGCTTCCATAAGCACTCGCAGAAGCAAGTGCGCAGGCATATTCGATAATGGATGTTGCAAAACCATGTGTTTTTTTACATGTTATTGGGAGACCCGGCTTGGACATTTTTTTGAGCCGGAGAGTTTTTTTTAATGATTTTGGGGTGCGCGCGACGACGCGCGCTTGTGCACTTCGTTTTTTTTTGCAAAAGGAACGCCAGAGGCTGGCGACAGAATTCGCGTGCAAACGTGGTCCAGCAAATTCGACATGCGCGCGCGAGAGGCCCGTTTGGCAGCATGTTCTGAAATATTGAAACCCAGCGCTGTTTTCTTTAAAATCTGCAAGAGCGCGGGCGCGTATCTGTTGTTGGATATTCACGTTGTGAAACCATGTTTGTTATGTTTCGGGACATTCGTTTGACAACCCTATGATGACGACTACCGTTTTTGAAAGGTTTTGGCACACGCGCGCGACGACGCGCGCGTGTGAATTTCGTCAAATGTTTTGCGCAGAAGGATGTATGGAAAACTATTGATTTGTGACGAACGGGTGTGCGCATACATATGTGTATATGTACGCAGGGGATGAAAGGGGGGGGTCGATGCAGGCTAGCTTGGCTGGGATGGTTCGAGTTCGTTTTTGGAATGGACGATGGGGAAAATTATTTTTTAAATTGCAATACGAAAAGGAGGGGACGCGTAAATCCAGGGGGGTGCAAACGTTAATTCTCTATTACAGTGGATAAACTATTTTTTTCGTTTGGCGGCACCTGAGCAGCCAGACAAACTGACACGCCCAGGTACGGGCGACGATGGGGCGGCGACGGGGCGGCGACGACGGCCACTTACCCGCCAAGCCGAAGACATGGCCCAGACGATGGGCGGCGACGAGGATGCGACGGGGCTGCGACAGCGGCCACATAGCCGACAGACCGAAGACACGGCTCAGGCGACGGGCGGCGAGGCGGCGACGGGGCGGCGGCGGCGGCCTCATAGCCGCCAGGCCCAATACTGCGTCAAGCCTTTCCCAATGTGTACTGTTGCGGCCAATTCGTTTTTGTTCCTCGCGCCCCGTTCTCAGCCCCCGCGTGGATGGTCGCAACGCCTCACCGTCAAATAGGCAACAAACCTCGTCACCGCACCAGGCAACCTTGAAACACACAGAGGATCAACAAACGTTCAGAATGTCTAGGAGGCATCGCCGCGATATTGCAGCGCAGCGTGGTCACAACGTAACATGGTCGCCCAGGGCTTTATGGAGGTTTCTTAAGGTTGATTCCATCACTATGGAGGCCTCCTGGATCGAATGTTTGTATCCTCTTGGAGCTGCACATTGACGCCATCGTGAAGCCTTGTGCGAGGAACGCATGCAACAAACACAAGCAATCGAGCAACTGCGTGTGTGTGTGTGTGTTTGTGTGTGTGTGTGCTTGATCGCTTTAATTTCTGGAGGCTTCTGGCGGATATCATTTTGGAAGCCCTTGGGAAGTCGTCGGCTTGGAAACCAAACGAAGTCGTGATCGGCCATATGGAGCCTTCGGGGTCTTCGCGACGCCTTCGGATGATATGGGGGGCCTTCGGAAACACTGGGCAGGCGTGTGTGGCCTTGGAAGACTTGGGCAGCCAGAGGGTGAGGGAGCATTGCCTGGGAATGATCAGCATAATCGAGCGTTCGGGCCAGAAGCTACACTCCAGAGCTCAATAGGGGGTAGCAGGGTCACCCCACCTCGGCCGCCGAGGTCTTGGAGCAGATGCACGTGGGAAGGCTCTCCCCCAGCGTCGTCACCTACAGCGCCGTGATCAGCGCATGCGAGAAGGGCCGGCGGCCAGAGGACGCCTGGCGCGTGTTCGGGGAGATGCGGCGGCAGGGTGTGCGGCCCAACCTCATCACCTGCAACGCCTTGATATCCGCCTGCGAGAAAGGCCCCCGTGCTGGCAAACGCGGGGCGCGCCCAGGCGCACTCTGGGACCGATCCTGGTGCAGTTCCCCCCCACCCCAGGCCTGGCTGGGAGCCGACTTGCACCAAGGCCTGGGCCCGATGTGGGGAGCTCTGCGCGTGGAGGCATGGAGCCGGTGTGTGTGTGTGTGTGTGCGTAGGTGTTCGTAGGTGTAGGTGTGTGTCGGTGTGCGTGTGTTGGTGTGTGTGTGTGTGTGTTGGTGTTCGTGTGTGTGTGTGTGTTTGTGCATGTGTTGGTGTGTGTGCGTGTGTGCGGCTTCCCTGTTGTGTGATGGGCCTGCCCGCGCGCTTCACTTTTCGCCTCCGGCCGCTGCCCCGCCTCCGCCGCGCGGCTGCGCGCGTGGCCGCGGCGCCACGCAAAGCCTGTGGCTCCCGTCTCCGTGCAGGCGCGCAGTGGGCGCAAGCCGTCCGCGCCATCGACGACATGGGCCGCCTCGGGCTGCAGCCCAGCGACGTGAGCTACGGCGCCGGCGTGCTCGCCTGCTTGGCGGCGGGCCGCGCCGAGGCCGCCTTCGCCCTGCTGGACCGCGCGTCCGCGCAGCTGGCGGAGCTGCCCGCCCACCTCCTCGGCCTGCTGCTCCCCGAGTGCGATGCGCGGGGGCTCCGAAGGGGGGGGGGGGAGCCAGGCTTCACGATTCCTGCGGCGGCTCCCCCCCGGTGTAGGGAGCGGCCTGGGGTTGGAGTTGTCAGACCCCCTGGACTACCCAAGGAGCATGTTGAGGCCAGCTTGGGCTGATTACCTCGGGGTGCTGTCCGCGAACAGCCTCAAGCGTTGCCAGGTGGAATCGGGAGGCCCACGCCGCCGTGTCTCGCCGCCTTTCTGTCTGTACTGGGCCGCCCGCATCCGCATCAGGTGCGAAGGGAAAGGGTCGGTGTGCCGCGCTGGCGGCGTGCAAAAGCCACTGCGTGAGGTCTCCGTGTCCTCGCGCATCTGACCATGTTGCCCTCCTTGCTCGCACTCCTGCCGTACCAGAGTCAGGAGCTCCTTCGCCTTCTCATGGGTTCACACCTTTGGAGGTCAGCGAACAGTTGGTTTCGTGTAGTATCGCAACATGTCCGTCCCAATCGGTCCATGGATGTGCAGGCTTTGTTGTTTGGGGGTGTTATGTTTCTTCATGGTGGCAGTCGTCCCGAGCAGTTCTGTCTTGTCCCATACGTACTTTCGTATTGTATTGCCGTCCTGTTTTCCAGATGTGAAGGACAACGTGATTCGGTATGGTTCCTTATTTCCAGATGGTCCGTTTCATGCAAATCGGATGAGTTGCCATATGCTATCAGTTACGTGCCTTCTTATGGCCTATGAGCTAGTCGAGGTTCCGACTTCGAGCCCAGCGCCACCGAGATTCACTCGACCCGGGCCCACGCAGGGGGGCAGCTGTCGGAAGAAAGAAAGCTTCAAGAGGCAGCAGCCTGCAGAGCTGATAGGACAAGATCACACTTTGCACCGATCCAGCGCCAGGCTCAGCCTGCTCAGCGTACGCATATCATTCGGCATGCAGCCCACATGATCGAGTAACACATGGGCTCCTCCTCCTCCTCCTGATCCCCATCCCCATCCCCTGCCGATCCTCCCATCCCTCTTCCTCCTCCCTCCTCCCTCCTCCTCCTCCTCCTCCTCCTCCTCCTCCTCATCCTCCTCCTCCCCCTTGCCTTGTCCTTGAGGATAGCTCCTCCCTGTCGCACCCCGGGGCCATTCGGAAGGGCGTCCGGGCGATGCGCCCTGGATGTTCTCACGACGTGCGGCCCTCGAGCGTAGAAGCCGGCAAACGCTTCGCAGGCGGAGGGCGGATGGGTTCCAGAGCGTGGGCTCTCGCCATAGCGCCGCTCGCATGATGGGCCTGTTTTCCACCACCACCACCATCAGTTGGAGGAGGAGGAGGAGGAGGAGGAGGAGGAGGACCCCCTTCCCCTCCAACTTATGGTGGTGGTGGTGGAAAACAGGCCCATCATCGCATGTGCGTGAGCCCTGCCCCGGGGTTTCACGGGTCGAGGGCGGGTCCTTTTCAAGATGCGGTGTTCTCCTTAGCTTTATGTCGGGCGTGTCCCCCTACAGGGGGAGTTTCGACGAAACATCATAAAATACCCCAAACATACCCCAACAAGCTCAAAAGATATTCAAGAACTAGTCCCCATCTTATTTTTGATTATTATTGGATTATTTTTGGTGTATGTTTTATTTGTCGTCGAAAATCCCCCTGTAGGGGGGACAGGCCCGATTTAACCTTAGCTTTGGGAGCAGTTATGTACAACAAATGCTTGGTTCTCACGGGTTCTTAACATACCAGGAATAGTTTTATGAAAAGATTCAGGATTGCCAGTGTGCAACATGTACGTTGATCCGCGGTGTTGAAGTCCCAGAAATGATGTTATGGCCCGATTCAGGATTGGCATGACGCAGCAGTCAAGTTTACTCGTGGCGTTGGAGTCATGGGAATGGTGTTTTTGCACGCGTCAGGATAGCCAATCGGCTATTTCGCACCTCCGAGTTGGAATGATTCTCTGTAGTGGCCTATGAAGAGGGAATCTGGAGGGAGGATTGCTTCGAGCATCGTTGATGAATCGTGGGTTTGCACTGGTCCTGCTTCTCCTGAACCTCCTCCACCTCCTCCTCCTCCTCCTCCTCCTCTTCTCTCTCTCGCCCGCAACGCTCGTTGGCGCCCCAGGGGGCCCCTTGCGCGCGGCCGAGGGACGCACCCACGCCCGGCTGCGTCGCATTTCGGTTTGAGGATAGGAGGGGCGAATAGTAGGAGCCCGCGCCGAGCAATCCCACAACCCCGAGGTTCCAGGAACGAGGAGGAGGGGTGGAGGGCACCCGTGCCTCTCGCATCGTGCGTGCTAGTCGATACGGGGTAGTGAGCATCTGGCGTAGTATATGTAGTAGCTCTGTCCGTAGCGCAGTCGACGGCATAGCCTTGCTGGTCAATTTGGTGAAGCGTACCGTGCATCGGCGTATCGTGGTACACCGCATGCGTCGAGGACAGGAAACAGATGTAGGCATTGCGCTCGATAGCCAGTCGCATACGCAAGCAGGAAGTCAGGGAAAGGGCCATATCCGCCCACGCGTTTCTGGGGCCCCTCCATGGTAGCTGTACGCGCACGCTTGTCGTACGGATGGGCACGCGTCGGTGAACCCATGGTGTTGTAGATTTTTTAAGCAACCGCATTGTCAGTTCGACCCAGGAAGGCAATGCAGCATTCGGAACCACCTGTGAGTGCAAGTTGCAAGGGGGGCTTCATATCGTCGGCTAGCTCCTCCTCACGGAGGCTCATGCAATGCACTTTCATCTCCGCGTGCTGGTTTGGCGTTCGGTAATTTGCTGAATATTCGATCCCGTAAATGTTGGCAACGATAGTGCGATCGAGGTCGCCGGCGGTTGAAGTAGTCGTAGCAGTGTACAGCGTGACGTCGTCTTCCTCAAGGGGGCCCCAGGGCATGCAGAAGTTGACGCTTACCGCCGATTCCCAAGGATGCGTTTCCACGATCATGTATATGCGCGACGGCATCAACGAGATGCCACATAGGGGTATGCTCACATATTGTCCGTTGTTTGGTCCCTGTGGTGTGTCATCGATACTAACATGCCGTGTATCCTCTTCGCATTTGGCTTGTCCGTGATCTGACGCCCGAGATCTGCGAATTGGTCTTGTCGCCCTTACCGTGCGTAACTCTGCAGAACACTTGTGTCCATTTGTTTTCGCCGCTTAAATCTCGCAGCCAACTGGCTGCGCCCGCCAGCGTCAAGTGTTGCTTGCTGGGAGCGTCCGTTGAAATATGTTGGAAGCTGGCCGTGCAGATGTAGGCGGTCATTGGTTTACGCCTGTGGATGTAGCCAGCTGGTCGAGCCAGTTGTTAGGTTTATGACACATCGTGATGTTGAAGAGTGTTTCGTATGGTTACGTAGAGTCATAATGTAACTCGCAAGGGAGAGACAGTCGGACAGGCGGGCTTGTGGTCAATGTGTCGATCGTAGCTCGTGTTCCAAACCTGTGCCGCACGGCAAACCATATGCGTGCTCCATTATACCCTGCATAGGTTCGCCTCAGGTTGAGTATGTCGTCCGCAAGGCCTGGGGGACTTACAGCGCTGCGTGGGTCCAGGGGAGGAGGAGGGAGGATGACGGCGCCATTCCACTGTTCCCAACAATCCTGTGGTGTTGGGTCTTCGTTTTGAAGAGACGGTGCCCGGCGTCTCCTCTCTCCTCTCCTCTTCTCCTCTCGTCCTCCTCCTCCATATCCTCCTCGTCCTCCTCCTCGTCCTCCTCCTCGGCCTCCTCAGCATCATCATCACCAGCATCATCACCAGTACCATCAATCTAACCAACCATCTGCACGCTTTGAAGAGACAGCGCCCCGCGTTCCTCCTCCTCTCATCCTTCCTCCCTCTTCTGCCTCTGCCCTCCGCACACTTCAGCCATTTCGGCACTCCCCTCGCACGATTCGTGGACCCATAGGGGGCTCCAGCGAAGGTCCCAGTTTCGGTGTTCGCATGCGTTTCCCCTACCCAGGACAACGTTTCGTGGCCTCACAAGGAGCTCCACCCAAGGCCCGCTTGGCAGTGTTCGCATGCGTTTCCCCCGCCCAGCTCAGCGCTTCGTGACCCCATAAGGAACTCCACCTGAGAGCCTGAATGGCGGCGTTCGCATGCGTCTCCCCCGCCCAGGGCAGCGTTTCGTGGCCCCACATGCAGCTCCACATAAGGCCCCGTTAGCGGTTTTCGCACGCGTCCCCCCTCCCAAAACAACGTTTCGTGGCCCCACAAGGAGCTCCACCCAAGGCCCTTGTGGTGGTGTTCGCATGCGCCTCCCCCTCCCAGGGCAGCGTTTCGTGGCACCACAGGGGGCTTCATTTACGGCCTCAGTGGCGGTGTTCGCATGCTTCCCCTCCAACCAGGAAAGCGTTTCTTGGCCCCACAGGGAGCTCCACCCAGGGACCCAGTGGCGGTGTTCGCGTGCGTCTCACCCAGCCAGAACAGCTTCTCGTGGCCCCACAGGGAGCTCCACCCAAGGCCCCAGTGGCACCGTCCACACGCGTCCACCACACCCATTTCGGCACACCCCTCATACGTTTCGTGGCCCCACGGGGAGCTCCACCGAAGGTCCTAGTGGTACCGTCCACATGCGTCCGCCATACCCATGTCGGCGCACCCCTCACACGTTTCAAGGCCCCATAGGGAGCTCCTCCCAAGGTCCCAGTAGCACCGTCCACATGCGTCCGCCACACCCATGTCGGCACACCACTCGCATAACTCGTGGCCCCATAGGAAGCTCCAGCGAAGACCCCAGTGGCACCGTCCACATGCGTCCGCCACACCCATGTCGGCACACCCCTCACACGTTTCATGGCCCCATAGGGAGCTCCACGCAAGGCCCATCAGCACCGTACACATGCGTCCGATACACCCCACGTCGGCACACAACTCACGCGTGTCGTGGCCCCGCAGGGAGCTCCACCGACGGCCCCAGTGGCAGCGCATGCGTCCGCCACAACCGTGTCGGCACACACCTCACACGTTCCGCGGCCTCATAGAGAGCTCCACCCAGGGCCCCAGTGGCACCGTCCACATGCGTCCGCCACACCAATTTCGGCACACCCCTCACACGCTTCAAGGCCCGATAGGGAGCTCCATCCAAGGCCCCAGAGGCACCGTCCACATGCGTCTGCAGCACCCATTCTGGCACACCCCTCGCACGTTTCGTGACCCCATAGGAAGTTCCACCGAAGGCCCCCGAGTCACCTCCCACATGCGTCCGCCACCCATTTTGGCACATCCCTCACACGACTCGTGGCCCCATAGGAAGCTCCACCGAAGATCATACTCATGACTGCGGTGCTCACGGCTGCATATGGTTGGGTCCTTCGCTTGGTTATTTTTTTGTTTACGGGGACGGAAGGTACGGAAGCGACCAGCGCGTAGTAGGTTCACGTAGAGAGAGAGAGGTACACTTCAGAGGAAGGAGCCTGCCCGTGGTATGGTACTGCCATGAGTTGCACAAGCCGTCGTACTCTCGGTTCTCGATATGTTCGCGGGTTGGACTCCGGTTTTGTAGTAGTGTGCCCCAGGGGGTTCGTAGCCGATGCCCTCGATCTTGTACTCGTCAATGATAGTGGCATGGTGCGCAATGTCCACGAAGATGAGGTCAAAGTCGTGCCTGTCATCTGATTTGTCCTGATCACTGCAGTATCCCACCAGTATGTCGGTGCCATGTGGTTTGCCCAGGCGTACCCTGTAATTGTCCGATGTCGCGTTGATCGCGTCGTAATGCAGGTTCGAGCTGTTGTACTTGATGGAGCCGGTGGGGTGTTCGTGTATGACGATCTGGTCCAAGTGTTTGTGACGTAGTCGCACAACTTCGTGAAGAGTTTCTCTGTTGCGCGTTCTGGAGGTTGCAGATGTTTATAGCCTCGCCCCCCTAAGACTTTCATGAATGAGGGTCCACACGTACCTCCGCCTTCTGTACGCCGTGACCCAGCAAACTAGTCAGCCAATTACTCCTCCTCCTCCTCCTCCTCCGCCTCGTCCTCCGCCTCCTCCTCCTCCTCCTCGTCCTCCCCCTCCGCCTCCTCCTCCTCCTCCCCCTCCTCCTCCTCCTCCTCCTCCTCCTCCTCCTGCCCCTCCCGCTCCCGCTCCTCCGCCGCCCGGCACCCGGGCGCCGCGCTGCCGCGCGGCCTCTTCGGAGCCCCCCGGGGGCAGCTGGGCGACGCGGCAGAGGGGCGCCACGGCGACGGGCGAAGCGCAAGACGTGGGCCAGAGGATGAAAAAGGCATATGTCACCAGCCTCGAGCTTACCCCTATCCCTAAGATTGACACGCCAAAAGGCGATGGCAATCTTAGGGATTCGCCTTGAAAACCTAAGGGAATCCCTGAGATTGGCATCGTTATGAGGAGATGCCCAGCATAGGGATAGGGATATGTTCCAGGCTGGTAAATATGCGTACCCACACCGCTACCCTTTCCTCGTTTGCCCCCTATTTTCGGGCCTCCTGGGAGGTCCTCGTCGCCACGGCTGGAGTCGCCTCGAGATATCGGTCGGAGCGCACCCCTGGAGAGGTCCGGGGAGCAGCGGTGGCGGCCGACGAGGAGCGTGAGGCTTCCCACCCCGCTGCGTCGTGGAACATGCTTGTTAGTCTGCGGCTGGTTGGTTCCAACAGGCGGTCGGGCTAACGGCGGGCCGCGACCGCCGCTGATTGCAGAAGATACTCATGCCAAGGAACACCCTGCTTGCCTCCAGGGTTTCTTGGGTTTCGATGGTTTTGCAATGGAAATCGCAAGGCTCCCACAGCCAAATTCAGTGGACGCCCTGGGGTCTCAGGGTTGGGTTTCTTGTGGAAGGGTTCTTGTGGTCGAGCTCCTACTGTACGGCGAAAGCAAAGGAGGGGCAAGAAGGGAGGAGGAAGCGGCACGGAACGGCTAAAGGGCTCTTTGACCGTGTAGATCGTCCAGCGGCGCCAGAGGTCGGGCTCATGGCTTCGACGACGGCGTAGCATAAGAGCGAAGGACATGCTGGAAGGCAAAGTTCCAGGGCAAAGCCACGCGCGCTGCTGCGTCGTAAAGCACTACACGAAGCTGCGGTGGCCCTGCGAAGTTTTTACTCTGGCAACGTACCCCACCCCGAACTGCAACCGTAAGGTTTCGCTATCGGGGCCCTATTGCCGATGTGTCAGCGATGCATCGCCGCTTCCAACTCCTTGTTCCTCCCCAGTGACATGGTCCCCACGATCGTGTCCCAAACATCTGCCGATATGATTTGTTCGATCTGCTGCCCCAGAGAAGTTTGGCCCCAGCTCTGCGTTCTGGGTGCATGCTCGGTGGCCCCAGGGCACGACAGCGAGCCCGATGAGGCCGCACACGAGAGACACGCCCAGATCTTGAACAGCAGCCACATCGTCGGAGATCTGAGCTCCGAGGGTGTATCTTCTGCCGTAGTCCCCCGGCTGCGGGCCCACACGGGCCGCCCCAGGACTGGCCTGCGCTCGTGGATTCTGGCCCCTCCGCGGCCTCCGAAGGCCCTGAGCCGCACACCGGCGGTCGCTCCTGCCCAGAGGCACTCTCACGTGTGGCCGACCTCTGCCCGAGGCGACCTGCTCCTCGCTCTCGGCCGCTCGGTCGGCCTCGGCGCCGGCCCCGCGGCCTGGCGCCTGCTGCAGTGCGGGCGGGCCCCCGAGGCCCCGCCGCTGCTGCAAGCGCCGCGGCCTCCGCCGCCCAGGTCCGCCCTGCCTCCATGCGGCGTCTCGCGGCGCATTCTGGCCGCCTGCGGCGCGCCCGTGGCGCTGGCGCCGGTGCCCACTGTCGCTTCGCCGAACCCCATCCCCAGCTCCATCCCCACCGTCCCACCACTCGAGTTGAACCACCTACATCCCCATGCAGCTGGGGGGTATGTCGGCCGGTGGTGCCAGGGCCCGTTGGGGATGGGGAGCGGTTGAGCGATGCTCAGGTGCCGCCGCTGCGGCGCCCGCGGAGGCAGCCCGCTCGCGGCGTCGAGGGCGCGCTGCCGTCGGCGACGGGCGGCGCGGCCGCCTGGCGGCGCTGGCTGCGCAAAACGGCGGCGTCCGCCCCGATATGGCAGAGGAGGAACCCAGACATGCGACGTCTTCATTTTGTTCAATACGGGGTCCCTGGAAGTCCCGACCCTTCCCCCAGGACCGGTTTTTCATTCTGAGTCGTTTTTGTCCCCACATGGTTAGTGGAGTTCTGGTTTTCTCCCTTCTGCATCGCACCCGCGCCTCCTTCTACACACCTCCCTCTTCCCCTCCTCTTCCTCTCCTCCTCTTCCTCGCCTGACCCGCGCGCAACACATGCAAGGCACGTACGTGAGACACGCGTTTTACATACAGCCGCACGCATGCGCACACGCAAAACACATGCGCTAAATATTCACTGGGCGTGGCCGGCGTGGCAGGCGCACTGCATCATACACCCAAGACGTATGCGCACGGTCGCCCAGGGCATCGCAGGCGTTGCATATTCTCGACGCCACAGGGGGTGCTCTGGGGGGGGGGGGGGGGCGCTATGCGTTGCAGGCTCGCAGAGCGTGGCATGCGTGGCATTTCCTCGACGCCATCGGAGGTGCGCTTGGGGTGGGGGCGCTAAGCGTTGCAGGCTCGCAGGGCGTGGCAGGCGTGGCATTTCCCCGACACCACAGGGGGTGCGCTGGGGGGGGGTGGGGGGGGCGCTATGCGTTGCAGGCTCGCAGGGCGTGGCAGGCGTGGCATTGTCTCGACGCCACAGGGGGTGCGCGGGGGGTTGGGGTATCTATGCGTTGCAGGCTCGCAGGGCGTGGCAGGCGTGGCATGTCCTCGACGCCACAGGGGGTGCTCTGGGGGTGGGGGCGCTATGCGTTGCAGGCTCGCAGGGCGTGGCAGGCGTGGCATTTCACCAACGCCACAGGGGGTGCGCTGGTGGTGGGGGCGCTATGCGTTGCAGGCTCGCAGGGCGTGGCAGGCGTGGCATTTCCTCGACACCACAGGGGGTGCGCTGGTGGTGGGGGCGCTATGCGTTGCAGGCTCGCAGGGCGTGGCAGGCGTGGCATGTCCTCGACGCCACAGGGGGTGCTCTGGGGGTGGGGGCGCTATGCGTTGCAGGCTCGCAGGGTGGGGGCGCTATGGGCTAGAAGGCGGGGTGGGGCGAGAAAGTTCAAACAATGGTGTAATGGATGGCAAGATAAGAAAACATTCGCGACAAGGGTTCAGAACGCAGGATTGCGCATAGATGGCAATGATACGCAAACGCGTAAGATTTAAATTTATTATGTGGGGTTCCTCGGTAGCGTAATTGACGGTCCCAACTCCCGGCGATGGCCCCCAGAAGCTGAAATTGGCCAAAAACCTCCCGTCCTGATTTGTACGACGCGATCATGCCCGGAAGGAAATACCCACGCCGCTGCCCTTTCCCTCGTCCCCCCTTGGCTGCCTTCGCCCTGAGGGAGGGGCCGGGCGGGGGGTGGGGTTCGGGATGGGGGGGGGGGGGGGAGGGGGGTCCCCCTGGTTTTGATCGACGGCGCCGAGTGTTGGGGGGGGCCCCCCCCCGTCTTGAAACTCGCCGCCGAATGTTCCCAAGGCAAGCGCCCGTGAAACGCGCTCTCGAATGTCTCTTCCCATCTCCCAGCACCGGTGTTGCATCCCGAGCTGTGTTCTGACGCCACCGGGGCCAGAAAGGCCTTTCCGAGCGCGGCGGTTATGGTCAGAAGCCCTTCGCCGTGATCTCCTCACGACGCACGGTGTGGGGTCTGGGAGAGACGGATGGGAGGGGGCGGTGGCGCGTCTTTCCAGCCATGCGGTCAGGAATTTTGGCTCAGCGTGTCGTTCTGCCGGTTCTGGCCCACCACGCTTCGGCGCGACACGCTATCCACGTCCCCCAAGCGTCAACGTCCCGAGCCTTTCCCAGCCTCTCCCCCCTCGGAGCGGAGTGAAACGCTAACCGCTTGCGGGGCATAGCGTGTCGCCAGAGCCGCCGCCGCGAAACTCCGAGATCTCCCGACCGTGAGCTCGCCCGACTCCTCTGCCGAACCCGCATTCTGGCGCCAGGCTGGCCGCCCACCCCATCCCGCCGCCGCGCGCCGGCCCGCGATGCCATGGGCGCGGGCGGGCGATGCCGCGTGTGGGCGCCGTGGGAGCCGCGCGCTGCCTTCGCCTCTGGGGAAGCACTCTCGTTGAACATGAGGTGGCTTAGTACGGCGAGGGAAGTGGAAAGGGAACCAGTGGTAAGGTATCCAGGATCTGGAAGCTGGCGGAACTCCGATAGTGGGTTGGGCATGGGTATCGCCGCCGCCCTCATTAGATACGGTCTCCTCCGGGGTCTGATGCCTCCAAGGCAACGCCCCCACCGTAAGCATAAGCTTGTGGAGGTTCGCGCGGATCTCCTGGATCGGTGTTGGACCCCCTCTGGCGGCGCCTCCAGCGCCGTCCCTGGTGCGGTCCGGGTGCAGCGCAGATCCTGAACAATAACATCCCGGGGTGAGTGGGTCCGAGGCCCCCAAGGGGGGTTCAAAGGTCCGCTGGGAGAGGCCTGTAGCTTCCATGGAGTCCCAAAGACCGGAGCCACCAGAACCCAGAGGGATGATGATGACGATGATGATGATGATGACGATGATGATGATGCTGCTGATGATGATGATGATGATGACGATGATGATGAGGAGGAGGAGGATGAGGATGAGGATGATGGTGCTGATGATGAGGATGAGGATGATGATGATGATGCTGATTCTGATTCGGATTATAATTCTGATTATGAGGAGGATGAGGAGGATTTTGAGGAGGAAGATGAGGAGGAGGAGCCGCCGTCGGGCGGAGGAGGGAGAAGGGAAGGGAGGACGACGAGGAGGAGGAGAAGCAGGAGGAGGGCAGGGGATCGGAGGAGAAAGAGGAGGGGGGCAAGAGGAGAGCAGGATACGCAGGAGTGCCTGCATCTCGCTCCTGCCTCCTCTCCCGCATCCGCTCCTGCATATCTTCCCCGCGCGCAGCCCGCGGCGCGGCACTTCGCGCGCTGGCGGGGACGCCCCGCCGGAGCCCTCTGGCGCGCGGGAGGGGCCGGCCTCTCGGGGCTCGTTGAGAGTGCTCGGAGCACTCGTGGCGAGCCTTGCTCTCTCGAGCCTCGGATCTCGGAGAGCTCTTTTAGTGCGCGCGTCCGGCCCGGCGGTTTCCGAAGTTTCTGCTGGCAGGTGTTGTGTCGCCTCGGGGTGCTCTCTCCAGCAGCTGCGGCTCGCGACGGCGTTCCGATGGAGGGCCCGGATCGTCCCGAGCAGCCGCCAGAGGCCCGCGTCATGGCTCGGAGGCCACCGACTCTCCCAGGCCTCCAGCATGTTGAAACAAAAAAACGCAGGGAAGACGTTTGAGTCGCCGTGTCTGGCCTCAAGGGGGCCTTCACTGACCGGGACCGTGCGTCCAAGGGCTGCTCAGGAGGAGAAGCTGGCGCCATGGCGGGAGGGCCGGGACTTTCTCACGGCCCGCGCGTGGAGCTCAGCACATAGGAGCGACGCGGAAGTCTCCGAAGGGGCCCCGCGCGCAGTCCTCCGGCCCGTCCTGCCTCCGCGCGCCTCCGTACAGTGCCGTTTTTAATACATGCTCCGCGTGCGGACCATGTAGTAAAAATGCAGGGATTAAGTATTAACACAACGATGAGTTCATGCATACATGTATTCATACATCAATCATGTATTCAGAATCCTATATTTAATAACATCCTATGCATTAAAACCTGCCCTGTAGCGGCTCCGCGTGCGGATCATGTATTAAGAATGCAGGGGGTTAGCATTAGAGCAACGATCATTTTTATGCGTAGATTCATGCGTACATTCATTCATACATCAATCACGCATTACAAATCCCATAGTTAAAACAAAATCCTATGTGTCAAAACCTGCCCTGTATAGCGAGGAGGCGGCGCGAGCCGGGCAGGAGCTGCACGCCGCGCTGACGGGAGAGGGCGGCGAGAACTTCCGGCACCTCCGGGCCAAGTACCCGGGAGTCGAGTTCGCCGTCGTCGGGGGCGGCGGCGCGCAACCCGTGGGGGTCGAGGCGAGAGCGTCAAGTCGGGCCTGTCCCTCTATACAGGAGAAGTGTTCAAACACATTCAAAGATTAGTCTGGGGGCGACTTTTGGGCTATTGTTGACTGTTTTTGAATACTTTTGGCCATTTTTGCTTTTTGTCCACCCGCCTGTGGGAGGACATGCCCGACCTAACTAAGGCGAGCGGCGTTGCGGGCGGCATCCTGGAGCGGGTGTCCAGGGACCTGACCGAGCTCGTCGAGTGCGCGTGCGAGGTTCGGGAAGGGGCCAGGACGAGGATAAGCCGGCTTCTCACAGAGGGCGCTCCAGTACTCGCAAAGTGCCTACTCGCAAGCGTCCGAGAAAACAACACATGCGTGCCTGGATGTGATGGATCGTACATACCTCGCAGCGGACCCAGGCCATTTGCGAGTAGTTAGTTTGCGAGTTGTGGAACGCGCGTGTCCAGTTCCAAAGCGTTCCGGAACGCTCTCAGCGCCTCCCAGGACGCTCTGAAACGGCCGCGGCGCCCGATACATCTTCCAGAGCCAGCGGATCTCGGAGATTCTCGACTCCTCCCCGCCCGAACGTATCATCGTCCCCGTTTCGTCTCAGAGGTGGTCGCCTTCGCCCTCGGCTGCGACGACGCCGAGCTGCGGCGCATGCTCGGGGGCGTCGCAGCGGAGGCCCAGCGCCAGGAGCACAGCCCCGGGGAGGGCCCCCGGCGGGAGGCAGGAGCCGCGGCGCCGCCTCTCGCCGCGGCCACGCTGGAGGCGCACGCGCGGGCGCTCGCGGAGGCCTTCGTCATCGAGGAGCGAGAAGCGGCACAAGCACTCGCCAGGGGGGAAAGCGGGTCCTGAGGGAAGCGGGCCTGGAGGTGTTTCGCCGTTTTGGGCCTCCCTCGGGCCCCGCCTCGGGCCCCTGGGCCGTCAGAGGAGGGCATCATCAGCGTGAGGGGGCCGAACGGTCATTTCTTGTCCCTGGGTGCGTGGCTGAAGTGCGTGGCTGAAGTGGGGTTCCGTGGCCCAGACTATTGTTTTTTGCTGTTGTTTATTGTTGACGTCGTCCTCGCCGGCGACCCGCCCGCGACCCACCCCCCCGCGACCTATCCCGCGACCCACCCCGCGACCCACCGCGCGACTCACCCCGCACGCCGCCCTCTCTTACCCGCTACTGCGGGGTGCTACATCATCTCTCGGCGATCCGCGCTTATTCTTGGACCGGCTTTGGGCCTCTCTGGCGGGTTCCGCGCGCCGGGGAGGGGGGCTTCAGCGCCGATCCAAGGAGTGCGTGCGGACCTCCGGGAAATATGACGTTTGTGCCGTTTTCTGTTCCTCCACTTCAGCACCGGCGATCCCGACGAGCTTGCGGCGGGAGCTCCGCCCGAGGCTCCTCCGCACAGCTCGTGCGCATCGCCCGAGGATGGCCCGGCCAGCAGGGTGCCGAAGCGCGAGGCCGAGGAGTCACGGGCCATGGCGCTCGCGGAGGCTTTCTTCAGCACTGGCGACTCCGACGAGCGCTTCGCCAAGAGGGGGGCGGAAGGCTCGCGGAGCCCGCGCACACCGCCCGGAGAGGACCCAGCCGGCATTCTGCCGAAGCGCGGGACGGAGGCGGCGCACGGGCGGGTGTTCGCGGGCTCTTTCGGCGAGCCCGCCTGCCAGGGGCGGGCGGGAGGCTCGTGCAGCTCGCGCGCGCTGCCAGGAGTGGAGATGGCAGCCGCGGCGCCCAAGCTGGAGGCGGAGGGGGCGCACGCGCGTGCCGTCGGCTCGTGCAGGTTGCTCATGGCCGATCTGTCCGCCATGATAACGAAGCGGGAGGTGGACGCGAAGATGCCAGGACTCAGAGGGGAAACATGTATTACACAGGTGTATCTTTGTGTGTATATATACATATTATATATATGTGTGTATAAATGTTTATCTCCATATGCAAGCACGTTGTTCACATACGTGCACAACCTTTGTACATCCATTGCGTACATGCATATATATATATAATATGCATATATACATGTATATACATACATGTATATGTATATATATGTATATATATATATATACATATATATATATATATATATATATATGTATGTGTATGCCCGCTCCCGCCACGCGCCTCTCGTCGCCACGGCCGGATTCGCTTAGAAACCTGGGTCAGAACGCACCTGTGGAGAGGTATGGGTAGCAACGATGCTGGGATCGCTCTGTTCGCTGAAGGACTGGTGGATGCCTTCTGTTCTCCACTGTGCGGCACAGACCTGGCGGACATGCAGCCAAGCGTCGTGGGTCCGGGTGGCGGCGCGGACCTGACCGTTTTTCGCCTCGCGGGCGTCGCGGAATCGAGTGGCGAGAGCTGCGCGGACTTGGCGGGCTTCCGCCTGGAGGGGAATTCGGAGCTGCTGGGTGAGGGCTGTGCGGATCTGGCTGGCTTCCGCCCCGTGGGCGTCGCGGAGTCTGGTGGCGAGGGCTGCTGCCCGGAGGGGAATTCGGAGCTGCCGGGCGAGGTCGTCGCGGACCCTGCTGGCTTCCGGATCGCGGACCCTGCCGGCTTCCGCCCCGCAGTGGCCTCCATGGCGGCGTGTCGCGGCCATCCCCTCCCCGTGCAGGCCCCCACGCCCTGCGCGCGCGCGGTAGCTGCGGGCCCTGGCGGTGGCGGCCGAGGTGGCGTGATGGAGGTCGATGTTCGCTCCGCAGCCGTCGCAGAGCCAGCGGCGCTGGTGGAGCCACAGGCCGAAGAAGAGAGCACTTTCTCCAACGCCGACCCCAAATATGAATGCAGAATGCGTCAACAGAACAGCCGCATGCTCAGCAGTGGCGACCTCAGCAGCAGCCACATCAGCAATGCCGGCAGAGGTCTCGGAACACGCAGTCCTTATCCTTAGGTAAGAACCTTTTCTGCTAAAGCATATGTGGGGGAGCACACGAACATTAATTGTCGGAGGACCGCGGGGATTTTCTGGATCGGCGTGGGACCCCCTCTGGCGGCACCTCTGGCGCCGCCCCTGGCGTGCTGCACGCGCCGAGGAGGGGCCTCCAGCGCCGATCCAGCAGAAATGCGCGGACCTGCGAGTCTGTGCTCGATTTGCTCGCTGCCTTCAAGCAGGCCCTGCGAGGCCTACCAGAGGCGACGGAGATCTCGGACGAGGAGGAGGTCGTCGTCCTCAGGGGCTGCGCCAGTCCCCTGGCGGTGGCGCCCGGGGGCGTGTTCGCGGTGCGGCCGCCAGACCAGTGGCACGCGGGAAGAGAGATCAGAGCCTCCGGGTCAGTCCAAGCACAGTCAACACGCCGAGATAAGGACCAGCTTGGGCTCAGGGGGGGCCTTTGGTTGTAGGGCCGCTCCGTAGATCTATGTCGGAGAGCCTCCCAGCGGACGAATCTCGCCGAGGCTAGAAAATCCCCTCGTTCCTTGTCCGGCGTTCTCTAAAGCAGCAAGCTGGCTGCACCCTCAACATTCAGTGCATCGACACTAGTTTGGTGCGGGTTGGCAGCGAATCCCGCTTCCCCGGAAGCTTCTAAGCGGGGGCCAAGTCTTGCTGAATCCTCTTCGAGATCCGGCGTCGCCCGAAGATCGCAATGCCGCGGTCAAGGCACGGCCGGAGCCCCTCCCGCGGCATCGCTCGAGGCGGATCGATCCGCGAGGGCCCCCACATCCGAACACGGCGCAGAGGCACGCGAGCGCGCGGAGCCCGAGTGCGACGTGTGGGGGGTGTCCTTCCCTCAGAGTGCCCTCTGGGGGCTGTCGTGGAGCGACCACTGACCAGGACTCCACGGCGACGAGCTCCCTCCCAGGAGGGCCAGACAGTCCTGCCCTCCACCAGCGTTGCCTCAGCAGTTCCCCGGCCGCTCCGGGGAGAAGCCCGGATGGCCGCCAGAGCACCCCCTTCACGGCCCTGGGGGGCCCGAAGGGAGTGGGGGCCCCGGGGGGGGGGTGGAAAGCTGGGGGACCGGAGCACCTCTGCTGGGCCCCTCCCGCCGGGGAGCACGGCGATGACAGCCATCAGCGCATCGCGCCCTGGGCCGCCAGGGCGGCGGCGCGGGGGCGCGAAGAGAACCCGCGCGTCGCGCATCGCGACGTACGGCGCTCGCAGTCACGTGGCCCAGCCTCTAGCAACAGTCCACTGCCAAGGCAGGAACGGCAGACCGCCCCAGCCCCCACGGCTGGTGTTTGCTGGGCCGCCCTGGGCGTTGACCAGACCGTCCCGCCCTGCTCGGTTTCTCGGGTGCCTTTACTGAAGAGCTTCGCTCGTGGTTCTTATCAGAGGGAGGCGGGGAGGGAGGAGGAGGGAGGAGGAGGGGGAAGGGAAGGAGGGAAGAGGAGGGGGGAGGGAGGGGGCCGGCCGGACTCGACACTGCAGCAGTCTGCGCGCCGTCCTCCTGAAGGCCCTCACACTGAGAACAAATGGGAGAAGGAAGGAGCAGGGAAGAGGGGGGAGGGAAGAGGGATGAGGGAGGAGGGATGGGGAGGAGGGAGGAGGGAGGAGGCAGGCGGAGCTCAGAGAAGAGATGTTTCTCATTGAACCCCGATGCGAATACGGGTGCCACTCTCTGTCTGATTGTCGGATCAACTACACACCTTTGTGATAAGAACATGTACTACCTCTGATATTACCTGGATTCTAGCTCCGGTTCCAGTGTCCCGAATTCAAGCCCAGAAAATCTTAAGCTTTTTAAATCGTGGGCGTTTCTAGGTCATCAAACGTTGGGAAAACAACTTCAATGCATATACTACAGCCTCAAAACGATAAGAACGTATACTACACTGTACTAAAGGCCGAGGCAAGAGACGAGTGATCAGGCCTTCGCGACGTGAGTCGTCGCGTAGCTCAGCCCGAAGAGCCATTCGGGGTACACCATTCCACACGATATAGACCATGGCGTAGATCTGACCAGGGTCCTGGTCAGGGTGTATGGCTCCGACAGGAATGGAAACTCATATCATCATGCTAATACTTCAAATCCAGTAGATCCGTCTCGTCGAAGCTGGTCTGAGGTCCGATGATCGTTCGCATGGTCACGTACTTATTCTTGGGAACCTCGACCTTCCAAACTCCTGTGGTCATGTGCATCATACGGAGCTGAAAGACTCCGCACTTAGTAAGATCGTCAAACAGCATCACCTCAGTGTGTAAATGAAGACAATGTCGAATACGTCCTGAGAATCGTTCCTCACGCATTGCTAATACTGCCAGTCGAGCCCCTTTGTCACTGGGTACGCCCTTTACTCCACAACATAGTTGCCAAAAATCCATACAGTCCGTACAGTGATCAACTCGCATCTGATATAAGCTTCCGTCGAATGAATACCTCCATCATATCTACTGCTTTGTGCTGGACGTCTGAACAGGTGATGATCTCTGTGAGTCTGAGGGCTTTGAACTGGGCACTTCGGTTAACTTTGTAGCCTGTGTCCGTCTCCGCGTGAAATGTCGAGTTTGATATACGCTTGGCCCTGTCTGAGGCCAATGATAGAGTATGACAATTGCCGCCAATCATGAAAGCATCGTCCGGGTGAACCGGATCCTTTCTCATTCTGAGTTCGTGTATGTGGTCTTCCATCAGACATACCGCCGTGCCCTCCTGAGGATATGATGTCTTTGTGCCGCCGTGACTTGCGTCACCGATAGAGACCAAACGAACTGGATAACTGAGCGGTTCGAAGTTAAGTCTTGCCATCCTCTTAAATCTCTGGGCTCGATCGATGATGAGGTTCGCCTGTATAAGATGTCTAATGTTGGCCTTCCGTACTTGTTGCTGTAACTGCAAAACTTCACAGCCTATGTTTTCACGTGTCTAACATAACCACAAAAATTGCAAAGCGCGCTCCTCAAATCGTGCTGCTGCTGATGATTGCACTCCTTCCCCGTCTTGTCTTTCAGTGCTGGTTCGATGAAGATCCTTTTCAATGACTCCGCAAAAGTCTTGTGATGAATGAATAGATGTCTGGGTCGTAGTTGCTCGTAGCTCATACCCATATGTGTGAACGTTAGCTGATGACGTTTGATTTTCCCGAATCGTTTCTCCATCTCGGTCAACCTCCAGCATAAATACGTCGTCTTGGCCAGCGCTATGATATCGTCCACGTGCACAGTCCAGACCATCATGATGCTACCCTCCTTAATCCACATAAAGAAGTGGTTGGATACCAGATAGATCTTCCATCACAAATTTTGATAGTGCTAGCTGCCACAGGAGTGGTGCGTCCACTGTGCCATAGATGGGCTTCAGGAGCTGCACCAGGAAGAACGGTACCTCAAGCTAGAGATTTCTGATGTTCGGCTTGGGATAATCTCGCAAGTGGCGCCAAACGTTGGCTGTTGATTTGGAATCTACCTTGCGCTGCTCCCTGGCTTCGATGCCCATCCGCTTCGCATTCCGACGTAGTGTCTCGTAGGATAGGCCCTGCAAAAATACCGTCGATATGCCCCACGTCTCCAGGGTCAGTTCCTTGTCCAGTGAGAAGAGCGAGGCGATATTCCTCTGAGAGAGTCTGGAAGCCCTAGAAGGATGTCTCATTACGTCGTTCTTTTGAGCATCTAGAAAACCCCTGACACAGAGGCGAGACTTTGTGATCCAGGAGACTTCGTTCTTGTCGTTGTAGACCTTCTTCCAGCGTGTGACCCATGTCGCGTCAATGATATTGTTGGTGTCCAGACTGTTCTGATGAGTTGCACGGAAGCGCTGACTGTCGATGAATGGTCGAGCTTCGGCAATGTTGGCTGATTCGACCTTGTCCCAGTGAGCAATAACATCTGCTTCCGTAAGAACATCATGTGATTGTGCATAGATCGCCTCACCAGTCAGAAGATCGAAATAGAACGTCCGATCCTCTTTGGTATGATCCAACGGGCCTCCGACGCTGTCCAGGATGTCGTGCTGTTCCGCGTAATTCGTAGCATGAGCAATGCCAATCTGCTGATCACCGAAGGCCACAACGCCCTCCAGAATCTTGCGCCGTTTGGTCTCCGCCAATCTAGGTGGTGAGGTCGATGCTGCTGATCCCAGTCCTTCAGTCGTCCTTGATCCTTGATGGGTAATGGTCACTTGCCGGTATCAGGAGGTGCCGAGGATAATCGCAATCTGACGTTTTTGCTCTCAGGTGGTTGTGACGGTGAGATCTTTCCCCCAGTGATCTCGATGTCGTCATTGTGGCCCGAATCGTTTTTCTTCGCGTTCTGTTGAGCTTGAACGGGAGATGGCTCGACCTCCTTGGTCTTCTTGGGCGATCCGTAATCATCCGTCGGTATTGGTGATGATGCGCCTTCGGGGGCCTCGTCGTACACGATGGTCCTCTTGTCGGCCTCTGGCGCGTCGATCCTCACAGGAGTTGGTTCTTTTTTGATGCGGATGTCCGTAATCTGTGCCGGTGAACTCGTCTTAGCTGGGCAGCTTGCTGTTGCGGGAGCTGTCGCGTTGGACTCGATCGGTGGCACTACCAATGTGGGAAATCCGGAGGAAGAGGAAGCTGAGGGTTGAGAGATAGGTAATGCTGCCTGACTTCCAGTGCCTGATTCCTTCCGTTGCCGTGGTGGTGAGCTGCTGAGCTCCTGTCGCTCGATCTTCTTCTGCCATGTCTTAGGTATCGAAATGGGGGCTGCAGCTGGGGCCTCGATAGGTAGCGATGTCCTCGGCGTTGGCGCAATAGGCTTGGGTACTGGAGCTGCAGGAGGAGGAACCCCAGGAAAGTCGGGTGATTCACCAATGCCAGCAGCTTCCGCCATGCTGTGATCGTCGATGTCGAATGGTATCGCCTGGTCAACTTCAAGTTCCTGAATCTGCATTCTCGGCGATGCCGGGGGTGCTGGAGGAGCTGGAGGAAACGGAGGTCGTGGTTCCATGATGTTGGAGGGACTGCTGATCGTATCGCTTCCTTCTTGCCACGTCATATCTCGATCGCTGATGTCGAACCTCTCTGGACTCACTCGAACTCCAGATGGTGCTGGACGGGGGCACGGAGGCCTCCGCAAGTGCCGGGCAGCCGCAGCAGGTTCAGCTCCTGGGCCACGCGGCTAGGAGAAAGAGGAGGCAGGAGGAGGAGGGAGGAGGAGGAGGAGGAGGAGGAGGAGGAGGAGGAGGAGGAGGAGGGAGGAGGAGCAGGTGGAGTACGAGAAGGGAGAATGCGGAGAAGGAGGTGCCTTGCCCTCCAGAGTGCTCTCCAGGCACCGCTGGGCGGACCCGCGCTGGCGGGCCCCCGCCGCGCCGCGGGGGTGGCAGGGCATGTCCTCGGCCACGGCCGCCGGCGCCGCGGGGCGAGGCGGCGGGCCGCGGAGCCTGCGGATCTTCTGGGACGACCTAGAGGTCCTCGGCGGAGCGAAGAGCGCCTGCTCCTCCCTCCTCCTCCTCCTCCTCCTCCCTCCTCCTCCTCCTCCTCCTCCTCCTCCTCCTCCTTCTCCTCCCGCTCCTCCTCCTCCTCCTCTTTCTCCTCCCGCTCCTCCTCCTCCTCCTCCTCTCCCTCCTCTCGCTCCTCCACCTCCTCTTTCTCGTGCTTCTCCTTCTCATTCTCTTCTTCCTCATCAGTCTCATCCTCCTCCTCCTCCTCCTCCTCCTCCTCCTCCTCTTCCTTTCCTTCCTCATGGATAATTGTTTCCTGTCTCAACCCGAGGCTGGTGGGAAAGGCTGGCTGGGCGTTTCGCTTCAGACTTCATTATCACTCATGATCCTGAGGCTTGCAGATTAGCAAGGGTTTCACGGATGGCGGGCGAGTCGTTTTCAACATGTGGTTCTCGTTTCAGCGCCGCGCACACTCGCCTTAACAATTTGCAACAGTTTCACGCCTTGAGAGTGGGTCGTTTTCAACATGTGGCTCTCGCCTAAGCGCCGCGCGCATCCGTTCCAAACATTGGCAAGGGTGTCAGGGATTGACGGCGGTTGGTTGTCAAACTGTGGCTGTCGCTTTAGCGCCGCGCACACTCGTTTTAAAATTGTGTAAGAGCTTCGCGGGTTGAGGGCGGTCCGTTCTCAAATGTAGTTCTCGCATGAGCGCCGCGCACCTTCGTTTACAAACATGTGTAAGAGCTTCACGGAATGAGGGCGGCTCCTTTTCAAAATGCCGTTCTCGCTTTAGCGCCGCGCATATGTTTAACAAGGGGTTTTCGGGCACCCATGGATAACGTACCAAGAATTGTGTTTTCGAGCGGATCAAGATTGCCATGGAGCAACAGTTACGTCGCTTCGCGGTGCCGAATTCCCAAGATTGGTGTTTCGACGGTTCGGGATCGTCAAGACGCGACAGCCGGGTTGATTCGTAGCGTTGATGTTCCGGGAATGGCGTTCTGGCACGCCTCAGGATCCTCAAACGTTTATCTCCCAACGGGGCACTTCCCTCAGTGAGAATGAATCCTTGCAGGCGCCCGTGAAGAGGGAGCTTGGAAGGAGTGTTTGTTCCAACACCGTTGGTGAGTCTTGGGTTTGCACTGGTCCTCCTCCTACTCCTCATCTTCCGCCTCTGGCTTCTCATCGTCTTCCTCCTCCTCCTACTCCTTCTCCTCATCATCATCCTCCCTCCTTCTCCCTCCTCCCTCCTCCTCCCCCTCGCCCAAGAAGTCGGGCGCCTTCTACAGATTTTCTGAGACGGCCTGGTGGTCCTCGGCGGAGCACGGAGGGGAGGAGATGGCGGATTGGGTGCAGGTGGAGGAGGAGGACCATTAGAAGGAATAGGAGGAGGGGGAGGAGTGGGAGTAGGAGGAGGAGGAGGAGGAGGAGGAGAAGGAGGAGGAGGAGGAGGAGGAGGGGGGCTAGGAGGAGGAGGAGGAGGAGGAGGAGAAGGAGGAGGAGAAGGAGGACCAGTGTAAACCCAAGAGTCATGAACGATATTGGAGTAAACCCTCCCTCCAAGCTCCTCTTCATAGGCCCCTACAGCGGTTCATTTCCACTGATGGAACTGCCTCGTTGGTAGACACCGTTAGAAGACCCTGAAGCATGCCAAAATTTTGTCCTCTGGATTCCAACGCCACGGATCAACCTGACTGTTGCGTCATGACGTTTCTGAATCGTGCCAGAGCGCCAGTCCCAGGCCGTCAACACAGAGAATTAACGTAACTGTTGCGCCCGCATAATCCTGAGCCCTCCCAAAACACCGTGTCTGGTATGCTGATGTTGGGAACCCGAGAAACTCTTTCATTGTCTTAAAAACGTGCGCGCCGCGCTGAAGCGAGAGCCACATATTGACAAGGAACCGCCAACAATCCGTGAATCGATTGCACATGTTTAAAACGAATGCGCGCGGCGCTAAGGCGAGGGCCACATTTTGAAAACCAACCGCCCTCAATCCGTGAAGCTGATGCAAATGTTTAGAACGAATGTGCGCGGCGCAAAGGCGAGAGCCACAGTTTAAAAACAACTCGCCCTCAATCCTTGAAGCCCTTGCAATGTTTTCAAACGAATGCGCGCCGCGCTAAGGCGAGAGGCACATGTTGACAACCACCCGCCCTCCATTTGTGAAACTGTTGCCACTTCTGACGCTTCAGAATCATAAAAGGTGAGGAAGTCCCAGACGAAACGCCCGGTCCGCCCTCAAAACTGGCCTCGGGGTGCGACAGGGGGAAGCTATTCATTATAAGGAAAAGGAATGGATCAGGAGGAGGAGGAGGAGGAGGAGGAGGAGGAGGAGGGGAGGAGTTCATATCAGATGAGGAACAGGAGGGGGGGATGGAGGGGGATGAGAAACAGTCCGCCTCCCGGCCCCCCCTCGCGTCACGAAGAGGTCACGGCGGAAGCTCTGTGCCAGCTTTCTGCCCCCGGGGGGGCCCTCGGGGCCATGGGGCCGCCGTCCACAGAGACGAGCCCAGGCCGAGGCGCGTGCCCCAGGGGGAGGGGGCCCCACACACCTTCTGGGTGCCCACGACGTGGGAGAGGCGCGACGTCGAGCCTCTCGGGGCCGCCTCCCCCTCTTCTGGGCGCGCGCTGCCACGGCAGCCCCCCCTGCACGGGCACGACCGTCCGGGGCAGGGCGTTGCAGACCTGCACCGCGGTGTGCACCGAGAGAAACCGTCGTCGTCGTCGTCGTCGTCGTCGTCGTCGTCGTCGTCGTCGTCGTCGTCGTCGTCGTCGTCGTCTTGTCAAGACGGCCTCGTCGTGACGGCACCAGCGACGCGGTCGTCGTCGCTCTTGGATCTGGGCATTCCCGTCTCCTGACAGGCGCAATGCCGAGTCAGATCTGGTCCGATCGGGTCCGATCCGACCCTCCTCGTTTGGGGGGGGGGGGCCCTCGTCGCCACGGCTGTGCGCGGCTCGAAGGGCAGGCCAGACGGACCCCAGGAGGGGGCCGCGGGACAGTCTGAGCGGGTGTCTGGTCGGAGGCGAGACGGGGGTGTTGATCCGCTGCCCATGGACTATAGCCCCCTTTTCTCGCAGGCCTAGAGATTATCACCAACACCAATTTCGGCAGTGTGCCTCCACCGGGGGAAGAAGATCCCGATCTCGGTGATGGTGGTAATATTCTGGCTTCCAAGGTGGCCGAAATATTACCACCAACACCGAAAATCTAGGATCATCTTCCCCCTGTGGAAGCAACCCTCTGTCTTGGTGTTGGTGCCAATTTCCAGGCCTCCGATCTTCGTCCAACCTGGGACGCCTGTCTTCCCCGCGTGCACCCCCCTTTTGCGCGCAGCCGAGGTGTGGCGGCTGCCCATCCTCCACCCGTGCGTGGTCCTGGGCTCCCGGGAGCCGGGGGGGGGAGGAAAGATGGGGAGCTCCATGCGGAGAAGCGTTTAGGAGGCTCGTGGGTTAGAGACGGACGGGTCCCGCTCCCATGCAGAATCGACGCGCTCGTCGCCGAATCAGGCGGGACGGGCTTCATGTTTCGGTTTGTACTTTCCCAGGTGCGCCCGAGTTGTCAACGGTCAGCGTTGTGCCGCGAGGCGTGGCGGAGGAAGGCAGGCTCGGATAGCGCAGCGGCGCGGCAGTGCGAGGAGCGCGTGCTCGGGCAAGGTCAGGCGTCCCAGCTCGATCCAGTGCTCGCCATGCGTGAAGCAGGCGGGTCCTCCAGGAAAGGGGTCCTGGAGTGTGTTCGCCGCTTTCTTCAGGACCTCGCCGCTTTCTTCAGGACCGGCGATCGGGTGGTAATGGGGGTGACGTGAAAGGGAGTGAAGAAATGGGTCCTTTCTGGGGCCCTTTCTGGTGCTTCTTGGAGTTAGTAAGAACTTAACAATAGCGCCACGTCCATACCTGCATACAGTCGGGGCCCTGAAGAAGGAACCCTTTTCGTTGGGGAGGGGCTCCGCGTTCCTTTAGTGTTTCACAGCTTGCCTCAGGCTTTCCTTGTGTATTCGACCGGAAATCGAAGGTTAACTTATGGAAAAGAGGGGCCTCGCTCCTTATTTAGGGTTCCTTAGGTCAACGCCCCGACTGTATCCTTCTTCACGAACTCAAAACAGACGCCCAATCCCAAAATCGCGGGGGCCAAGACAAAACGCAGACACCCCAAGACTTCGGGGAGGGAGATTTTGGGGTAGGGTTTTACCAGGGTGGCGACGACGAACGCAAAACATACCCCGAACTCTTTGGCCGCTCTTCGAATCCTCGGCGAATCCGCGATTTTGGGATTGGGGATGTGTTTTTTCGTGGTCACTTCTGCGGCCCAGGCTCCACCCTGGAGGCCGCCCACGTGGCCGACCTCTCCGACCGCTCGGTGCAGCCGCAGCACGCCGCGCTCCTGCTACGGCCGGACCTCCGCTCCTTCGCGGTGCAGCCCCTCGGCGGCCCGGTGCCTTTCTGGGGGGCGGGACGCAGACTGCACAATTCTAGGCCTCCTAGATGGGGTCGGAGTAGATGGGGTCGGAGGATCGCGCAGCATCGCCGATGCATCGACGATACGGCTCGATGTGCAGGCCGATTTGCTTCACGTCGACGTCGCCGATGCATCGCCGACGTTGACGATGCATCGCCAGTGCATCGCCGATACATCGCCGATGCATCGCCGATACATCGACGATGCGGCGCGATCCTCCGACCCCATCTACTTCGACCCCATCTAGGAGGCCTCTAACAATGACGCCCCCCGTCAACCCAAACTCGGGGGTCGGGAGTGGAAAAGAGGGGGGTGATGACTAGGGGGGGGAGGGGAATTTCAGGGCGCGGGCGATGGTTTTTCCTCTGATTTCATGGCGCCTCTTCTTATTTCATTGCCTCCCAGGCCCCCCCGCTGGGCCGCGCACATGCCGCCGGTCATGATTTGCACCCCCCCCTCTTGGACCCCCCCCGCCAACCCAGACTCGGGGGGGGCTTCCTCCGCTCGTGCGCGTGGCAGCCCCTCGGCGGCCCCGTGTCTTCTGCGGGGCGCGGCGCCGGCTCCACACCGACCCCCCACCGGCCCCCAAGCCCCGGGGCCATCATGAGTGGATCTGGGACCTGGCGGGTCGAAAGCCGCTGGGAGTCGCGCCTGTCTCCGCTTCGTGAGAAAACCATGGCGGCAGATTCGTTTCTTGCCCCCAGGAACGGGTCGAGAGGTCGGGGGTCCAATCTCGAGTTCGACGTTCGAATGCGAGGATCAAGGTTCTTGATCGCCTGGGGCAATTGCTCGGCCTCCTGGGCCGTCCCCGTAGCTACGGCTGGATCCGTCTCGACATTCTGGCCTGGACGCACAGCTGCACCCAGACAGCAAGCAGAAGGAGTTTGACAATCTGGCCATGCGCAAAAAGATTCAGAAGGAGGAGAGGAGGAGTCGAGAGCTGCAGCCTGCCCTGGGCTGCAGGCCTCGACCGCATACGTAAAATGCACCAGCGAAGCGCCGATCACCTCCCTAAGTGGATATTCATTGTGCTGCTTCTCGAGCGCCGAGCGCAAATTACAATCACATGCTGGGACGCCTATGACATGCATTTTGGAGGGAGTGTCCAGGTTGTCCCAGGGGAGTGTTTGGGAATTTGTTTGGGTACGATTTTTCCAGTGAACATCGTAATATACATCGGAGTGAAAACATTTTCCGTCGGATGTCTAGGTATAGCCTACGTAATACACACCATGCCCGAGCCTGGCCAGGCCAGCCTCTGGGCCCTGGAGCGGCCAATTGACTCCCCGTTGTTGCCACGCAAGGATGGCGCACGCACTCAGCGCCTGGTGCCCAGGAGACTCGGCGATTCTTGTTGATGGTCCCGGGGTCCCGCAAGGCTTTCTGGATGCCGAAAACTCAGACACGCGCAGTGGGGGGTTCGAGGTTTTCGAGTTTTCGAGGTTTTCGAAGTTTTCGCAGCCATGCGGCTCGAGGTTTCTAAGTTTTCGGGCGCTTTCGTCGGTTCTCGGCGGCTGTCCAGCCTCGGGATGCTCTCCAGCGGCTGCGCCTCGCCGAGGGCGTTCTGGGGGTGCCTGGATCGTCCCGAACGGCCGCTGGATTCCCGAGCTATGACCCGAAAACAATCAGCCACGCGCAGATGGAGGTAGGGGTAGAGGGGAAGGCTTCTTAGAACCACCCATGCTTCCTAGAAGGCGTGGGCCTTCTCTGTTCATGTAAGGCTGGCGCCTTCTAAGAAGCAGCCTCATTCTTAGAAGCCTTCCCCACTCCCCCTACCCCCCTCTGCGCGCCGCCAACTGGTGCCCAGGAGACTCAGAGATTTTGATGGTCCCAGGGTCCTGTAAGGGTTTCTGGATAACGATCATGGCGGACCCCTTCCGCAGGTGTCGCCGCGCCGTTTGTTCCGACGCGCAGCCTTCCGCCTGGGGAGGGCGCCGCTACCACCAGGGCAAGCGCAGCCTCGGATGCGGCGGGTTCGCGTGGGTTGGCCTTGGTGCAGGCGTGGTCTGCCTGTGTCGCGGGACGCGGGGTTTTGCCGTGGCTTTGCCGTGGTGTCAGCGTCGTTCATTTGGGCGCGTCGAGGACAAACGGCGCGGCGACACGTATTGTTTTGTCCCATACAGGTCTGGGGGCATCGGTGCGTCATGGGCCACAACACTGGTGCGTCGGTGCGTCCCTGGGTCTTGCGTCGGTGCGCCCTTCTGGCAACCGTTCGGGTCGATTCGGGCACCCCTCCGAAGCCCAATCGTCGAACCGCTCCACGACTGGGGGTCTGGCCAAGATCGGTGCAAGTGTAAAGCTGGCGCCACCCGGAAGGTGCTGCTCTTCCCGCCCTCCGCGCACCCTGGCGTCGCCCGGGCTCTCCAGAAGGAGCGGTGGGCCCCCTCGCCGCAGATGGGCGACGCAGAGAACAGGGTCGAGTGCGCCGACATCGGCGCGTAAGCTGCCCGCCCGAGGTCGCGCGTAAGCGCCCCTGTCTCCGCTGGGGCGTGCCGCGGCGGCGGCCCGCGCAGGCTGCCGCGTAAGGTCGCCCTGCCATCTCGCGCCGACCCGTTTTTTGTTCGTCGCCCAGATGTTCGTTCCGGTGTGTATCCATGCTGTGCGACGGCGGTTCGGAGGTGCTGGGCGGGGCCGGTCCCGCAGCAGTACCCCGGGCATCGGGCGCCAGGCCTGCTCGTTGGCGTCGGAGCGGGCGGTTTCACCGGTGCACGGCTGGGGCCTCAGGCCACAGCTGGGTGGTTTCACTGGCGTAGTCGGCGTGGGCTGTGTTATTTGGGGCATGCGGGGAAGCACATACGTCGGCGTCGTCATTGAGATTACTCGATAGTCATCTCCAAGGTCGTTGCTGGCAACAGAAGCTTGTTGTTGACAGGTCACCACAATATCTTGTTACATTACGGCGTTCAAAATTTGCGCGGAAGTCTTTGCCTCTTCCTCGCATTGCGGTCGATTCCTCTCCTTTTCCAGCCTTGCAGGCGCAATTCGCTACCGTGCAGCCTTCTGTAGTTTCGACGTCGAAGAGCCTCTCAAGTCGCTGCGGGCCAGCAAGAAATCTCGCTTAAGCCGACATCGATCGAAGACGATCGACCATGACGCCGACACTGACACCACCCATGCCACCGCCGACGGCGACCACAGCGACGACGCCGTCGTTCCCCCCGGGTCTTGCGTTCCTGCTCCCCTCTGCCCCCGCGCCCTCCTCGGCGTCGTCGTCGTCCTCGTCGCCCTCGTCGTCGTCGCAACCTGTTGGGTGAATTCTCAGACCCCGACGTCGTGCTTTCTTCACAACGTCGACCCCCAGAGGTCCGGACCCCTTCCCCGGGAACTGCTTTTCATCCCGAGCCGTGCTTTGATGGCCCCGAGGCCGGGCAAGGGCGCCCCCCCCCCCCCGGAGGCCGAAAGCACAGGAGAACCTCCCGTCGTGAGTCTTTCCCCACGCGAGGGGGCCTATACTATAGGATGCGCGCCACGTTCATGTCCCGCCCGTGGGCCTGGGTTGCGCGCTGCTTTCCTGACCCGCACCCCTCAGCCCCCCGTCCGAGGAGGGGCGCAGCGCGCCGCCAGAGACCAGCGGCGGCGCGCCCGCGGAGGCAGATGCCGGCGCGTCGCCGGAGGCCCCGCCCCTCGAGTCTCGCAGGGCTCCCGATCCAGGTTCCACTTCGAGCCCCAACCCCCCTCGCGTCGTGCAAATTTCGCGACGAAAGGTTTTTAGCTGCTTGGCCTCTGGGCGTCCTCGGCGAGCTTGAAGTCGGGCCTGTCCCTGCACAGGAAGAGTATTCAAACATAGTTTCAAAAAAAGTCTGGTGACGATTGTTCAATTATTTTTTGACCACTGGGAGTCGTTGTTGACTGTTCTTAACCTTCCCTCGAACATCGTCCTGCAGGGGGACAGGCCCGACCTCAGACGAGCCCCCGGGGCCGCGGGGCCGGCAAGAAGCTGCCGCGGGACGGTATCGAGCAGACGCAAGAGTGACCTTTGGCGCGGGCACGGATGGGCCCCCGGATGGCCGAACGCGAAGCGGTGGCAGCGGCCAGCGCGCCTGGATTTGGCCCCCCCGCGGCCCCCCCACAGCCGCGCACCAAAGGTCACTCTTACGTACCCAGGGCCACTCTTACGTGTAGCCAGCGGAAAGACATGGAACCCAGTCCCCGGGGGGACGGTTCCAGAGGCCTCTTCTGCGCGGGCCGGCGCTGCGAGCCCCCCCCAAAAAAAGCCCGGCGTCGGGGATCCGGCTCTCGAGTCTCTCGCGGGCTCGGGGGGGCAGCGTCGGGAGGAAGGCGCCCGCCCTCCTTTCGGGGGCGGCAGGGAGGGGGGTGATGATTTTTTGGGGGATATCACGGCGGAGGCCATGATGTCTCCCGAGATTTCGTAGCGGCTCTTCTTGTTTCAATGCGTCCCTGGCCAGCCCCTCCGGGCCTCGCACATGCCGCCGTCCATGATTTGCGCCCCCCCTCTTGGACGCCCCCCTCTTGGCCGCCCCCGATCAGTCCAGGGTCCATTTAGACACGATCGATCCGATTCGATGCCAATGCTGGCTGGCCCAGTTCGATTCCGACCTTCCGACGAGCGGCCCGATGCTGGTATGGCGCTGCTGTGCATCCTGGCGCAACCGATCCGTTGCGATTTCGATGCCGTGCCGATGCGGCCCGATCCGAAGCACACTCCGATTCGATACGCTTTCCCGATCCGATGCTGCCTGATCCTCCAATCGCCCATACATTGCCGACGGGAGCGGTTTCGCAGGTGCGGTTTTTTAACCATCTGCTATCGGGGGCCCATCGCCGACGTGTCGGCGATGTATCGCCGATTCCAGGTCGATGTTCCCCCCCCCGAGCTGGTCCCCCACGGTCGTCCGCTTCCGTTGGTTTCTGCGGGCTCTCTCGCCTCGGCTGTGCAGCTCCAGCAGCTGCGGCGCGCCGAGGGTGCGCGCCTCGTCCCGAAGGGCCGTCAGGGGTCCGAGGTACGGTCCAGAGGCCACCGTTCCTCCCAGACCTCAAATCGCATTGTGGCCGTCTGCTCTCGCAGCCTTGTAAGAACGGTTTTTTGAAGGCAGATCTGCCTTCAAAAAACCGTTCTTACAGAGTATTATTTGAAGGCAGATCTGCCTTCAACAAAACCGTTCTTACAGAACGGTCCAGAGGCCACCGTTCCTCCCAGACCTCCAATCGCATGGTGGCCGTCTGCTCTCGCGGCCCTGCTGCCTCCAGGAGGCCCCTCGCTGGGGCCACGGGCCGTCCAACCGGCGGGCCACGAGGCGAGAGGCTGGCCGCGGGGAAGGGGCCCAGGCCTCCGGGGACCCCGCGCGGAAGGCCCGCACGGCGGGTGCTTGTCCGGGCCCGTGGTCCGCGCCGTCCTCGTCGTCGCTCCGCTGCAGCGGGCCGGTCGTCAGAGGATGCCGAAAGGCCCGAAGCAAAAAGAACTATTCCACATCGAGACGGGAGGCGTGAATCGGCCGCACCGAGAAATCTTCCAGCATATGCGTCGTGGTGGGCGCCTTCTGGCCACACCGCTCGGGGAACGATCTATTACAATATAAGTATACTATATGTTCGGGTCGGAAGCGCGCCTCCAAGGAGGACATATAGTATTAGTATGTCTCTGTGCGGCCCATTGAAACTACTCCACGACATCCGACCCCCCGCCTTTGCCAGCTCCGCTCCGCGTGGTGCGGAAGCTCTGATGCGCCCTGCACGGTCCGTCGCCCTCCCTTCCCCATGGTGCTCCTCGTCTCCCTGCTCTCCCTCCTCTTCTTAGTCCTTGCCCTCGTCGTCATGTTCCTCCTCCTCTTTCTCCTCCTCTTTCTCCTCCTCTTTCTCCTCCTCTTTCTCCTCCTCTTTCTCCTCCTCTTTCTCCTCCTCCTCGTCCACCTGCTCATCTCCCTCATCCTTGCCCGAGGGAGCAAGTTTTGGGACTCTTGCGGTGTCGTGGGGGTGGAACTCCCTCGGCAGCAGGCTCGAGGAGCTGCCTTGACGCATCCTTCGGCCCCTCTTGGCGAGGAGTCGACCAGTCGACCGAGGGCTTGACTCGGGCAGCCATGAGTGAACACCGCAGTAGCACCCTTACAGTAGGAGTCTTGAAGAAGGAACCCTTTTTGTTGGGGAGGGGCTCGATGTTCCTTAATTGTTTCACAGCTTGCCTCAGGTTTTCCTTATGTATTCGATAGGAAATCGAAGTTTAACTTATGGAATAAAGGGGCCTCGTTCCTTATTTAGGGTTCCTTAGGTCAACGCCCCGACTGTAGCACCCTTAGGCGTGCTCAGCCGCCCAACACAAGCTGCTTACGCCTATGGTTTTGTTGCAGCGGCACGGGGGAACGAGGCGGTGCAGGGGGCGGGAAAGGGGGCCCTGCCGCGGAGACGCCGTGTTGGCTGGCCTTCGCGCGCGCCTCCCGTCCAGTGGTGGTCAAATTCTCCTCCTCCTCCTCCTCCTCCTCCTCCTCCTCCTCCTGGGCGGCGGGCGATGGCGTGCTGCGGAGGGGGCGGCTGTAGAGGCTGAGGCGAGGAGGTGGGGCAGAGGAGGGGAGGGAGGACGAGGAGAAGAAGTAGGCCTTCACGCTTCGCGCATCCCCCGCCGGCCGTTTCCCTTCGCTTCCTGTTCTGTCTCGTCCCGTTTCGCCCCCTCCGCCTCGTGCTGTCTTCGTTCCACTTGCGCTGTCCGCGTAGTGGCCTGTTCATTTTGCCGCTGATCGATCCTGTTGACAGTGCGCGGCCTTTTCCGCATCACTCGCAATCAACAAAAGATCCCCGCCGGCCCATCCAGAGTTTTTGCCCATGAAAGCTGACCGGAACAGGGACGAAGAAGCACATGTAGTAACGCAAAGCGGGCAACCAGGGGGAACAGAAAGATCTCTCGGAGCAAGGCGGTTGCCTTGGAGGGCCTCTTCGGGCCCGCATGGGGGCGGTGGAAGGCGGAGGAGGAGGAGGAGGAGGAGGAGGAGTAGGAGGAGGAGGAGGAGGAAGAAGACGATAACCACGACGACCACGACGAGGAAAAGGAGGAAGAACAGAAAAAGGAAGGCAACGAGGGCAAGGACGAGAACGAGGACGAGAATGAGGAGGAGGACATCGATGACGAGGACAAAGCCCACGAAATTGCCTCTTGTAGCGTTATTTGGGATATTTTGGGGGATCTCGGGGTCATCTTGGTGTTATTCTGGCTTGTCTTAGTGCTCTGCTGGTTGGGGCCCTCTTGGGGGCCCTTTGGGAGCCCTGCAGGGCCTCTTGGGGCCATCGTAGAGGCCATCGACCAAAAGGGGGGGGGGGGGGCATGTGCTTCCCCCTGGGGCCATCAACATGCCCCCATTAGGACCCTCTTGGGCCTCTCTTGGGCCGTTCTTGGGCGCTCTTGGGGCCGTCTGGGGGTCCTCTTGGACCCCATCTTGGGCCTCTCGTGACCCATCTTGAGGCCATCTTGGGGCCCCCAAAGCGCATCGGAATCGAAACGGCGAGAAAGCAAAGATCACATGTTCCCATTTGCGTTTGGAAGATTCTGGCCTCTTGGGGGGGCAGGTCTGAGGGATACCCGGGAGCACTCGGGACTGTGTGGCTTTCGCCAAGCCTCGTTGAGGTTTGCAGGAAGCTGTCCCGGACCATCGTCGGCATTTCGCGGCCCGCCCAGAAACAACTCAAGGAGAGGGGCGGGGGAGGTACGCCTCCTGGTAATGAAGAGGTGCTCGGAAGAGGACAGGACGAACTCGCTGGAGCACCGTAGCCCTGAGCGCTGGTGGTGTACACAGGTAAGGGGCAGGAGGGTGGGGAGGAGAGGGGGGGAAGTGCAGGTACGGGGAGGACAAGAGGAGGGGGCGCAGGATGGGCCAGCCCTGGGCGAGAAATGCGAGGGCGAAGGCTCGGTCGAGGAGCAGGCCACGTGGAGAAGGAGGAGGAAGTGGGGCAAGCGGGGGATGGCGAGAAGGACGAGGGCTGGGCACGGGCACGGGCGAGGGCGAGGAGAAGGACGAGGGCGAGGAGGAGGACGAGGGCGAGGCGGACGAGGGCGAGGAGGACGAGGGCGAAGAGAAGGAGGAGGTGGGGCCAGAGAGGGTGCCCTGGTCGACCGACGCCCACGCGATCGAGCCACGGGAACACGGGCCCAACTGAGTGCTGTGGGGGGGAGGGGGGGGGGGGGCGAGGGCCAAATCCTGCAACGACGCCGGGCAGGCCCACTTCACCAGCCGAGAGGAGCCCTGTGGCAAGAGAATGGGGACGACGACGACAACGACACGACCGAGGGCGCGGGGAGGGGGGAGGGGAGGGGGAAGCGGGAGAGGGGAACGCGCGCCGGGCGCGCGCCCGGGCCCTCAGGGAGCCCAGTGCCCGCGGGGGGGCGGCCGCGCGACGCGCCCCGCCGCGGCCGCAGCGCCGGCGCCCCCCGCAGAGCGGCAGGCAGAGCTGCTCCAGCGGCGCCGGCGAGTCAGCCCAGCCTAGGCCTGCGCGTAGGCTGGCGCGGCGAGAGCGGCCGCTCGTGCCGCGACGCGGCGCAGCGCCGCGTCGCCGAGCTCCGCGAGCCGCTGCTGGACCGCGCCCAGCTTGCCCCGCGTGGAAGCGCCGAGCGGGCGGGCAAAGGCCCACGCCGCCGTCCAGCGGCCATTGGCGAGCCACTGGAGGGCCAACTCCCGCATTTCCGCTGCGTCCGCCCGCGCCGCGTCCCGGGCCGCCTCCCCCCGCGGGGAAGCGCTCGCGGGTGATCGGCGCCCCGCTGCCGCCGTCGCGCGAGGGCGCCCGGCCCCGTGCCGCCGCCGTCGGCGCCGGCCGCCGCCGCCCGGCGGCCGCCCGCGGCGCCAGCTGCCTGGAGCCACGCCTCACGCTGCCCGCCGCCCCCGGGCTCCTGCTGCGCCGGCCCTCCGTCCAGCCCGACAACACAGGGTAGGCCCTCCGTCCTGCGCCATGCAGGCAGGCCCACAGCAGAGGGTTCCCAACTTTGCCCTGGTGGTGCCAGCAGGCCGGAGGTCGCCAACATTGGCACGGGCGCCCGCGGGACCTCATGGACGGACCTCCCACTCCTGCCTGGTCGCAACCGCCTGGTGTAATAATTACAAGGGGGGCAAGGTACAACAGCCGACTTTTGTAGGTCGACCAGTGGTCGGAGGCGGGGCAAGCGAATCGACAGGTAGAGCAGGTACTTGTTTGCCCCACACTGCTCCCAGAGGTGCAACACGCACCTGTTTACCCCTCTGTGCGAATGGCAGCTTCCAGAGGTCGAGCAAGCACCTGTATACCTCAGTCCCCTGCGCAAAACACGCACACGAAGCGCCTGGGGTAAACAGGTATGTACATCCTATAATTATACCTGTTTGCCCCCAGCTGGTCCCTCAAGGGAATTGTGCTTCTCCAGGTGCAAACTTTAATGTTTGTTACCTGGGAGCCCCACCCTACCTGCTTACTCCAGCTGGGCATGCTAGCTAAGTATCCCAGGGCACGCCCTCCCTGTTTGCCTGGCTGGTGTACCACAGGCGCTGTACAATCCGCCAGGGACGGCGGCCTGGGTAAACTGGTGATGCCCGCCCCCTGCCTTCAAGCATCAGTGATTGTCGCTGGGGGGGGCAGAAAGGAAAGGGGGGGCGAGGAGGCGGAGAGGACGAGGCTTGGGAGGAGGAGGCAGGAACCGAGAACTGGATGAGGAGGAGGAGGATCCAGGGCGGGAGAAGGGCCAGGATGCCACCGATCCCCATGGGGGTACTGCGACGCGCGTTGGGCCGCGCACGTCGCGTGCCATTTGGGCTCCGTTTGCGCACGTCGCTGGCACTTACTCGTCCACTGTCCCCACCCGCTCCTTCTTTCTTCCTGCCTTTCCCGCCGTTATCTCCCGCCTCCTTTTCCTCTTCCTTCCCTCCCCCCGTTGCCGTGTTGGTTCGCCCCCACTGCGGCCCGTGGCCGATGTCCAGGTTCTTCGGGTTGCGGCGCGAAGTGAGGCAATCCGATCCGCATCATGCAGGTTAGACGCCGTGCTCGAAACGGGCCGTTATACATAAACCTCGCTCGGGCGGCCGGTTTCGAGTGCCATTCAGTGTACTTGTTTGGCTGTCATGGCGGGTTGCGCTTAGGGTGCGTGGCGTGGCGGCGCCACGCTACCGGATCGTGTCCGACAGCGACCGGGGCGTACTGATTGTTCCCAGCGCCCTGCGAGCACAAGTCGTTTGGCGGGTGGTCAGCGCCGGCCAAGCAAACAGGCTGCGTTGCCCGACGAATCTGGATGTTTGACCGCCATCAGAAGGCTGCGGTCGTTGCCCCAGCTTTTGCTTCCAACCAATGTTAGTTCAATCGTGGGCTGCTTGGCCCTAGTCTTGTGTAGGCCCGCTTCCAAGAACCTCCTGTTCGTGCACTCCCCGCGTCTACCGCCCATCCTTGTCCTCCTGCTCATCATACCCCTCTCTTGCGTACGCGCGTCCTCAGCTCTTTTCTCTCTCTCTCTCTCTCTGGCTCGTCTTTCTCAATATATTTGTACGTGCAATATATACACGGTCTGTCTAAATGTGCGCAGGCATCTATTACTCCCGCTCGTTTTGCGCACCTCTCTCAGTAACTCCTTGTGTTTGTTATTTTGTTCTCTCTCTCTCTCTCACTCTCTCTCTCTCTCTTTCACTCTTTCAGTGCCTCCTGTCTCTCCTCCTCCTCCTTTCCTCCTCTTTCCCCTTCTCCTTCTCCTTCTCCTCCCCCCTCTCCATTTCTTCGTCCGCGCGGCAGGCGCTGACCCCCAACCGCTGCTGCTTCCGTCTGGCCGGCTCGAGATTGGCGCTGTTCCTGGACCTCCTGGACGCGGCGGCCGGGGAGGCTCCGCGGCGCACCGCGGGCCCGAGAAGTTTCGAGACCAGGGCCCGCCGGAGGTTTGCCACGGGTTGGCGCTGTGGCTCTTGAGAGGTTCTCGCAGCGGGCTGCTTTCGAGCACGTGCGCCTCGCCGAGAGCGTTCTGGGCGTGCCCGAGCCGCCCCGAACGGCTGCCGGGGCGCGAGTAGTGGCCCGAGCACTGCGCCGGGTGGAGAATCCAGCCCTCCATCGTCGTGAAGAGAAGCAGAAGCGAACTGTCTTGGCTGGGTCGAGGTTTGGGGGGCATTTCACCGGTGTCGGGGGGCCACCAGGATCGTTACGATGCGAAGGTTGGCTTCAGGGAAGGGGTCGAGACCTCTGGGGGTCCGCGTTGCGGAAGAATCGAGACCTCGGGGTCTGGGAGCCCAGAGCTCCGTTGCAGGAGGGAGAAGGAGGACGAGGAGTAAGAGGATGAGGGAGAATCGAAGGTCGAGGTATGATCAAGGCTTTTGGCAGTTTGTCTGTGTGCCTTGTTGGACCTCATGTGGCGCCCTCGTCGAAACGGCTGGACTCCTTTCGAGATCCTGGTTGGAACGCTCTCCAGGAAGGGGAGGAGGAGGTTCCTTTCGTTTTCGTTTGTGTGGGTTCCCCGTTCTCTTCTGAGGGTGGGAGGACCCAACCCTCCAGCGGATGCATACTTTCAATCAGAGGGTCTTTCATGTCGGCCTCGAAGGGGCCGTGTCGGGCCCTGGGAATATCTGCAAGGTGGATCTGCGACGAGGAGGCCCCCCCCCCAGGGGGAAGGCGCTCGGCGCCTCGTGCCGGAGGCCCGAGGGCGTCGGACAGAGCAGCCAGAATTTTGGGAAACTCTGTTCCTTACTTCCTTTGGATAATTTATCACACATTTATAGATGCTGTATTACATTATGTGTCCATGGGAAATCGCATCTATTACATTCGTTTACATTTTTTTTATTAAAAAATGTAAGGATGATTTCCTATGGTGGTAGTATATTTGTTTTAAGTAAAATATTAGAGAATAATGGTAGGGTCATCGGCGCCCCAGATTTCAAAGCTACAATCGACCATCTGATTGATCAACCTCCTGCTGAAAGCTGGGCCAGTTCCTGAACCGACCTGCAGGAGAGCGGGCACAGTTTCTGGAGCGCGTTCGCCACTCCAGCGTGAACACGAAAACTTGGCCCAGGCTTGCGTCAAGCAGTTTCCGGGGAGCTGGCCCAGATGTGTAAGATTTTTGTTTTCCTGATCCTATGCTCGGCTGTATCCTGTAGAAGCAGGCGCGGAAGTTCGTAGCCGTGCTCGGCTCCTGGGGGCGCTCGGCAGGCCCGGGGGCCGGCAATGAGGCGACTCGGGATGAGAATCCAGGGGCGGGACTGCTGGGGACACCGAGTGGAAGACATCGAGACATTTTGCGTCTCTGGGCACGTGTGGCCCTATAGGCAAGAGAGACCTCTGTTGTGCGGCCTGCCGATCGCTGCCTGCGGTGCGGCCGTCGAGGCCCGCGTGCTCAGGGGTCGGCTCCCCGAGAACGCCGCGCACCGAGGGCCACCTCTGGCGCAGGGCCGCTCGTGACGTGTCGCCGACGGCTCGACGGGGCGGCGGGGCTCCTCAATCCTCTGAGAGGCAGGCCGAGCGTCGCGGGAGATGCAGGGAGCGAGGACCGAAGTCTCCGCGGGCAGCTAGCCGCCCCGCGCCGCCGAGATCACCGCGGGCGCCCCTCGATAGGAGGAGGAGGAGGAGGAGGAGGAGGAGGAGGAGGAGGAGGAGGAGGAGGAAAAGGAGGAGGGAGGAGGAAAAAGGAGGAGGAGGAGGAGCGCAGGAGGGTCGCAGAAGCGTCGGGAGGCCTTTGGCCCTCCCTGCGTGCAGCTGCCCCGCGCGCCCGCGGCCTCCCCCCCCCTCGTGAGGCGCCGCCCCGTGCGGCGGCCGCCCCGCGCGCCCGCCCGCGCGGCGGGCGCTCGCGGTCCCCCGCCGCGTGCCGGAGGCCGCCGCCCGCACCCGGCCGCGCCGGCGGCGCGCCGCCGCCGCGGGCGCCCGCCGCGCCGCTGTGGGCCGAGCCGGTGCCCTTCGCCCCCGAGTGCCACTAGGCCGGGGGGCGGGAGCCAGGGCCTCCTCGTGGCCCCTATGTATTCCCTCCTCCTCCTCCTCCTCCTGCTCCTCCACCTCGTCCTCGTCCTCCTGCTCCTCCTGCTCCTCCTCCTCCTCCTCCTCCTCCTCCTCGTCCTTCTCGTCCTCCTCCTCCTCCTCCTCCTCCTCGTCCTCGTCCTCGTCCTCGTCCTCCTCCTCGTCCTCCTCAGATGCCGATGCCGCTCGTCGCTGGTCGGGGCTCCGGAGACGGGGGTCCGCCAGAGCGCCAGATCCTGCAGGATATCCTGCAGGGGTGGGTTTTTTGCGTGCAGGATCCTGCAGGATCTTTCAGTATCCGGCAAGGCCCGACTGACTCAGGTTTGCATCCGCCAGGGTCAGTAGATTCTAGATGCCCGAGTGGGTGTATTCCCGATCTCAACTATTATCTGTTGTCGACGCGTTCCGGGCTCTGTGTCCTCTCCGACTGGCCAGAAGCGGTTGCGGATCTCCAGCGTGCAGGCCGGGCGGCGCGCGGGCAAGGCAGCTTTGGGTCAGAGGGGGGGGAACCAGATGCCGATGCCGCTGGTCGGCCCTCGTCGCCAGAGCTGAATCCGCCCCGAAATCCTCGTCAGGCCGCTGTGGGCCGAGCCAGTGCCCTTGGCTCCCGACTGCCACTGGGCCAGAGCGGGGACCAGATGCTGACTCCGCTGGTCGGCCTGTCGCCGTGCCTGGATCCGCCCCAGAATCCTCGTCAGGCCATTGTGGGCTGAGCTAGTGCCCTTCGCCCCCGTCTGCCACTTGGCCAGAGCGGGGGATTCAGATGCCGCTGCTGGTGCTCATCCGTGGAGAGCCCTCGTCGCCGCGGCTGGATCCGCTGCGAATTGTTTGCCACAACGCACCATGGGAGAGGTCCAGGGAGCAGCGGCACTGGCGCCCCATCTTGTCCCCCTTCTCTCCTATAGGGCGCTGCTTCGCGGCCGCGGTGCAAGCCCAGGCGCCCGAAGAAGGTTGGGACTTCAGCGGCCCGGGTGCCTTTTCCTCTCTGTGTTCGGCTTCCGGCTGAGGTTCAGCGTGCCCTGGGGCCATCACGAATGGATCCCCAGCGAAACCTTGCCCCTGGGGAGCTGGTCGAGACCTCCTTGGGGCCGCGAACTGAAAAATGCACGTCGTCGGATGCCTGGGCAGGGGCAGCCGCGATCGGTACGATCGAAATGGGTTCCGCACAAGTGGGGGCAGAGACGGACGACCCCCCCTGTCCATTTTGAACGCCGCGGACTCTGTCCATCTGTTACGCCGTCGGTGTTGGACAACACATGCCGTTTGGCACTTGGGGGATGATCGTGTCCACCGTGGCACGGGCGCCTGGTTTGTAGAATTCCCTAAGAAACCGTTCAACACTTGCTGGCCTTCATGCAGCTGCGAAGCCATGGGGGAGATTCTCGCCAGAGCCTCTGCCCCCTCGCTCCGCAGCCTCTTTTGGGGTTCGGCCTGAGTCCGCCAAGGACGACGACGCTACTGACTTGCACCTAGCCTTTAAGAAACGCCCTAGTCCAAAAGCCCGCCCGAGTCCAAAAGCCCACCCATCGGGGCCCACTTCTGGGGAAACCACGAAGCGCCGACATCGCCACTCCCCGAGCCCATCCCGTGGTGCGTTCTGCTCAGACTTCCGAGGCGACAGCGGTGGCGACGAGGGCTTCCCCCGGAGGCCCGACAGAGAGGGAGACGGGCGAAGGGTGGCGGTACGGGGGAGGAGGGGGAGGAGGAGGGGGAGGAGGAGGAGGAGGAGGAGGAGGAGGAGGAAGGAGGAGGAGGAGGAGGAGGAGGGAGGAGGAGAGGAGGAGAGGAGGAGGGAGGAGGAGGAGGAGGAGGAGGAGGAGGAGGAGGAGGAGGAGGAGGAGGAGCAGAGGAGGAGGAGGAAGCCTGTTCCTCCTCTGCATGTCGGGCGGGCGCGGAGCAGGCAGAGCGGCGGAGGCGGAGGAGGCGGAGGAGGAGCGAAGAACGAAGAGCAACAAGGGATCGGGGCTTCCCTCCCTGCTTCTCCTCCTCCCTCCTCCCTCCCTCCCTCCCTCCCTCCCTCCCTCCCTCCTCCGTCCTCCTCCCTCCCTCCTGCCTCCCCTTCCTCCGCCTCTGCCCCACTCCTGATTCCTGGTGTCCCCGCCCTGCCTCCCGAGGTCCCTCTGTCCATGGCCCGAGAGGATCCTCGGCCGCAGGAGTCGGCCTACGACCTCGAGGCGGACGAGGAGGCCGCCCAAGAGTTGGGTGCGGACAGCCCCTCCCCTGGCTCGGCTACCTTAGTCGACTTCCCTCCTCCTCCTCCTCCTCCTCCTCCTCCGCTCGCTCAGCTCACGCCTGAGCAGCTTGAGCGCATTCGAAAGAATCGTGCCGAAGCCAGAGAGCGCAAGCGCAAACGCGTCGCGCCATGGCATTTCGACGCCATCCTGTGGCCCGATGGGTAATTCAGTCTTGTTTCTTTTTCGACCCCAGGGTGACATCGGCCCCAGAGAACCTTCAAGGCACATGACTTCACGAGAGTGACAGAGCACGACCCAGCGTCCCAGCCTGCGTCCGACCGACCTCCTCCTTCCCTCCCTCCTCCCTCCTCCCTCAGTGCAGTTCTGTTTGCAGCACCTGTGCGATGGCGCCGACACTGCCGGCATTTGCCCGGGTGGTGAGCGGGGTTCGAAGGTAAGCGCCACCTGCTGCGCGCGCTCCCCCGCCGCCAATGCGGCCACCCGGGGCCGAAACTGCCTTCACGGGCTCGGTGCTGCCTCTGACTTCACATCGCATGCAAGACGCCGACTCTCTGCAGTGCTTCACTCTGAGCCGTGACCCTTACTTCTTTCCGCTACTGCTGTCTGCTGTTCCGCCCGGCAGGGCGGAGGAGGAGGAGGAGGAGGAGGAGGAGGACAAGGAGGAGGACAAGGAGGAGGAGGACCAGGAGGAGGAGGAGGAGGAGGAGGAGGAGGAGGACGAGGAGGAGGACGAGGACGAGGACGAGGACGAGGACGAGGACGAGGAGGACGCGAGGGAGTAGGAGGAGTGCGTAGCGTCGGAGCGCGCGGAGCAGGCGGGGCGGCCGCCGCGGTCGCCCCCGGCCGTGCCGGCCGCGCGCGGCCGCGCGCGGCGGCGGGCAGCCACGCGCCCGGGCGGCGCGCAGCGCCCGAGCGCGCGCCCGCGCGGCAGCGCTGCGGGCCGAGCGTCGCCGCGGGCGCTGGGCAGAGGTGCGGGCCCTCGGGCCGCCGCGGGGCGGCGGGGCCCAGACGCCCTCGAGTGTTGGAAAGGTCACGCCGCGAGGATGTGTTTTTTTGTTCCCCCCCGTTTTTTGTTTTTTCATTTTTTCCCAGCCGTCCTGTGGTGTCGGGTCCTCGTTTTGAAGAGACGGTGCCCCGCGTTCTCCTCCGTCCTCCTTCCTCCTTCCTCCTCCTCCTCCTCCTCCTCTTCCTCCTCCTTGCCTCTGCTCTTCGCATGTCCATCCCAACTCGGCGCACCCCTCACAGGGTTCATGGCCCCAGAGGGAGAGCCACCGAAGGCCCCAGTGGCAGCGTTCGCATGCAGTTCCACCCTCATGTCGGCGCACCCCTCACAGGGTTCGTGGCCCCACAGGGAGCTCCACCGAAGACGGCACTCACAAGTGCGGCGCGGCACTCACACTTGCATAGGGATGGGTCCTTCGCCAGGCTCATCCTGTTTCCAGCCCCATGGGGGTCCTGACCGGGCTTCGGGACCGTCCAAAAAAACGACTCCGGACGAGACACCGGTCCCAGGGAAAGGGTCGGGACCACTGGGGGCCGACGTTGTGCAAAGTCAGGGCGTCGGGGGTCGGGCGCTCTTCGCCCCGTCTGCCGGGGCCCTCCCGGGTCGACGCGGCCCGAGGGGCAGCAGGAGTCGGGGGCTGCCGCAGGCGCCCCCCGGCCCCAGGTGCCCCCACGGGGCCCTGTGGAGGGTGCTCTGGATAACCAGCCTGGAACATATCCCGATCCCTATGTTTGACATCACCTCACCTCGATGCCGATCTGAAGGATTCCCTCCGTTTTTGAGGGCCTATCCCTAAGATTGTCCTCGCTTTTTGCTCGCCCATCTTAGGGATAGGGATACGTTCGAGGCTGGTTACTGGAGGCCGTGTGGGGCCTCCTTGGACCTCCTGGGGGGCACCTCGGGCCGGGGGCACTTCTAGCAACGACCGGAGGACAGGTAGAACGGCAGGTTCGCGTCGTGCCGACGCGGCGGCGGCCCCACAGCGCGGGCGTTCTCGGTCGGACGCTCCCAGCGGCCCGGGATCGGCGTGCGTCGAGTGGCCCGCGCGATCGGAGAGCAGCCGCGATCGTTCAAGGGTGAGGGATCCCGCCGTGGCGGGATCGCGATCCTGGCGTGGCGGGGTCTGGCTCGCGGTGCCAGAGACGCACGCAGTGCTCCTCGCGTCCCGAACCTGCCGTGGCGGGATGCAGTCGGGAGCTCCGGTCGTGCACGGCGCTGTGGTTTTCGCAGGGCCGGAGCTCGGGTGCCCCGAGTTCTGCGCCCGTTTTCGAGCCGCAGAGTTGCCCCGTTGTCAGGGCCTCGAGTGGGGAGGGCCCGCGCGGCCGCCCGCAGAGGCCGCAGGGAGAAGCTGGGGGCATCTTGGGCCGTGGGCGAGAAGCATGTCCGTGTCCGTCGGCCCCAGGCCGCCTCCGCCAGCAACGGGGCACGCTCCGCACGCCAGGACTTCCAACCGGCGCGACGCATGAGTCACGGGGTTCGGTTCAAGTCGGGCATGTCCGTCTACAGCGGGAATATTCAAGAATAGTGAAAAAGTAATCCGAGAACGATAATCGACTAGTTATGAATATGTTTGTGTGTTGATCGCAAAAACTATTATCCCGGCAAAGCAACCTAACAGCGATGTGTAGGAGCATATCTGGAAGCATTCCCCTTAAGATTCACATGAGAATCCAGTTGTAGAATTCTGCTGTTCTCGCAGTCGTAGTCGCATTCGCGATGACAGTCGCAGTGGCAACGGCAGTCGCAGTCACAGCCTCAGCCTCAGCCTGCCTCAGCCTCAGCCTCAGCCTGCCTCAGCCTCAGCCTGCCTCAGCCTCAGCCTCAGCCTGCTTCAGCCTCAGCCTCAGTCTGCCTTCAGCCTCGGCCTCAGCCTCAGCCTGCCTCAGCCTCAGCCTGCCTCAGCCTCAGCCTCAGCCTCAGCCTGCCTCAGCCTCAGCCTCAGCCTGCCTCAGCCTCAGCCTGCCTCAGCCTCAGCCTCCTGCTTCAGCCTCAGCCTCAGTCTGCCTTCAGCCTCGGCCTCAGCCTCAGCCTGCCTCAGCCTCAGCCTGCATCAGCCTCAGCCTCAGCCTCAGCCTGCCTCAGCATCAGCCTGCCTCAGCCTCAGCCTCAGCCTCAGCCTGCCTCAGCCTCAGCCTCAGCCTGCTTCAGCCTCAGCCTCAGTCTGCCTTCAGCCTCGGCCTCAGCCTCAGCCTGCCTCAGCCTCAGCCTGCATCAGCCTCAGCCTCAGCCTCAGCCTGCCTCAGCATCAGCCTCAGCCTCAGCCTCAGCCTGCCTCAGCCTCAGCCTCAGCCTGCTTCAGCCTCAGCCTCAGTCTGCCTTCAGCCTCGGCCTCAGCCTCAGCCTGCCTCAGCCTCAGCCTGCATCAGCCTCAGCCTCAGCCTCAGCCTGCCTCAGCATCAGCCTGCCTCAGCCTCAGCCTCAGCCTCAGCCTCAGCCTGCTTCAGCCTCAGCTCAGTCTGCCCTCAGCCTGCCTCAGCCAGTCAGCCTCAGCCTCCTCAGCCTCAGCCTCAGCCTGCCTCAGCCTCAAGCCTCAGCCTCAGCCTCAGCCTCTGCCTCAGCCTGCCTCAGCCTCAGCCTCAGCCTCAGCCTCAGCCTCAGCCTGCTTCAGCCTCAGCCTCAGTCTGCCTTCAGCCTCGCCTCAGCCTCAGCCTCAGCCTGCCTCAGCCTCAGCTGCATCAGCCTCAGCCTCAGCCTCAGCCTGCCTCAGCATCAGCCTGCCTCAGCCTCAGCCTGCCTCAGCCTCAGCCTGCTTCAGCCTCAGCCTCAGCCTTCAGCCTGCCTCAGCCTCAGCCTGCCTCAGCCTCAGCCTCAGCCTCAGCCTCAGCCTCAGCCTCAGCATCAGCCTGCCTCAGCCTCAGCCTCAGCCTCAGCCTCAGCCTCAGCCTCAGCCAGCCTCATCAGCCTGCCTCAGCCTCAGCCTCAGCCTCAGCCTCAGCCTCAGCCTCAGCCTCAGCCTCAGCCTCAGCCTCAGCCTCAGCCTGCCTCAGCCTCAGCCTCAGCCTTCAGCCTGAGCCTCAGTCTGCCTTCAGCCTCGGCCAGCCTCAGCCTGCCTCAGCCTCAGCCTCAGCCTCAGCATCAGCCTGCCTCAGCATTCAAAATGTGGCCCGGGAATGGAGTTCTGGGAACTCGAAGAAAACGAAGTGGCCTACAGATGTCTCCGGGCATTCAAAATCATGCCCAGGAATGGAGTTCTGGGAACTCCAAACCACGAAGTGGCTTACAGTTGGCTCCGGGCATTCAAAATGTGGCCCGGGAATGGAGTTCTGGGAACTCGAAGAGCACGAAGTGGCCTACAGTTGGCTCCGGGCATTCAACATGTGGCCCGGGAATGGAGTTCTGGGAACTCGAAGTGCACGAAGTGGCCTATAAGTTGGCTCCGGGCATTCAGAATGTGGCCCGGGAATGGAGTTCTGGGACCTCGAAGACCACGAAGTGTGTAACTGTTTGCTTAAAACGACTTCCGCGGATCCCTGTCAGGACGCCGCCCAGAGCCCCCTGGGGAGTCATGATGCTTTCTTTTGACCCTATTAGAAACCTAGCAGTCTTCGCTGTTAGGTAATTTAAGATTTGTCGTCCAAAATCCGTCTGTAGGGGGACATGCCCGACCTAAAGTTAGGTCACAACGCGGGCGGAACAAAAACATTCGCAGCCACGACCTTGCGAGCTGGGCCCCTAGGCCGCGACTCCGCTCGCAATTGGGGCAGGGGCCCCCTCTTCTGGCAGCGCCCCGCCGTCCACTTAGCTCTCCGCGCCGAGGAAGGAAGAAGGCGCACAAGCATAAGCTGTCGGAGGTCCGCGCGGATTTTTGGGATCTTCGCTGAACCCCCCTGCCAGCGCCTTTGGCGATGCCCTTACGGCGCCGAAGAACTCCGCGCGATCCTCCGAGTGCTCTATGCCTGTGCAGATGTTTCTTCTGCTGCCAGCGCCGCTCGAATTCATGCGGGACGTAACTAGGCAGGGCACAGCCGCCGGAAAAAAGGCGAGCCGCTGCGAGACCTGCCTGTGCGGGGGGCGGCCAGAGGTAGGGAGGGGGGAGATGGGGGAGTGGAAGCGAGCGGACGGGGGTGGGAGCTTCCTCCTCCTTCCTCCACCGCTGGGACCGCTATCGTGAAGTGTGCCGTAAACTTGACGCAGAAAAAAGGTCGGGAGTTTGAGACCGCTCCCGCGCTCTGTGCACCTGTCTCCGCGGGGTCGCCGCGACCGCCGTCGCTCCGATCGTCGCAGGGCCACCGACAGCTCGGAGCCGAGCCTTCTCCCTCGGCCGCACGGCGCAGAAGGGGCTGGTGCCGTCTCGGCTGCGGGGTGCAGCTTGGCAGGGGCACGGAGGGACAGGCAGCGTGTGGTCCCCAGGGCAGGGGGCGTGGGAGACCCTGCAGGGGAGGCAGCGCCGAGCGGAGGAGAAGGGCGGCGGCGGCGGCCGAGGTCCAGCACTAATGCGGGATGAGGATTAATTTAAAAAGATTGGGGAGAACGATTAAAAACATAGTTTCTGCGATTTCTGCACGATTTTCTGACTGGAGGAGACCGCTTGAAAAAATAGTTTTCCGGCCCGCGGCCGGTTTTTTCTAATCGTCATCCCGGGCGCCGCCGCGTGAACACGACTCCCGGTCATTTATTCATCGTCATCCTCCATTACGGTCGTCTGAGGCGATGAGGTGGATGGCCCAGGGGCTGGCGTTACCCTTGTCGGGGCCCGGCAAGGCAGCGTTGTTTCGGGCGCCAGCGCGGGGGGCAGCCGAACGAAGGAGAAAGGCGGCTCGATCCTTCGACCCCATCTTGGCCGATCCCCGGCCCATGTAGGCCGGCCCCATCTAGGCCTCTATTGGAGCACCTTGGGCCAGGAGCACTTCGAAAGACCCCCGACGCCGTTTTTTCACACACCGTCTCGTGATGTCTGCCCACTCCCCCAGACCGGCTATCCTGAATTATGGCCTGTGCGGTTCTTTTGGGAAGCTAGCAGAAGCCTTCCGTTGTGATTGCCGCTCACGGCGCGCGGGGATTTGGGTCTGGCAGCCTTCGGAATCGGCGGCGGCGGGGGCCGCGCGCGGATTGACGGCGGCAGGGTCGGCCACGGAAGTTGCCGGCGAAGCGCCATGGCCAGGCGACAGCCGGGGACGGGGCCAGCCGCGGAAGAGTTCTGGCTGGCAGCCGGCTTGCTGGTGGGTCCGTGCCTAGCCTGGCTCAAGATGCTTGCCTCGTGCCATGGCAGCCCGCAGCGCCAGAGAGTGCACGGCGCTCCTCTCCGCGCTCGGCGGCAGGCGGGCCTGGCCCGCAGCCGTGTCGATGCCGCGGGAGATGCAGGCGACCGGGCCAGTCCCGAACGCGATCCACTTCGACGCCGCCGTCAGCGCGTGCGGGCGAGGGGCGCAGCGGGCACGCGCCGCCCTCCTGCTGGAGGAGACTTCCCGCCGCGCCCTCGTGCCCGACGCCATCTCGTAGTTACAACGTCGCACCCAGACCCCCGACGTCGTGATTTTTTCACGACGTCGACCCCCAGAGGTCTGGACCCCTTCCCCAGGACCGGTTTTGCATCCTGACTCGTTTTTTGACGCTCCCGAGGCCCGGCAAGGGCCTCCAGAGGGCGAAAAGAGCGCAAAACCTCCCGTCGTGATTTTTTCACGACGCGAGGAGGTCTGGGCAGTGAGCGCATATGGAGGCGGTCGCAGGTGGGACTGGGCGCTGGGGCTTCTGGCCCGGCTCGGGGAGCGCGGGCCGCCGCTCCGCCTCGTCGCGCTCGGCGCCGCCGTCAGCGCCCGCCCGCGGGCGCAGCTGCGGGAGAGGGCCCTCTGTGTGCTGCGGGCTGCGGGCCCAATCGCGCTGCACGCCAGATCTCGTCGCGCTGAGCATCGCGGGCAGCGCGTGCGAGGAGTGTGTGCGGAGAGGGAGCGCGCGCTGCTGCTGGTTGGCGGCCTGCCGCGGCAGCGGCTGGACGCCGACGCGGTGACGTGCAGCGCGGCAATCGGGGCGTGCGAGAAAGGCCAGCGCTGGGAGATGGCGCTGGCATCGTGGGAGGCGATGCTGCGCCAGAGGGTGCGTGCCAACGAGGTGGCCTGCAGCGCGGCCACAGGCGTGTGGGAGAGGGGTCTGCTGCTCCTGCGGACGATGGGGAGACTCGCGCTCCAGTCCTGCACGATCGCGTACAACGCCGCCATCAGCGCGTGCAGGCGCAGCGAGCAGCACGACCAGGCGCTGCAGCTCTTGCAGGAGATGCGCGAGGCAAGGGCCCGCCCAGACGCGGTCACCTGCAACAGTGCCAGCAGTGCCTGCGAAGGTGGCCGCTCGTGGCCCCGGGCCCTGCTGCTGCTCTGCGGGATGGCCCATGCCAGGCTCGAGGCGGGCCCGGTCACCTTCAGCTGCTCCATCGGCGCGTGCGCAGCGGGTCGGGCGTGGGAGGCGGCCCTGGGACTCCTCGCCCGCCTGCCGCTGGAGGCGCTGCCAGCCCGCTGCGCGTCCCTGCGAGCAGCCGCAGGGGCACTGGAGCTTGCGCACCTCTGGCAGAGGACCCTGGCAGTTCTCGGGTGCCTGCAGAGGGGCCGCCAGCGGCCCGACGTGGCCACGTCGAGGGCCGCGCTGGGCGCCTTGGAGGCTGCCGGCCACGCGCAGCAAGCGCTGCCGGTGCTACAGGGCATTCGGCAGAGCCTCAGGGCGCGCGCGCGGCTTTCCCGCGAGGGAGCGCCGCGGGGACGCGGCGAGCCGCGGGGGGTCGTCGGTTGGCCACGCGGCCGCTCTGCGGCGGTCTGGCCGCTCCCTCGACGCCGAGCCTCTGGCTGCCGCGGCCGACGCGGTCGCCTGGCGAGAGTGCTGGAGCCGGCAGGACCGACGCGCCCGGCGGCGCGAGGCCGCCGTCCTGGCTCTCCGCTGCAAGGCCTGCGCGCCCTGCTGGAGCGGGTTCCGCCCCGGCGTTCTGCCAGGCTGCACGACGCCACCCTGGAGGGCCGCCCGGGCCTGGGCTCCGAGCTCACGCGGGAGTCCCTGCAGGCCCCGGGGCGTCGGGGAGGGGCCCGTGGAGCCCAGGCGCTCCTGTGCGGTGGCGCCGCGGCCGCCTTCGTCCGAAGCGCTCGGCCACCTGGGCGGGGCCCCGGCCGCCGGGGCCCTCGTGGCCCACGCCGCGCGCTTCGAGCTGCTGCTGCGGGCGCCCTTCGTGCTGAGCGGCAGCGCCGTGGGCATCGGCGGTGTGCCCGCCGTGCGCGGCGACGTGTGCTGGAGACGGCCAGGCTGAAGCAATTGCTGCAGGCGGTCTGCGAGCGAGCGTTGCCGCGCGCAGACTGTCGCGTGTTGCTGATCCGATTTGTCCGTTTCGGCGTCTTCAACGCGCAGCCTATGTTCCAGGCCATCAGAGGAGGAACAGGTATCCATACTTCCCTCGTGGTCCTCCTTTTTGGGCCGCTTGGGAGGCCCTCGTCGCCACCGCTGGAGTCGCCTCGAAGTCTTGGCCAGAACGCACCCCAGGTATCGGCACCTCTTGGTTTCCCCAGGTCAGCTCCGCCTCCGAGGTTGCAGCAGATGTTGCGACGAGCTGCCTGAAGTGAGCTGCTGCTGGCGATCCAAGCGTACCCCGGATGGGGTATTTATCAAGGGGGGTGATGATTCACCTCCCGACGGAGCTCGACCAGTCCCGCCCTGAGAGGGGGCGGGCCTTCTCAACAAACGGGGGCGGGGCTGCTCGGAGGCCGCCCACTCCTCCGGCGGAGCCCCGTGCGCCTTCTCCGAGGCCGCAGAGAGAGCTTCTCTCGGCAGGCGCGGGGCTTCTCGGCAGGCAGCCGCCGCCTGCGGAGGAGGCCTGCCCCATCTCGCCTCTCGCGAGCCACGTCGTGAGGGTATCCAGCCTGTCACCGATTCCCTCGCGTTCGGCACCCGAATCCAGCCGCGCGTGTTCGCAGCTTCGTGGCAGACTCAAACGAACTCCTCCTCGCCCCCCCCCCTCCCCTCAACTTCCTCTCCGCCATCCTCCTCCTGGACTCATTACGCCGTCGGCTTGTGACTTGGACGAAGGATCCCCTGCGCCTTCCGCCCCAGGCGAGGGGGCATGATCTCCTGAGCATTAGGTCCCGCAAGGGCGCGAAGATAATCGCGCTTCGCGTATCGCGGCCTGGGTTGCCAAGGTGCCCTTCTCTAGAACGTCGGCGCCATGGAGAGAGGATCACCGCGCGCCGCGCATCTCCGGGCGCGATGCGCAGTATCTTCCCGCATCTTTCTCTTCTCCCTGCGTTTTCCTGGTGTTTCTTATTTTTTCTTATCATTACCATCAGTATTTGTAGTATTGTCATTGCTTGTTTTTAGTCATCTTATTGTTCTTCGTCTTGCATGTATGACTCGTATTGCTTTCCTTGTTTTTAGTGTCATTATTATGATTCATCGTCTCCTTCCGTCGCACGCTCTTCCGCGCGCATGCGCGGGCGCAGGGGGGATCACGGGAGATTATGGCAGATGCCGGGAATTGCCTGGACTAGCACGGGAAGCTGGAGGAGAAGGATGATGAGGAGGAGGACGGCGAAGGCGAAAGCGAGGGCGAGGAGGACGACTGTGTCTGGTGAAGAGAAGGAGGTAGATGGATACTGCGGGGAGAAAGGTCCTGTATGAGGAGTGGAGAGGAGCTGAGCAGCAGGAGGCAGAGAAGGAACAGGAGGAGGGAGACCGAGGAGACGCGATGAGGACGTGGCGGGAGTGGAGGCTGGCTGGAGGCCAGGAGGCAGACGGCGGGTCCGTCGGGGACGGGGCCTCGGAGAGCAGACACGGCGGAGTCTTAGGGACGGCGCCGGAACGAACCGCCTCCTGGCCCTCGGAGCGCACCAGGAGCCGCGCCACAGGTGCCGCCAGGATGGCTCCAGCGCAAATCCGAGGGATCCGCGCGAACTTCCGAAAGTTTATTTTTACGATTTCTAGAGCCTCCTGGCCCAGAGTCGGGCCGCAGTGCTGCCCGGGCCCCGCGCCCCGCCCGCGGCCTCCTCGTGGCCCAGCGCGCTGGGGATGGGCGCCAGCAGGGAGGCGGCGCTCGGAGCCCCGAAGCCTAGCCCAACGGCTCGGTGGAGCCGCTGCCACAGGCCAGTCCTTGACAGTGGGCAGCGACGCGCTCCAGGGATGCAGCTGCTCCGAGCCTGCCCCCCACAGCAGACGCAGTCTCGGCGCCGGGCTCACGAACGCTTGCCCGCCTCCTGGTATTGCCGAGGACTGCCAGGTTGGCTCTGAGCCGGGCCAGGGAGCGCTGACACAGAGCGCCTGCTCCGACTCACCTGTCGGGAAGGCCTCGGCAGGGTCTCGGATGAGCTCTCCTCTTCCCCGAAGGCGGGGCACGCAGGATCCAGGCTCCTGTTTCTGCACGATCGAGCAAGCGTGCTCCTTGCAGCCGCCGCCATGCCCCCCCGCCGTGCCCACCATGCCGCTCCTGGCCACTCCGGAGCGCCCCACACTTGCGGGAGCCAGAGAGACGGATGGGCACACGGCGTGGAGCCTCCGGGCAGGCTTCCCGAGCTGCTTTGCGGTAGAGGTCATCCTCAAGTGGACGACGTTCCACAGCTGGACGCGCCGCGCGGCCACGTGGATGACCGCGCGGCCGTGCCCCGAGGTGCACCCGCCCTGTTTGGCCGCGGCCACGCCCACGTGTCGCCAGGCGGCGGCTCCGAGGAGCGCCAGGGCCCACGAGTCGTAGGCTCGGCTCAGGAGCTGGTCTGCCCCGGGACATGCTCCCAGGAGCCACTGGCCAGACCCCAGCCCTCCCTCCACGACTGCCTAGAAGAGTCCCCTTAGCATCCCCAGGGGCGGAGGGCCTCGGGCGACTCGGCCTGCCAGACCTGCTACTTCCGCACTGGCTGCTCCGAGACGCTGGTAGGGGAGAAGGCGAGATCGCTGCGCCAAGGCAGCCCCAGCCACCGATGCTGCGTGACCCATTCCACGCCAATTCGCCGTGGCCCCACGAGGCCTAGCTGCAGGGCCTGCCATTGCGGTAGTTGCGCGTGGTGCCCGGCGCCTCCTGCAACCATTCCATGTGTTTGGTCGCTTTTGTGTGAGGCTGTGTCTCGTACTTCCAGGCCCAGGCCGCCATCACCTCGAGGGCCGCCTGTGTCACTATCCGAGACGATTCGAGGAGTGCTGGGTCGTTCTGCATGCAAAATGGCCGCCAACCGAAACGGGGCCAGGCGGTCCATAGCTCGGAACGCCGACGCATTCAGGTCTGGCCGCTCCGCGAGGAGCGCCTTGGAGGGCAGCAACCCCCTTCCTGCATGGAGGAGACAGGAGGCAGGAGAGGACGAACGAGCAGCAGCAGGGGGAGGATCTGGAAGGGGTCGGAGGGGCCTAGCCTTCGGCACCGGCGCGCCTGAAGCGGTCCGTTGCCACCGACGTCCCCCCCAGCGGCCCCCAGCGGTCTCGGGTTGTCCAAGGTTGTTGCCCTTCCTTGGCGCAACCCCTGGCTCCCAGAGCGCCCGCCCCGAGGCCCATCAGGGCCCGAGCAGCAGGGGACGCCTTGCGCCAGGGACTCCTTTGGCTCCCCCCTCGCGGCGCCCGCCTGTGGGGCGCGTGGCCTCCTCTGCTGGCCGCATGGCGCCTGGAGCGTTCGCGGCGGCGCCCCACGCACAGCTGATGGACTACGCGCGGGTCGGGTCCGAAGAGGACGCCCCCGCCGCTGGGATGTCGGGGGAGCGGGGCCGCACTGGCCGAGGCGGCGCAGGGCCCGGGGCGGCGCAGAGGCGCCCCCAGCAGGTGGCCTGTCTTTGACGGCTGGCTGCGCACGTGCGGGTGGCCCTCCTCGACTACACGTAAGAGTGACCTTTCGCCGGAGTGACCTTTGGTGGGGGCACAATGGGGTCCCCCGATCACCGATTGCGATGCGATAGTAGCGTCCAGCGCGCCTGAGTTTGGTCCCCCCGCGGCCCCCCGAAAGCCGCGCACCAAAGGTCACTCTTACCCAGGGTCACTCTTGCGTGTAGCCGACCTCCGCGCCGGGGTGGCCTTCGGGTGCGCGCCTTCGCTGCGGGCCGGGGGGGGGCAGTCCCAGGCACGCAGGCAACAACTCGGTCGCACAGCGGGGCCGCGCATCACAGAGGCCACTCTGGCCCAGGATCGCTGGTTGCGTGCAAGCGAGGCAGGCCCCCGCCGTCGTCCTCGGGCGGGCTCGGCACCCAGCACCCCCCCCCCCGAGCGCTCCGCGCACCCAGGGGCTGAAGCACTGCTCGGAGGAGGGCCGGTCGAGGCACCGGCGGCCCTCCCTGGCTCGTTTCGTTCTTTTTTGTTGTCTCGTCGCCACGGCTGGATCCGCGTCGGACAACGGGTCAGGATGGACCCCAGGATGGGTCCAGCTACAGTCGGGGCCCTGAAGAAGGAACCCTTTTCGTTGGGGAGGGGCTCCGCGTTCCTTAGTTGTTTTGTAGTTCGCCTTTGGTATTGTTTAGGGTTTCGATGGGAAATCGAAGTTTAACTTACAGGAAAAAGGGGCCTCGTTCCTTATTTAGGGTTCCTTAGGTCAACGCCCCGACTGTATTCAGTTGAGCGGAGTTGGGCCAGGCTTGAGAGCCGCCGTTGTCTCAAGTGGCCCTCCTCCGAAGTCGGACCCTTCTGGCCTGTGGCGGCCGAGACGCTCCCACGTCGAGGCAGATCCGAGTCATTCGAGATCTGTGGTGTCGAAGGGTCTGGCCGTCATCTGGCACGGCCCTGTGGACTTTTCACGCCCTCGAGGGGAAGTACATGCTCAGGAGAGGGGACCACGTGAGCCTGCCAGGGAGGTGGGGGACGGGCCTAGGAGGGCAGGAGAGAAAGGCAATGCACTGCCCAGATGCTGCATCAGACCCGCCCGCCCACCCCATCATACAGCGCCCACCCCCGCCATCCTTTCGTATCGCGAAGCTCCCCTTTTATGCCAGAGGCTGCGTCGTCACATGAAGTAAACGAAGGAAACTTGTTAGCAGACCTCTTGGGGCCACAAATCGGGCGGAGGGGCATGATTTCGATTGTCACACGTCTGCTCTCCAGCCAGGTGCCCCTGGGGCCGCAACTGGGGAGACATCGGTCCTCCTGAGGTCTGGGCCTGCCCCTTGGAAAACCAATCCCAGACGGTTCTGGGGGTGCGTTCTGCTTAGACGTCTCAGCCGGTGCAGCCTCATGGGCACGCCGTGCATTGGTATGGGAGCCTGTTGGAAGGGCGCGGCGGGCAGAGCGATACGTATTCAGACGAGCTGATGATGCGTCAGCCTTTACAGCGCATCGAAGAGCTGCAAGACGACGCGTTAGAGAAGACGCGATGGACGGAGCCGAGGCTCCGCCGCGCGCCCCGCTCCGGGACGGCCTCCGGCCGACACGCGCGCCAGCCAGTCAGTCAGTCAGTCGGACTCAGCCGATGCGGCGAGAAGCTCCTAGAGTCGGGCCGGGCGAAAAGGGGGGGATTGGGAAAGGGGGGAGTACGAAATTTGCTGCATGCAGCTGGTTTCGGCCTCACCGATGGGGCCCATTCCTCGATACATATAGCCGCCTCCGCGCCGGGAAAATCAGCTACGTCAGCTGATTCTCAAACCCCCCCTTTGCTATCCCCCCCTTTCGCCCGACCCGATAGAGGCAAACACAAACGGGAAATATTCAATTCAAAAACAAAGTTCCTGAATACTCGACAGCAGATGGGGATCCAGAGGTCCGATGTCTTGATGTCTTGGACACCTGCTCTGCAGAAGTACCAGCCCTCCCCCGAAAGGCCGACTCTTCAGCCTGAGCCGTTCCTCGTCGTCCCCGGGAGCAGCGAGGGCCCCCAGATGCCGACACCTGCAAAACAAATTTGTTTGCACTTTTTCAATGCGTCGGAGGTTTGACAGTACCGGTGGCTTTCGGGACGATTCGGGCACCCCCGGCATGCTGTCAGAAAGGCCCAGCTGCTTGAAAGCACCCCGAAGCGAGAACATTTGGACGAACCAGCGAATGCTTCGAGAGCCTCACACCTTGGAGTTCCATCGCCCATCCGTTGGAGGTCCGGGGATGGCTCGACGGCGACTACAATCGACGCCGACGACAGCGGCGGCGCCGCCACCGTGCGCCAGGCGCCGCATGGCCCTCTGGTTTTCTGCGGGTGGTCGTGGCCGCGGTGTCCAGGCCTGTCGCTGGCGCTGCGGGCGGCGACGGCATATCGTCGCGCATATCGTGGCGGTCTCTCTCTAGCGTCGCGCTTTGCACATGCGTCTGGAGTCTGACAGTATCGGGCCGTCTGACACGATCGGTGGCTTTCAGGACGCGCGTCAGTCCCAGACCCCCTGGCGCCGAGAGAAAACACACAGCGAAGGGTTTCTCCAATTTCTGGCCTCTGGGGGCGCTTGCCGGGCCCCGGAAGCACCGCAAAGTGATCTCGGCATGCATGACCGGTTCCAGGGACGTGATCCAGGCGTTTGGGGGGCCCACGTTCCGAACGCCGAAGGGCTTCGGTGGACAGGCGCACTTTTCTGCCAGAGATGGCGTGCAGAACAAAGCACGAGTGACCGAGAAGGCGCACCGAAGCTGCAATGGAGAAGAAGGAGAGCGCGGCCGCGGAGGGGGGCAGAGGAGAGCGGCCGCGGTGGGCAGGCGCATGCTTGCACCGCACACGCGCCCAGACCAGCCAAGTCGGAGCCCGGCGTGGGCCTGCAGGGGCCCCAGCCATTTCCGCCACCGCGTGGCATATAGACTACCCCGAGGTGGGCGGCGCATCCGGCAGCGCCTGAAAGGACTGGGCCGAGGCACCTCCGCTGGCCACGAGCGAACCCCACGCATGCCAGGCGACTCGGCCGCCTCAGATCCCCAGACGGCGACGGCGTTGGTCCGTGGCGTCGGCCCGCCGCCCCCCAGGACGCGTGGGGCCGTGCCTGGCGGCCAGCCTTCGCGCGCGGCTGGCGGGCCCTGCCGTTGGCGGCCGCCGCGGCGGCCGCGGCGCTGCTGACCCGGGAGGGCCGCGAAGGGGGAGGGGCCCGCCTGCTCCTGCTGCTGCTGTTCCCCCTGCCTCCTCCACCGGTCTCCTCCTGCATGCGTTCTCCTCCTCCTGCCTCCTGCTGCTGTTTATGCTTCTCCTTCTCCTGCTTCCTTCTCCTGCATGCCTCTCGTTACTTTCCCTCCCCCCCTCTCCCTTCCCCCCCTCCACATTCCTCCTCTTTATCCTTCTCTTCCCTCCGTAGCCATTTTGGCTCAAGACGCTAAGTTCGGGTACAGCCAGGACCCCAGGTAAGGGGACCCGGTAAGTGGTAGGGCCCTGGAGCCCCTAAATTGGCCAGAATCGCTTAACCAGGTCTGGCGTAGCTCGTGCTTTTTTCGGGTGATGGCAGCTCCGGTTAGTGGAACGGGGCGGGGGGCGTCCCCCAGTACTCATCACTAAACCAGGCCCCACTGAACCCAGTTCTGCCAATGCCCGATAAGTCCTTCAAGGGGTAACGCTGGTCCGCTGCCAATTCGATGTTTTCCTACATGTCGGTACTTCATGTTCCAAGTCCAGCGCCCGCAATTGCTGTAGCGCTGGTCTCCATATCCTGCACGCTTTCGTGCTCCTGTTCGTCTTCGTGCCGCACATGTTCACTCGGGCTGTCAAGCCTCAGCATCGGCAGCGCATCGGTGGCCCAAGGGGTTTGCTGGACATTGGCGCCAGGCTGTACCTCACACCGTCGTACCTGGCACCGTCGCACCTGTAGGCGTAAAATCAGACAGGTGCCGACGCATAAGTAAACATGGGCGCAGGCAGCAGTCGCAACATCACCGACGGAGAATAGTGGATTCAACTCAAGGAAAGAGTCGTGGCCGTGGAGAGAAACGAAGGCGCCGCGACCGCAGAGACTGACATCGTGGTAATTAGGCGCTCTGACCATCAAGACCGTGGCAGACATTTCGAACAGCGCGCTTATTCCCATGAACCCCCTGAACGTTATCTAGCCGCTCGGGACCGTGACCCCAGGAGAAGAGCTGGCCCCCTTTCTTTGTGGGGAAGACCCGATTCAACAACGCGACCCATGTCGAGATCCAGCTGCTCATATTCCCGCTTGATATGTTGGTGCTAGAGGTTGTCTCGCCTCTGCAGCAGCTCCGCAATAATATGTTCCTCGTGCAGCGTCAGCGTTTGAAGCTGCAGCTGCCTTCACTTGTTAACCTGTACAAGCTGAGCCTGCTGCCCTAGCTTCTGCTCACACTGTGGTGGAAGGCGTGCACACGCCTCCTTAGCTCGCCCTTTACGCTCCTGCTGATCTGCTGGGCCTCGAGAGGCGTCTGGCGTCGCCCGGGCAAGGCGAGATTGCATCAGCGACGGTGCAGTTCACAAGCACAGCGAACAACCTCATCAGGCAGCAGCAGCAATTTTTATTAAATTCGCAGGTGTAGGAACTCTTCCAGCACGTCGGGCAGAATACCACACCCCTTGAGCAGCATGACCGCAGCACACATGACCTCCAATGTCGAGTCCGTAACGCCGAAACAGATCAACGACGAAAGCGTGCCCAAATCGCTTGCATGAATGCAGCTCTGTCTACGGCAGAAGCAACAGTCCCATTCGACTTACAGCGAGGGGCAGAATAGGAAAGAACAGCAGCCCCAGACCCCATCATGTACAGCACCGGAGTGCCCCAGTTCGTGCTGCGTCGCATGAATGGATTACTGCACCTGGCGCTCCCCATGACCAAGCACAGCTACATTTTTACATCACTAACCGCAGATTTCTCCCCACAAGATTTGGAGGGCCAGCTGCGCCAGCCAGAGCAATGGCCCTCCTGAGATCACTTCGCACCACAGCTATATTCTGAAACTTCAAGGGCCAAGACGCAGCTGGTTCACAAGTACCCACGTTCGCCAACACAGACAAGAGCCCCAAACAAGTACGAATGGAAATGCATGCCAAACGGCTTCACAAGAACATCCAGCCGGATTCACGGCTCGAGTACACGTGTTGTACGGCATTCTCACGATTGACACCGGCCCCCTCGCGGCTGTCGAGGTCCAAGGTGCGGAAGAGAGCCAGCGCGCGTTCGTTGTGAAGGAGCATTACTTTCGAGAGTTCAGGTCCAGTGAACGAAATGGCGACATCGTGGACATCAGCTTCCCCGAACAAACGCGGCATTACCCCCAGCTGGAATGCGAGAAGACTCGCTGTGCCACAATACGCTCGGGCGCAATGCCAAACCCAGCGAGCTCGCGACATTCGCGAGAAGGGAAGTTGTCATTCTGACGCAACAATGCTGTCGCAGTCTCGACGCGGTTGAGGCGGCGATCGCGTCCTGCTCGTAGCCCGCGAGGTCTTCTACAACCGCCTCTCGCGCAGCGCTGTTGGAATTGCGTTCCACGCCCCTCAAGGTCCCTTTTCGCTGGCCAGCGCTCCGTCGATGCGTCCGTAAATTATTCCGACGGTAGGACCCCGCATGAGAATAGATTGAGATTGCCCCTCGCCATTTTCTTTTTCGACTGGCGCAAGGCCCTCTTCCCGCTTCTGCTTTCTCCCCCTCGTCATCACCGTCGTTCTTCTCGCCCTCGCAGACGAGAACCCCATGTGAGTTTTCTGATATGATCAAGCCTGAGGAGCCCAGAAGTGACGACAGTTCGAGGATTTGGATGACCCGCCCCACGGGGAGGGGGCTCCCGCCTGAAACTTCCACGCGTTTCACTCACAGACGAGGTCTCGCCTGAGGCCGCCTATGTGTCCAGGCCTGGGGGCCCCAAAAGTGGCGATAGTTCCAGGATTTGGATGGCCCGCCTCGGATTCGAACATGAAGTGCGGGTCGCGCAGTGAGGGGGCCCCCGCCTGGGACTTCCACGCTTCTCACTCCCGGACGAGGCCCCCGTCTGCGACTTCCTTTATGTCCAGGCCTGGGGGGGGGAGACAACAGCGACAACAGTTGCAGGAATTGCATTGCCCGTTCGGGTTAGAACATGAAGTGCGGACCCCGCATGGCGGGGGGGGCCCGCCTGATGCCCCCACGCGACTCAGTTACAGACGAAGCTCCCTCTTGCTCGGTGGTTCTGCTGGGCTGGCGATGGTGACACATGTGCGATGGTGGCCATGGTGATCGCGAGCGTTGGTGGGTGATGATTGGGCGGGGGCGGTGATGGTGAGCGATGCGGACGATGATGGCAATGGTGTTCAACGGGAGAGCGAGTGGGTGACCGTGATGATCGGTGATCATGGCGGGATGGCGGCGGCAGGAAGAAGAGGGTTATGCGCGAGGTTTCTGCGCGGATGTGCGCGGAGGAAACGAGGGCCTCACTTAGGGTGCGGGGGGGGGGGGGGGCTCAACCCTTGAGCGTTGCGGCGCTCCTGTGCTCAGGCGCGAGAGTTTTCCCGCTGCTGATCGACGGCGCGATGGTAGTCCAGACGTTTTTGCGGCACATTAAATCTCGGATCTCGCGGCCGCGGCCCCGCTCGCGATGCAGAACCAGATGGCCGTCTTCACAGGGGGCGCCCTCGACGCACGCATCTCCGAGGTCGAAGATTTGCCGGGGCCGCCGGGGAAATCAGGCGCGCGGCAATCGCGGGGGCAGGGGGCGCAGCGCGTTTCATCGCAGGTGGTGGCTTCAATTTGCGCGCTGGGATTAAGAGCGGCTGCGTCGACCCTTGCAGCGAAGAGCCCGCCCTTCAAATTCAACTTGTCGCGCATGCGCAGCCTCCCTTTTTTATCCCGTGAACAACTGTTCGCGTTGACCGCAGAGATCGCCGCCTAATATCCAACCCACAACAGCAGGGGCACGGCGTCGGCGTACTCGTTGGATCGCACGTGCACGGCCCCTCCGCGCACTCCTTTCTTGATGCTGACGCCCTGGCGGGGATTGCGCGAGGTGCGGCTGTAAGTCTCGCCCAACGAGCGGGCGATTATCCTTTGGTTCGTATCCAACATCGCGGCTGGGTCCCGCCTGAAGGTCCAACTGTCAATCGCGAGCAAGTCTTTCGCGACGCACGATAAGAACCAAACTCTGCAACAGCTACTTCAAGCTGCGCAACTTGAAAAAGGCTCACACCGGCTTACTATTTGCGAGGTTTCAAAGGCGCGGTGATTGGAGTTGCGGAACGAGCGCGGAACGAATTGCCACGGTTACCGAACTCCACAACACATCCAGGGGCAAGGGGTTGCAGAGTATCTCCGTTCAAGCGATCCCACGTTGCGCACGGAGAAATGACATTGGCACGGCGGACAAGCTCATTGCCACGACGGAGGACTCCGCAAAGAAAGCACCTGCTGATCATCAGTGGCGGATCGCGTTGTCAGACAGGGGGTTCTTCGCCATCCAGACGCACGCCGTGAATTACAATCGCTTGCGGTGCGAAGCCAGGGCAGCAAGACTCAGTGCCCCCGCATCGTTCAATCGGAGCATCGGGGCTGCAGCTGAGGACGAACACAGGGCCGCCAGGGTTCACGAGCGTAGGTCCTCGCTTTGAGCCCCCAGGGCAGGCCGTCCTGTTCTCGCTGGGGCCCGTCCCGAGGGGTTCCATAGGGGACTTCTCAGTCGCCCGCGACCATAACGAAGTGGCTGCTGCCCCCAATGCGCACTGCAAGCTGGCCCAAAAGGCGCCCAAAACGGCACAAAAGCGTTGCCGGAGGCTTTCCAAATGAGCCCGGGCATTGCCTCGAGGGCTTCTTTGTTTTACAAAAAAGGTCCGTCCCACAGTGTCCCCAGCACGCCCACCGCGGCATGCATGCTGCTTACGATGCGTTCAAGACGCCCGGAGGATGTTTAGATCTGCCTTCCGAGAGAGCCGCAATGAGGACACAAGTCTGTTTGTCTGGTCACGTAGTGATGTGTTCGATATGCCAGGTTACGGTTTACTGTGTTGCCACTTGCATCTGCGCGAGGTCAAAGGCTGCGGTTTTAACGCGCATTCGGCTATGTCGTGTTAGTTGTCGTAGAACACGCATGGTACATGATGTACTATGATGTTACCCTGTATTACCCTATGGGCCGCTACACCATTGTTTACATTGTCATGGTACGTTGTGGTTGTTGCTGCGTTATGTCGTGTTCTGTTCCACCATGGAATGGGATTGTATGCTTTGTTTCTGATATGGTAGATTATGTTTTTTTTGTTTTTCCATCGTAAGGCTTGCCAGCGTCTGACATGGGACGCTGTGGCGTTGGTTAGGTGTTATCGTATGCGATGCTGTGTTACGTTATGTTATGTATTGTAATGTTATGATTATGTTATGATGCTCCAGGCCACTGCATGTCATGGCATACTCGGTCATGTGGTGCAACGGCGATTTTACCTGGTCGGTGTGCTCCGCTCTGTCATCGCATGCGCTGTGGTGCTGCGTAATGTACATAGTTATGTTTCTGCCGTGGTATGGTATGCCAGACTCTGTTCTGGAATGGTGTTATGTTATGCTCTGTTCAAGCGGTTCCCAATATGCTGTGCCGCGCGTTGTCATGGATTGTGTTGCCATAGTCGATGCTGTTACGAGATTGTAGGATGCGCCAGGCTATGCTATGGTGTGCTGTGTGGTGTTCGAACATGCCGTCTATGCCAAGTTATGCCATTGTAAACGTTGTGATGATGTTTTTTTGTTTGTGGCGTGGTGTCGTATGGTATAGTCAATATTGTCATGGTGTGATGCAATGCTACGTTTTGTCAAGCTATACGGATACTTGTCGCTGTGTCATGGTGCGCCTTTTTTTTCATGGTATGCAATATCATGTTGTGCCATGATGTAGTATGTTGTGTTATGTCATGTTTTACCATGTAATTCTCTGCTCAAATATGTTGTGTCTCCTGTGCTATATCATGTTGTTGTTTGATGTGCGGTGCTATGTTCATTTTTTGTCAAGCTGCGTCGTGTTCGTCGAAGCGGCGGGGCGGAGGGGGTCGGGGGATCCTCGGTGGACCTGGGGATCTGGCGGCCGCGGTCTGCAGAGTGGGCGTGTCGGCGCGAGGCGGGGATCTCGTGAGATTTATGGTGGACCTGGGAATCTGGCGGCCTCGGCATGCAGAGTGGGCAAGTAGGGTGTGGCCGTTCGCCGGACCCCCCGGGAACGCCCCATTGGGTTTTCCCAGCCATATGTATGTATGTATGGATGGATGTATGTATGTTCGTACGTATGTGTGTATATATATATATACAAATGTGTGTGTGTGTGTGTTTTGCACCCTCGCATCCTTGTATCCCCCTCCTCCTTGCATCGTTGTGCATCGTGTGGAAACTAGCTGGCGCCTCTATGCCCCCCGAGGATCCAGGGGAACATGTGGAAAAGGGGGGCGGGAACAAAAACGAATGAGGTGCGGGAGCCGTTATCCTCCTTCCCCCTCCTCCCCCTCCTCCCCCCCCTCCAACTTCTGTAGCCATTTTCACTCAATATCTCAATGTTGCCGGGCACGGCGCCCGCAGGCTTCCACGGCGTGCCCTTGGTCCACGGCCAGCGCAGGTTTGCTTCTGTGCTCTCCTTATTCTATTTCCACTCGGGTTTTCTCCGGGGTGCCGCGGCTTCGAATTCCAGCTTCTATTGTTATGCAGAGAACGTATCATGCCCGCCGCCGCCTCTGCCAGCAACTATTCACTTGGGCGGGGAAGCGATCCATGGCATGACGCCGCTGCAGCAGCTGGATCGCGAGCAAGCAAAGAGAACATGGACGCCACCAAATTGGAGCTCGAGAAACCTTCTCGCTGAGCAAGTTGCCGACGCCACAGCCAAGTTCCAAGCCGCCGCCGAAAAGATCACAACGGATGCTCAAGCCGCTTTCTTCGAACAAATTCAACACGTCGCTGGGGCTGTTGTTGCGCGGCACAACCCCACCGAGAACGAGATTACGGAATTCAAACGCCGCGTGTCCGACACCGAAGCCGCCAGCAAAACCTTCAACGCATCAGTGGGCGCCATCAAAATCAGCCTCGCCATCGCGGAGTCGAGGGTTTCCAGCTTGGGCGTGGCCAACATCGGAGACTGGTACACGATTGGACACGTGGGCACGTGTTGTGCACATCACCAAGGACCAGCTGCAGGCGGCCCTCACTCCCTGGTAGAGCGCGGTCGGTGTGGATATCGCGACAGCTCGGCTCAACAACACTGCGCCGAGCAAAACGGTCCCCATCACGCTCATGGGCGGAGACCTTGTCACCGTGCCACGTGCTCAAGCTCGCCATTCTCACCTTCGCAGTGGTCGGGGATGGCGCAAGTTCACGATCAACCAAGGAAGCGTCCCCCACGACCCTCCGTCAGCGCCGACAAAGGGCCCAATCCGGCCTGGCGAGGGCGCGGTATATGCAACGACAGCTGAGATTGAGCGAGACGCAGGCGATCGTCAAGTTGGCCACGGCTGAGCATCCCCTGCGCCGACAATGGATACGCGACGCCGATGTTCTCAACGACCCGACCAGCGCCGCCTCGACCGAAGATATCAACGAGCAGCTGGACCGAGACGCCATGGCGTACAACGATCATCTGGCGATGTATAAGTTCCCCAACTCGGTCAAGATCTAATGGAGGCGCATTCGCGCCAAGCTATCAAAGTTGCCGCCGTCGCGTTTCTGGCCTGCAGTCAAAACGCTCGCTGGCGGCTGGGCGACGTCGTACCGACTTCACGCGGGGCCAGACAACAAACCGTGCATCTATGGCTGCGACGCGCAGCACAGCTCGGATTGTATTTCACGCTATCTGGCTTGTCCTCGCCCATGGCACGCTCTGGCTCTCCCGCGGTGCCGCCTCGCGAACTGCCTGCTGAAGAGGATCGGCATGCGCGAGGATAATCACGACGCGGACTGCAGCGATGAGACCCACATATCGCATGTCTTGTGCCGTCTCTCCATCGCATGCAGGATGTACCACGCCTAGAAGGGCGACCAGGGCTCCTGCGACGACGTGAACTCGTTCGGGGGCGCCACTTACCGCCACATTATTGAGGCCCGCGCCGCGGCCCGAGCATCGCCCCATCTGGGAGCCCCCCCGCACGGCGGCCGCTAGCGGGCGAGCGTCGGGCGCGGAGCGGATCCGCCCTCGCGGATCCATTTGCTCTTCCTCCTCCAACTCTCCTCTTCCCCCTCCTCCTCCCCGTCCTTCTCCTCCTCCCCCATGGCGGCGGCGCAGCAGGGCCTGGTGGGCGCTTTGGGCACGCTCGTGGAACCGATTGTCGCGGACATCGCCGCCCACTCCAATGACACCCAGCGTCTTAAGCAGCGCCAGGGCGACCTGGAGCGCGACAGCGCGCGTCTTCGGGAACAGGTTGCTGGCATCCGCACCTCGTTGGCCCAAACCGAGGCCACCATGTCTGCTGCTGATCTCGCTCGGCTTGCCGACTATGATCGCGACGCCGACCCTCTCCTCTTCTCGGCCAACTGCGGGCAGCTGGTCACGAAAACTGCGGTCCAGGCCAGCCTGCAAGAACGGATCGTGGCGTCCAAGGTCCCCATGGAACATCTTGAACTTGTTGGGGGTGATGTACCCAGTCGTCGGTTATTTGTCCATGTGCTTGCGCTTGCCAAAGCCCTTCGAGCCCCTGGCGGAGCGTGGCGCTCCTTTTCGGTTGCCACGCCAGACGGCCACCACGCTGTCCTTCACGTGGGCGCCGACAAAGCTCCTCGACAAGTTCGCCGCGAGATGCGCACCGAGCGGCTGCTCCAGCTCCTCCAGCAGCACTTCGGCAGGGGCCGGGACTGGACCGCGCTCCGGGCCAAGGGCATCATCAGCTGCAACGCCGCCCCCATCATCGAGGTGGTCCCGCAGGGCTTCCACGAGGCGTCCAAGATTTTCTGGGACCCCCGAGCCTCTCGCCACCTGCCTGGCCTTGAGCGCCAGCGTGCCCTCGACATGTTCCGCGACGCCACCAAGATGGCCGGCGAGGTGGATACCTCCGCCTGGTCTTGCTCCTAGCCCGCGGTGGCTGCCCTGGGAACTCGCCCCGGCCCAGGGCAAGCAGACTTTCGAAGGGCTGCGCATTGCCTCCTGGAACGCTCGAGGGCTCCTCTGCCAGCGCGCGTGCAAGAGGCATGGCAAGATCTCCAGGCTCGCGAAGCTCATGGAGATGCGCATGCTGATCGTGATCCAGGAGACGCACGGCACCCAGGCGAAGCTCCGCGCAATCCTGGACCAGCTACCGCACCACTATCACGTCTTCTTCTCCCCAGGCGACTCGCCTGGCACAGGTGGTTGGCCTTCTTGGTTCCGTGGTATCCGGCCGCCCGCGTTGCAGCGATTGCGGGGCACCTGCGGCCCGCCCTCCACTTCGAGAACATCGCCTCGGGGCGCGTCGCCGCCCTCGCCATCTCCAACACCTCGGCGAACGAGCGCGTCAGCATCATGAACGCGCATAATCATGCTCTCCCGCCGCAGGCGCTGCCTGTCATCAGGGCACGCTGGGCGGGCAGGGCGGCCCGGGCCCGCCAGGGCGCGCGCCGCCGCATTTTCATCGCCACCGGCGACTTCAACATCGCAGACCGGGGGCCTGTCGCACTTGCTCGTCCCACCCCGTCGGCCGCGACGACTTCACCCTCCTCGGCTACCTCATCGGGCTCGTCGCCTTCCAGCGTTGGCTCCACCACTTCATCTGACGACGGCTCAGCAGGGTCTCATGGTAAAACCCCCCAACAGGGTTCCTTGGGGGCGGGGGTCGAAACCTGCATTTTCATGCTCGTCCGCGCGCCGTTCGATCGAACAGCCACTCCGTCTGGAACCGGGGCAACCAGGCATTAGGCTTCTGGCGCAGCCTCCCCCAGCGCGATCTCCTCGAGATCTCGTGCGAGCTGCCCACCCGCTACTCGAAGCATCACCAGACCTGCAGTTTCATCGACCGCGCTTTCGTCTCTCTGCAGAGCCACTACGTCCTGGACACCACGATCGCCTTCGAGATCCGGCAGGAGGCGGCCTCCCTGGCGGACTGGGGGCTGAGTGACCATGCCATCATCCAGCTGAAGCTCCAGCCGCGCGCACCAGCGGCGCCTCGGGATCGCGCCATCCCTTCGGACGCGTTCGCGCCCCCGCGCTTTGCCGGGCATGTCGAGGCGCTGCTCGACCACTCCGACTTCTCGGGCCTGGCCGTGGAGAACCGCTGGAGGGAGGCCAAAGCCCAGATGGTGGAGGCCGTGCGTCTCACACAGAACGAGATGCAGGCCTTCCGATTGGCGATGTCGACGGGGAGGCCACTGAAGGGCGACGGATCTCCACCCGCGCTGTGGCCCGAGCCCTCTGGCGACAAGACTTCCGACTGGCTCAGCGCCTCATCGACGGCACCGCGTTCGGCGCTCACCACTTGCACATCAGTCGGCTGACGGAGGACGGCGCCGAGCCCGCGCCGCAGGTCTTCCAGAGCGACCCCGCTGCCTTCGAGGAGGACTGTCGCCTACTGCATCTCGCCCGGCACGAACGCCAACAGGCTGCCGCCGCCGCGCGCCTCCGCGAGGAGGCTCGCGCCCGGCAGGGAGCGGATGGCCCGTCGGAGTGCCAGCTTCGCAAGATGCAGCGTGCGGCGCAGCGTCGTGCCCTGCTATGGGTACCCCATCGGCGGCAGTTGGTCCTTGCCGGCATCCGCGCCGACGGCGAGGGGCGCCGGGCCTTCATCGAGCGCGACCCTCTCGTGATGCTGGACGCGCTGCGCCACTACTGGCAGCCAATCTTCACGGCTGAGCCGCTTGCGGATGATGCCCAGCTGACGGCGGCCATCGACGCCTACCTCGCCCAGCAACTGCCTGACTACGAGCAGCCGCAACTCGAGGTACCATCACTGCGCGGCCTTCGAGCAGCTCTGCAACGTGTTCGCCCCGCGGCACCTTGCCCCGATCGGCTCCGAGCGCGGGCATGGCTGGCGGACGATCGCCCCGCCGAGATCTTGCACGACCTCATGCTTGGCCTCTTCCGTGGCGCCCCCGCGCCATGGGGTTTCAACTTCTCGGACATGGCCTTCACCCCGAAGGGCGCGGAGATGGACGACGTGATGGAGACGATCCGAGCGGCAGAGAAGGTGCGGCCGCTCAGCCTGAAGAGCTGCGACGCGAAAGCTGTCGCGGCTGCCGCGAACCAGATGCTGGCGCCTCTGACCGCCTCGCGCGCCCATGCTAGCCAGCTTGGGTTCATTCGTGGCCGCAGCTTCCTGATGCACGTGGTGCGTCAGGATGCGCGGGCGCGTGCATGCAGCCACCATCCATCCTTTCTCCTTCTCTTCGTCTCCTTCGACCTCCGCGCTGCCTTTCCCTCGCTCTCCCAGCTCGTTCTTCATCGCGTGCTTGCTGGCCATCGCCTCCCGCAGGGGTACCTGAACGTTGCTCGATCGTTGTATTCTGGGGCTCTCGCCCACTCCCGCTGTGGAGCGGCCAGGGCCCCCGTCCCCCTAGTGACCTCAGGTGTTGCCCAGGGCTGCCCGCTCTCCGGGACCATCTGGGCCCTCTGCATGGACCCTTTTCTGCGGGACATGGCTTCCTCTCTGGGCTCTGCGATGGCCCGAAATATGTGCCCCGCCCCCGAACGGTGGTGCCCTGGGCTAGAACCTGAGTGCGGAGCGACGGCTGACGACGTGGGCGCCGCCCTCCCTTCGATTCGCCTCCTCCCTCTCCTCAGGCCCGCGTTCGTCGCCGCCCGCCGTCTCGCATGGCTGGTCTTGCAGCCCTCACACTTGTGCCAGAATGGGGAGACTTCCACGTTAAAGGCGCCACCGAATTCTTAGGTTTCCAATTCGGTCCCGCCGCCACGCTCCCATCCCAATGGCTGAGCCCAGCTGCCACATGGACAGCTAGAACGGCAGGGGTGGCCCTGAGCCGGGCACCCGCTTTGGCCAGCTGCAGGATTTATATTTTCGGGATTCTCTCAGTGCTCAGCTATGTGTGCCAGCTTTTCCCTCCCCCTCTCGCCTCCGCACCGAGCGTCACGTCCTTCACCGTCTCCTCCGCCTCCCTCCCAATTCCTTTGGCCTGGCTGAGTTCCTGGGGATCAGGTCCTGGCTGCGATCGGCGGTCCCTCGCTCGCTCCGAGTCCTGGCCGGCAGTTCAGCCTGGCGGACGGCGGCTCACACTCTTCGGCGGGACGGGGTGGGCGGGCGGGGGGAGAGCCTTGAGTTGCTCCGCGGCCACGCCGAGATGCACGGCTCGTTCGGCAACCAGGCTTCGGGGGCTCTCGCGACAGAGATTTGGGAGCGTCGGAGCTCGATCGCCGAGTTCCTGGAGATGGTACTCCGCTCAGGGCCACCTGGCATCAGGCCTGAGGCCTGGGCCCCAGCGGCAGCGGCGGCGAGGGCGGAGTTGACGGCGGCCGCCACCGAGGAGCGCCGCCCGCGACCGCAGCGAATCCTCTCCTCCTCCCTCGAGGCTTCGCTCTTCCCCGATTCCCTCCCCACCCTGCTGCATCGTCGTATTTCCTCGTGGCTCCCCGACCTCCAGCCGCTGCTGCCGGCTGATCTTGAGGCTCGGTGGGGTAGTTTAAAGGCGATTCTTGCCCGATCCCCCCCTTCGTGGGCATGGGCCCACCTGAAGACGTTGGCCGGAGCTTGGACGACTTCGGCCCGCGTTCCGAGTGTGCCCGAGGCCTCATGTCTTTTCGGGTGCCGTGCCCCCGATTCGTTCGCCCATTATCTCCAGTGCCCCCGCCTCCTCCACCTCCTCGCCCTTCCTCGTGGAGTCCTCCCTTCTTGTCCTCTCACTCGTCTGGGGCTCGGCCCCCACGCCGATCGCGAGATCGAATATCCACGTTTACGATGTCACCGAATCGTAGTCCTAAGCTTTCACATTTACCATAAACTGAAAGCGGACTTTGCGCGGCGGCCGCAGGCTGCCACGCCTTCATACCATTACCAGATACGATCTGCTGCATTAGCCGCTATGCGAGGCTAGTGCTGTGCAGTAGCTGTGGCACTGTCTTCCCAGCTAGGTGCGCTCCTTCTCCTCCTCCTCCAACTCATTTCCTCCTCCTCCTCCTCCTCCTCCTCCTCCTCCTCCTCCTCCTCCTCCTCCTATTCCGCCTCCTCCGTAGCCATTTTGGCTCAAGCGTTCGCATTGGCCGCCGCCGTCCGCCCCGCGCGATGGCTCGGCCTAGAGGGGCCCCCTCGGCTGCGGTGGACGGCGTCGCCCTGCTGGCGGCCGCCGTCCGCGCCGCTGTGGAGGCGAAGGCGCCGCGCCGCACTGTGGCGGCGGTGGCTGGCGCTGTGGCGGCGGTCGCGCTCCGTGCGCGGACCGCGCCACCCGCGCCGCCGCCCGCCGCTGGTGCTGCGCGCGCCGAGGATGCGGATGCGCCCCCGCGCAGCTCCGCCGCGATGGTCGAGCGCCGCCGACGCCGCCGCCTGCGCCTTGCGGCGCGGCGGGCGGCGGAGCGCGGCGGGGCGGCCAACGCGGCCGACGCTGGGCGTGGTGGCGCTGCTGACGGTGCCGCCGCCGCTGCTGGCCTCGAGCTCGTGCAGCTCCCCATGGTCGTCGACGTCGTCAACGACGAGTGGGCTGACGAGCTGCCGCCGCGCCGTGCGCGGAGGCAGCTGCGGCGCACCGACACGGTGGCGGCGGAGGACCCGCGTCCTCCTGCCGCCGCCGTGGCCGCTGCGGCGGCGGGCTGCGGCAGCGCGGCGGGCATGCAGGCGTTCCTCGAGAAGGCCTTCGCCGCGGGCGTGTCCCCCGCCGACGCCGCGGCCCTGGTTGCTGGGGGCCTCCTTCCGCGTGATGGTCCACGCGGCGGTGGTCCGGGGCCCGGGGCGGCCGGCCGCGGGAGGAGCAGCGGGGGGGGGCGGTAGGGGCCTCGCCGCTACGCGTGCAGGGCCCTCGCCCCTTCCCCCTCCCGCGGGCATCGTGGTGCTCGTCGGCATGGTCGTGCTCGTCATCACGGTCGGGGGTCCTGCCCCGTCAGGACCCCCGTGCGCCCGCGCGCGTGGGCGCGCGCGCGGGCTTCGGGGGAGGCGGCACCGTCTCCTCTATGGCTCGTCGATCCTATTCCGCCTCCAACTTTCCTCCACACGGAATTCCTGCGGAAGTGGCACAGGAGTTGAATGAGGAGCTCCCTCCACAGGAGGGCGCCGCCCGGCTCCGCGCCCGAGCGCGCGTCGCGGAGGGCATGCGGCTGCAGGCGCTCGGTGGGTCTTGCGGCGTGTCGCAGGAGCCCCGTCGGCGTCGGCGCCATCGCTAGCGTCGTCTGCGCGCCGCCGCCGGTTTCCGTCACCGTGCCAGCGGGGAGGCGGTGAAGAGCTTTGGCTTGGAGCGTGTCGTGCCGCGGGTTTTTGCCCACCGCGTTTCGGCGCGGCGTGCCATCCACGGCCAGGTCCCCAACGGTCAACGTCCAGAGCCTTTTCCAGCACTCCGCCCCGCGGAACGGAGCGATGCGCTATCCGCTCGCAGGGAATCGCGTGTAAGCTGGGGCCGCCGCGGCGACAGCGATCCGCTATCCGCTCGCAGGGCATCGCGTGTCGCTGGGGCCGGCGCGGCGACACGCCAAGCAAAAGCTCTTTTCCGCACGCTGTTGTTTGCACGAAGTCGCGGTGGAGGAAGGGGAGGACGACGACGACGGCGATGACGAAGGCGAGGTTGCGGAAGAGAGCCCCGTCGGCGCGCGCCGCTCGGCGTTGCCGTCGGCGTCGTTCGGAGAGCAAACGACACATGCGTGTGCCCAGACCTGCGCTTAGTGGGCCCTGGAAACGACAGGGCCGTTTTTGTTATTGGTTCCGTTTTGCCGTTTTCTTGCCGGTTCCAACGCCGTTATTTTACCGGCTCCGTCGCCGTTTTTTGACCGGTTCCAGCTCCGGTTCCAATCCTGGAACCTTTTTTTGCCGTTTCCGGTCGCCGTTTTTTTCCCGTTTCCATTTTCAATAGACATTTTTTTGGAAACGGTACAAAAACGGCCCTGCCGTTTCCGGGGCCCACAGAGGACCTGCGGCGCACCGAACAGCATCAGGTCGGTCGTTTGGAATGAGAGCTCGGCCCGCGGGGGCCCCTGGCCGGGCACCGCAGGGCCGTCAGAGGACGGCCCAGGATGGCACCAGCGGCTGCGACAGGGGCGGATCGCCGAGGGGTTCCGATCGCCCATCTCTTCGACCACCAGGGCCGTCAATAAAACAGGGCTAGGATCGGGATAAATCGCTCCAGAGCGTTCCGGAGCGCTCTCAGAGCGTTCCGGAACGCCCTGGAGCGGTCGCGGCGCCCAATACATCCTCCAAACCCGCCGATTCTCAGAGGTTTCGAGTTATCCCGATCCGATTTTGTCCCGATCTTCGCGTCGTTTTAGTCAAAGGACGGTTCAGGATGGAGCCGGCGGCTGCGACAGGGGCGGGTGGCCCTCGGGTGCCGATCGCCCACGGCTTCGACGAGCCTCCCCGGCGAGTGCGCCTCCTGCCCGCCCCTGGGCTGTCCACGCCTCTTGCCGCCTCCGCCGATGGAGAGGCCCGCCCTGCGGGAGTGGGTCGGGACCTCCGGGGGCCTATGGGGGAGATGGAGGCGCGGGGTATTATGATGCCCCTCACCGTCGTGTAAAACAGCAGTGCGCAGTGATGGCGGGACGCACGCAGATGATCCATATCATGTCGCAACTTGCAGTCCTTGTGCCCTTTTTGATTTAAAAATCATTTCTGGGGAGCTCTTAGTTTTTGGACCCCCCCTACACGGAGCCATTCTCACTGTTGCCGCTGGTGCCGTCCTCGCGTGAGGCCCCCCCCGCCCGAAGGAGGGCGTCGACTACGACGCGTCCGGCGCGGTGCCCGATTACTTCGACCACGTCCCGAAGGCGGACATGTGCTGCTCGATGTGCCAGGGCAGTCCCGACTGCCTCGCGTGGGTGTGGAAGGACGCGGGCCTGGACGGCGAGCCCCACCGGTGCTTCGTCATGAAGACTGCGCCGCTCACCTCCGCCGCGGTCCCTGGCGTGGTCTCCGGCATGGCGCCGGAGCGCCCTCCGTTCCCAGAAGGGTTCGTTCCAGAGGAGGAGGCAGGTGAGGAGGACGAAGATGCCGAGGACGCAGGGCAGGAGGACGACATGGCTGGCGGGTTCGACCAGAATTCCCTGTTCTGCTTCTCGCTCATCGCTCCAGGTGGCGGCGAGGCGGAGCTGATTCGTGCTCAGCATCAGCTCCGCACCAACATCTTCGGCTGCGACGCGTTCCGAGTCTTCAGCAACGTTCAGGAAGAGGTCGCGCCAGGCGTGGTGTCCGTGCCGGTGGCGAGCGACCTCAAGTGTGAATTCCACGAGATCGCTTGGAACACGTGGATCTTTATCGCCGTTTGGAAGGCCGTGTTTGACGACAGGACGTGGGAAAATCACGGATGGATTGTGAAAACAGATGCAGACTCGGTGTTCATGCCCGACCGGCTCCGCGTCGTCCTCCAGGACCACCCTTCCGCAACGTGGCTGAACAATTGCCACTACGGCTTACACGGGCCACTGGAGGTCCTGTCGAACAGCGCCGTGCAGAGGTTGTCACAGGACAGTCGTGTCCTCCTGCCGCTGCCGCCACGTTTCTCCTGCTCTTCCTCTCCATCCTTGCCCTCCTGCGCCCACCCTCCTCTGCCCTCATGCTTCTCCCACCCTCCTCAGTGACCTCTTCAATCCCCAGCCGTCCCTGCCCGAAAGCCCCAGAGGATCTCTGCAGGCCGAACAGGCCAGGAACTGCCAGGACAGAGGTTCTCGATCCCCCGATCCTCCACCGTCCCCAGAGATCCGACGTCCTGATCTTTTCCATGCGAGGCCCCTGGGCACTCCCGACCCCGTTCTACTAGGGGAGCCCTCCCTGCGCAGGACTACGCCGGCGGGGACCGGCCCGTCCAGTGCCTTGCCAGATACCCGGAGGCGGTGTCCGGCACGGCGCAGTGGGGCGAGGACCTGCACAGTTCCAATCGAGGGAGGGAAAACGCGCTTCAAATTTGTGCATGCTCCAAGCTATTTGAATTTTGAGTTTTGAGCGCCAAGAATGTACCGAAATTAGCGGGTTCTCACGTGCCGGGCCCTGCGAGGCGATGCTCGATACCCAGTCGACACCTCGCCAGCGAGTCGGGCAGACATTGTCTCGATGCTTCTCTGGGTGCTCGAACTTTGTTCTGGGATGTAGTCCTCCAGTACGATGCCAACAACATGACTCGAATTGCGGTAACCCAGATTCGTTTAGGATGCCCGTATGCGGTCAAACGTTTGGGAAAGGTTAGGCCCCGCTATTGGGCCATGCGTTCCCTCAGCCGTTGTGGACGCCCTTCGGGGAACACGTGAGGAGGAAGAGGAGGATGAGGAAAGGGTCATTCTGTTATCTCGTTTCTTACATCTTGCTTCTCACCTTTCCCCCCCACCTCCCCGCTGGTCTCAGCCGCGGGGAGGTGGCAGGACAGGTCTGCACGGCTACAGGATCACTTTCATCAGCCATGAGTCAGTCAGTCATGAGGAAAGGGAGGAAAAAGGAGGATGAGGAGACGGTGGAGCAGACCTCTTGGGAGCTTATTGGGTCATTCTTGGGGCCTCCTGGGGGCTTCCTGGGGGCCTCTTCCGGGGCTTTTTGAGGACACCCCACTTCGCGCCACAGTGGCAGTCTGTGAGCTGAAGATAGCACCGCACAAACAACACTGACACTTCAGGGCCGCCAGGTCGACGTTTTGCGGTTGTACACACACACACACACCCACACGCGCGCACAAGCACCACAGTCTAGTTTTGAGGGCGGGTAAGCTGATCCCAAGGGCGGGGGCGAGCGGGACGGATCGAGCAGGCCCCTGGGCGCTCTTTTGGGGAGCGCTCCGCGAAGTCCTGTGGGCCCCGCTGCCGCGACGCCGCGAAGGCTGGCCGCGACGCGCGGTGGCCCAGGCCCTCCCCCGCCAGCAACAGGGCACGGGCGGCACACCCGGACCTCCAGCCGTCGTGAGAAATGACCCGTCGGTCGTTGAAAGCAAATGTGGGGATGCCCAGATCCCAATGTATTTTTTCCGCGCAATCCTGCTTCAGGGGTCGAGTGGTTCTACCACGTCCCTCCTCCTGAGGGGGCGGGTGTAAGCCTTGTCTGCGTAGCGCCTTCCAACTTCATGTTTCTACCCACTTTTTGCCGACCGACGGGTAACCACGGAGTTTCCCTCGACCTGGACCTCCGCACCTTCTGCGCGGCAGGTGCCGCGCTGCCGCGGCCGCTGCATCGTGGCGGCACCTTCCGCGCGGCAGGTGTTGAGGTTGCAGGTCGATGGCAAGTCACCTCGCGGACGGAAGAATGATCCGTGTCCACGGCCTCGCGGGCTCGGTCCCTGGGCCGCGCCCCCAGGGATGCCTGGCGTTTTTTATTGGATGCCCCGCGCGGAGCGTATTCATGCGAGCCCGGATCCAAGGGGTCGACCCCCAGAATCCAGACTGCGAGAGCGAGGATGTGGATGCGTTCGCCGCTCGTGGATCCCCCGCTGGGGCGCCAGGCTAACCGCGCTTCGCGCGTCGCGGTCTTGGCCAGGGCGGTCGCCCTTCTCCCAGGGGGCGGAGCGAGGGCGCGACGGCGCGAAGACAGTCGCGCGTCGCGCATCGAGGGCGCGATGCGCGAAGCTGGGTGGTCTGGGCGGAGCGCTTTTTGCAAGTTTTCGGCGTCTGGGGTCCCTGGTGGGTGCAACCGCCAGGCCCTTGGATTGTGTCGCGACCTCTGGGGGCCCACGTTGTGGAAAAACACGGCGTCGGAGCCTAGCGCCGCAGCGAGATTCTTGGCCTGCGGGTCGAAACAACTCACCGCCAGGTGTCTGGGCAAGCGTCGCCCCCCCCCCCCCCCCACCCCCCTTTCGGAGGCCTTGAGGTTGACAGTGATCCAGGTCTCGGTGATGGTGGCAATCTTCGGGCGTCCTGGGCGGAAGAACGATTACCTTCAGCACCCATATCCAGGCTTACCTCCCCCCGGTGGAGGCAACCCCCCATGCTGTTGTTGGTGCTCGTGGCCAGGCCTCCAACCCGTTGGCAACACCCGGAGGACATGTTCGTGCAGGCCTGCCTCGACAAGGCGCGCGGCTCAGCACTGCGCGGGGCAGGGCGCGGCCGCCCGACCCGCCTCGGCCCCCCCCCCCGGAGACCAGGGCCGCTTCGAAGCTTTCTTTTGGGCCCTCTCCCTGGACGCGTTCGGAAGCCTTCCTGAGGGCACTTCGGCCAAGCCGCACAGCTTCGGAGGCAGTGCACATAAAAAAAACACTCACAGGTTCTTGCCCAACCGTGCCGTGGTGCTGGGTCCTCGCTTTCTCCAGAGAGCGCCCCGCGTCTCCCTCCTTCCTCCTTCCCCTCCCTCCTCCCTCCTCCCATGCCTGCCTCTGCCCGCCCTCCGCATGTCCACTTCGGCACACCCCTCACACGTTTCGTGGCCCCATGGAGCTCCACCGAAGGCTCCAGCCGTAGCGTCCGTCTGTCGTACCCGCGCCCACTTGTGCACACCCATCACACGCTTCGTGGCCGCACAGGGAGTTCAACCGAAGGCCCCAGCGGCAGCGTCCGCATGGCGCACCCGCACCCAATTCAGCACACCCCTCACACGATCCGTGGCAACAGAGAGCTCCTCCGAAGGACTCAGCGGCAGCGTGGGCATGGCGTACCCGCACCCACTTCGGCACAGCGCCAGCGGCAGCGTCCGCATGGCTTACCCGCACCCACTTCGGCACACCCCCCACACGTTGCGTGGCCCTATAGGGAGCTTTACTGAAGGCGCCAGCGGCAGCGCCCGCATGGCGTACCCACACACATTCTTGCACACACGCACACACACCCATAAGTTTCGTGACCCCAAAGGGATCTTCACCGACCGAAAGCGACACTCACAACTGCGGTGCTTGCAATTGCCGCCAGAATGTTTCCATTTTTGGGCGCCCCTTGAGGGCCTCGGAGGGCCTCCTGAAGCTTATGAGGGGCACCTTAGGTCCTCCGGAGGCGTCGTTCAGTTGTCTTGTCAGGCCCCCGGAGGCCTGGACAACGATCAATAAGGACGTTGGCAAGTCGGGGAAGGAACACCCTTTCCTACAGAGGCGGGCTTGGTCGTCCAGTGCATGTTTGTTTGGCTGCGCTGCAGGATTCGGGTCTTTGTCCGGGTCTGTGGGGGGTGGTGCAGGCTTTTAGGGGCTTTGTCCAGGCCTATTCTGGTTGACCCAGAAGGGGGTCCAGCTGAGAGGGTGTGGTGCAGTAGACCTGGTGCAAAAGATTTGTGGAGTTGCAATCGATTGGGGGCGTGTGATACATTCTGGTGCGCAAATGTTTCCTTGATTTGCGCGGGCAATACGATAGCTGCACTACAATGCAATACAATTCTCTGGCGCAATACATTTGCAATACCATTGCCCTACATCTATTGCACCACCTCCTTGCAGCTGGACACCCCTTTGGGTCCACCAAATGTATTCCGGGAATGGTGCAGTGCAGTTTTTTGTCAGTGCCGCCGTCTGGACCAAAATGGTTTCGAGGGATGTTGGATGTCCCGGTCTAGTGCGTCCGAGTTCTCGAGGCCCGGCCCGTCCCCAGACATGGCCCGCGCTTCTGGACCCACGACGACGGGCTAGCCCCGCAAATGGTCGGGCGGATGGACAGATCGCATCTGCGGGTGTCTGGGTCGACCGCGTCCTTGGGACTGGATCTTTCGGCACGGGCCGCTATCTTTGGCGGGATCTGTCCTCCGAAATCCCAGGTTGGCGAATGAGCTGGGCTTCTCAATTCTTGACGCTTTAAGTGTCGCCACCAGCTGTGCCACTGCTGTAATTGAGAGGTACTGCATTTGCAGTCCTATCTGTGACGAGGTTGCCCCCTCTTCACTCCTGCGCTGACACGATTTTTCGACATTTGTGTCCGTCCACTTCACGGATGTCATCTGGGGGTGCTTGTCGGTCTTTTTCGTCTCTGAGGTTGCCGTCTGGCTGACTCACACCGAGTGATCGACTTCTACCTGGTTTTGGTCGCGCCGCCGCGCCATTTTGGCTGCGTCTACTCGCTGGTAGCCACCGGGATTTTCGGACGCCGCCGGGAATGGGACGACCAGTTCTTTTCGCACTTCTGAGCTGACGCCCTGCTGCGCCTGGCTTGCTTTTCCGCCTTCTGACGAAAAATTATCGCCACCAGCCCATCCAGAAACCATGCACAGGAGAGTCGGTAGTGGAACAAGGCGCTTGACAATTGTGGAATTAGAAACCTCGGAGAGCTTCGTGGAGGCATTTGGCTGTCATCCTCGAGGCCATCGGTGAAACAAACAAGTGTTTTGTCTGTCAGTCTCCCTGTTGTGGGGCCCTCAAACTCGCCTTTTTGGGGCACTCTTGGAGCCGTCTTGGAACCCCATTTGGGCTCTCGGGAGCCACTTCGAAGACTTAGGAGCCCATCGAATGCGAAAAGGCGAGAATAGAACGACAACTAAGTTTTTCGCTTGGTTTTGAAAAGGGTCTCTGCCTATCTAAAAGCGCGCTGAACAACCGCATCGCCACCTGGAGCCGTTTTGGTGCGACCGTGGGGCTTCTTGGAAGCAGTCTGGCAGTTTTCTTGAATCATATTGGGATATGTTATGCGAAATTGGAGGCCTTGGGCTATCTGGGGCCTTCTTGAGGCAATCTTGGACCATTCTGGACGCTCCAATGGTCCGCGAAACGTCCCCTCCAGACCCAGGGAGAGAGGGCACGGAGAGACGGGGAGAGGTAAATTTTCCCCCAAGATGAAAAGTATTCCAGAATGAAAGGACTGCTCCGGCAGAACAGTTGGGAGCTCCATGCGCCAGCGACTTGAAAGGTCTTGCCGTCGCAGTTTGAACAATGCACTCCTCTCTTCTCTGACTTTGTCCAGAAGGTCTCCGGCTCTCTCCGCGTATTGTTCTTTTACAAGCAGGTGTTCAAACATGGTTGTAATAATGTTGCCGTTGACATCTAGTTGATGCTGGTGTTTCAAAATTGCGTTCCCGCTGCAGCGTGGGCCTCTCTCGCCCCAACGTTGGCTATTTTTCTCGCTCCGAATCCTCTTTCGTCGTTTCCCCCTCCAGTTCCCCTCCTCCGTCTTCCCCTGGTCCTCCTGCTTCTCCCACTCCTTCGGCTCAATTTGTTGGTGCTTCTGTTCTTGTTCATTCTCGTTCTCCTCCTTCATCATCCTCCTTGTCCTCGTGCTCATCCTCCTGTTTACCCGCCACTTCCTCCTCCTCCTCGTCCTCCTCCTCCTTCTCTGGTTCTGCATCGCACGGTGGTGTCTTTCAGTTGGAGTTCCAGGTCGGCTATGACACGCGTCCGCGGATAGATAACATCCGCGCAATTGGAAGGGATTAGTGGGTGGGATAGGATGTCGGACATGGCGCGAGTGCACCTAGCTTGTCCTTCTCCTCTCTTCCCATCTGCCCTCCTCCTCCAGATCGTTACCATTGGGCGAATGACAGCCTGCAGTCTTGTCGCCGCGGAGAACACAGGGGATCGCATGGCTCATGCTCTGAGGCGTGAGAAATTAAGGTGTATGGGCTGCAGCCTGAGTACGACGAGCGGTTGATGTGCGAGGACCACTGCGATTGTCCAGATTGGTATTGGTGCAACAATCGGTCCGATCGTGTCAGCTACCACCCGTTCAAGAAGGCGGATTTGTATACCCAATGCTTGGCCAATGCGCTATCCTATAGCAGGTGAGCGCCGCTTTACAGGAGGCGGGCTACAGGCCATAGGTATTTCCCCCTCTGTTTGATATTGGATGGATTATGGCACATGAACCAGACTTCTGACACGTGAACGAGACCAGCAACGGCTTTCGAACGTATACCTCCAAGTTCCCGAGTTGTCCCGAGTCATCTACAGGGGGGTCGCACAACATGCGCCCTGTAGAGCATCCGGACTTCCAACGTCTCGATGTCCCTGGCCATGGATTTCGCAACCCCTTCCCCCAGACCGGTTTGCCAGTATGTTTATGTACATGTATTCACCGCCATAATTACGTACATGTATCCACCGCCATAATTACCTATATACCGCGCATGTCTGCGTGTCTGTGCACATGTGTGCAGTTGCTGTAACTATTTGACGGGCGTCCCCATACTTAGACGATGACTTACTTCCTACAACAAGCGGAGCGAATGGGCCGAGCCGCTGGAAGTCTGGCTCCCAGCCATGCTTCACAAGAGACAAAGAGAGAAAGAGAGGGAGAGAGAGAGAGAGAGAGAGAAAAAGAAAGGTGAATCTCAGAGCGAACGCTGGGCTCCAGCCGCGGCCTGCGCGACCGCACCAGCCAAAGGTGGGCCGCGGCATGTGCCGACACAGTGCGCTGCACAAGCAGGGCCCTGCAGCATGAACACTTTGGAACATGTCCTTCAATTCGGCTGCGCAGAAAAATGTGCCGCAACGGTGTGTCGGGCCCAGGAATCGTCATAGAGCGATTCCGGATGAACAGCTAACCCCGGGGATGGCGGAAATATTCGAGAGTTCCAGGGAATCCGCTTGTGGAGCCACAGACGTCAGACAAGGCAAGAAAAGCCCGTGGTTTGCCCCATCACCGAGCAGCTTGTCTGAATTGGCGCGGGTCTGACCACACGCCCCTCTTCTGCTCAGCCTCGTTCCTACCCTCTTCCTTCATCTTGGATGCTCCTTGGGGGCTCACCTGGGGCCTCTTGAGGGCTTATTGGAGCCGACTTTTGGGCCCTTTAGGAGCCCGTTGGGGACCAGTCGGAGATCTCGGTGCCATTTTGGGCCCGATGTCTCTTCGAAGTCTCCCGAAGAGGTTGGGTTGGACCATCTTGAGGGCGCGTCGTGGGGGACGAGGGTCGCGGATAAGAGTGAGGGGGCGATGGGGACGTCGGCAGTCTGCGAGACTCTGGAGAAGCCCGCCGCAGGCGCCAAAGTTTCACACATTATGCCACGAGCCCGCCGCAGGAGCCGATTTTTTCTTCAAACCAATGTGGATCGGTCGCGTCTGGGTCGCGGGTGGGTCGCGGTTGGGTCGCGGGGTGGGTTGCGGGTGGGTCGCAAGTGGGTCGCGGGTGGGTCGCGGGTGGGTCGCGGATGGGTCGCAGGGTGGGTCGCGGGTGGGTCGCGGGGTGGGCCGCGGGGTGGGCCGCGGGTTTGTCGCGGGTTGTGTCGCGGGTTGGGTCAAGGGTTGGGGCGCGGGTCGGGTCGCGGGTGGGTCGCGGGGGTGATGATGACAACAAACAACAACAGCAACAACAACAGCAACAACAACAACAACCATTCTAAGAGTGTTCGCTCTTACTTGCCCGCGTGTCATTCAAAACCAGCTCCCCACACCATTGATACCCGCCCTTTTCGTCTTCGATGGCACCCCCTTTGGGGGGATTATTTCTCTTTGCTGGAGGCGGCGGGTTTAGACAGGCGGGCAAACCTGAACGGACGGGCCATCTTTTGTGGGCGTACATGTTCCCGCCATTGGAATTGGTGTGGGCCCTGCAAAAAAGAGGAGGACGAGAACGAGGGAGAGTGGGAGTAAGGGAGGGGGAGGGACGAAGGAAGCGGGAAAACGCCAGGAGAGCAGGAGCGAAGAGGGGCGGTTGATTACAGGCAGAGAGAGAGAGAAAGACAGATAAGAGAGGTAGAGAAATAGAGAGCGAGGGGAGAGAGAGAGAGAGAGAGAGAGAGAGAGAGAAAAAGAAAGAAAGAAAGAAAATAAAGAGGGAGGGAGGAGGCAGGAGAGGGGAGGGAGAAGGGAGGAGGGAGAGGGAGAGGGGATACGGCAGAGAGGCATCAGGATGAGGGAAGAGAGGAGGGAGAGAGAAGGGAGGAGAGGTGTGAGGAGGGAGGGGGAGAGGGAGGAGGAACAGGAAGGTAAGAGCGTGGCGTGAACGTTCCAGGAATTCCTAGGCGAAAGCGCCGCTATTGAAGGAAGTCTCGGGCAGGCGCCCACGACGGGCGGGCGATCCCCTGACGGGCGGGTCGGGTGGGTGGGTCATTCAAGCGGGATGCTTGAGTATGGCGAGAGCGCGGTTACTAAGTGTTTTGTTACGGCGTCTTTGGCGCAGTGTGCTTCCTGAGCGTCGAAAGCGCAGTTTCTGAATAAGTTGCATGGAACTACAGGCGGGAACGCAATTTCTGAATAACATGAGAAGGGTTCTCTGGCGGGAGCGGGGGTCTTGACTAAATTAAGAGGAAGTCTTGATTCAATTGCGAGGAAGTCTCAAGCGGGAGCGCCGTTCGTGAGTAAATTATGAGGAAGTCTCAGATGGGAGCGGGGGTCCTGATTAAATTGCGATGGGTTCACAGGCGGGAGCACCGATCCTGAGTAAATTCTGAGGAAGTCTCAGGAGCGGGGGTCCTGAGTAAATTTAGAGGAAGTCTCAGGTGGGAGCCGCTGTTGTTGTAGTCCGGGGGGGCAGGGGCACACTTTGAGCACCAAGATTTTCCCTGTCAAAAAACAGGGTGCGAGCGTCGAGGGGCACACTTTGATTGGGGAAACACAGCATGCACAGGTGAGGGGGGATCAACACTAATTATTTTTTTCAGAAGTGAGAGCTCAACAACAACACTAACAACAACACCCACAACAACGCAACAAGCAGAATCCACACCACGGATTTCCATTTCAGCTACGCACCCAGGCACAATGAATGACCGTTCGGCCCCCTCACTCTGATTGTTTGACCGCCTTGCGAGTGTATTGAGGCTGCCTTGGGGTCTTCTTGGGTGTTCCAGGACGCTTTTTGGGGCTGGCTGTCTCCCAGTTCTCTGGACGGTTTGGACGCCAAGCTCATTCAAGTCCTCATGTTTCTAATCGGTTTGTGTTTATCTTGATGCATCCTGGGGCGCCTCTCTGGGTGAGATCTATTGGGGCGTTTTTCGGCTTCGAGGGTGTCAATGGGCCGTTTTGGGCTGGTCATCGGGTGCACCTGTCTCTCAGCAGTTGCCAAATAATAGTGGATGGCGATTTGAAGTTTTGAAACGAGGTTTGCTCGCGGGGGCTGCCATTGAACAGCTACGGCAACCGTATTTCAGCACACATGCATACATGAATCCATACATACTAGGCAGCAAGACATAGTTCGGCATATCCCACTATTGATCAAACGCGGTGGCAGGCGTGAGAGGTTTTTGAGCGCCCGTGGGGGAAGGGTTGGGCAAGACATTGGCATTGAGCCCCAAGGTTGAGTGCAAGATAGTTTGAATGTTTGTCCTCGTTTGGACGACGGCAGGGCTTCTCATATTTCGTTAACAGCCTAAAAACGAAAAGGTGTGTTGTACGGTGCCAGAACTTTTTGCTTCGCGCGTGCGCGCAGTGGTTGCAGTTCCATGTAGGAATGGGTCGGCAATTCGGGGACGAACCCCGTGAGGCCACCAATGTTAGTCCTCCTTTGCTCGTGCTGTCCTTCGTTCCGCTACCCCAGAGCGCGGTTCCTTGGCGTTTTTGGAATGCAGAAATCCTGCTTGCAGGTAGCGACGGGGCAGTCAATGTTCTGATATTATACACCCCCCGCCGCTGGCTGTACAATCCGCCTGCCGCGCTGTAGACGCCCTGCTCTAACTCGAGCTGAGTGGTCCGCCGTCCCCAATGGATACCACGTGGATGTAGCCCAGGGGTGGCGCATTGCCGACGCTGTTGAGGCCACGAAGCGTTGAGGAAAAAGCCCTCGGAGTATGATCTTCCGATTTTGCAGCATGCCCTTGCCTACCAACAGTGTCAGGTTGTTTACCTCTTTGCTTCCTGCTCGCCTCTCCACCACTTCCGCCTCTGCCCGCGCATGCAGACCACAGTTCAGTCGAGTTTTCTAGGTTCCAGGTGAGGGTTTCGATATGTTTCGAAATCTTTGCGGGTCGAGATCCTTGGAAATGTGAACACCTACCAGGCATCCCAAGGACTATCTCCAGTCGAGAGCCAAGTCTAGTGCTAATCAGTAGCCTATTGCGGTTCCTACCCTTGCGTTTCATTGTATTTTCCGCGCCCTCAGGCACGGGGCTGGCTACGACACCTGAAGGACCGACGATTTGTCTCCAGTGTGTCGCCTTCTGTGTCGACTGCGGCGTATTGGCTGCAGTTGCCTGCCCTCGCCTGTGCGCTCTCCCTGCGGCACGCAGCTGTGCGTCCTCAGTCGTTGGTACGCCGCCGTAAGCATTTCCGATCAACATGTGTCGAATGCCGTGGGAGTAGCAAGCAGACAACCATCCACACACACACACATCCAAAAGCACGCGCACACATTCACACACACACACGTTGTCTTGCTTACTCCATCGGCCGAGTGACGTCACTTCAGCGAGAGCTTAGGCGTGGCACGCTTAGCGTCAATTCAGACGTAGGTTGCAGAGCGGAGTGCTACGCAAGGCGACTCACTTGTAGAAGAAGATCGTGGCAGCTGCGTAGGCAAGCACAGTGGAGGATAGAGACGTGCACCATGCAAGGAGGAGAGCGACGAGCCAGCGAAGGCAGAGGCCGAGCGTGCCAGCTTTGATTGTCACAGGCTGGTGCAGGGCTGGACACGCGCCACGGGGGCGGAGGCGCTCAGCCACACACACACACATAAGCACACGCACGCACATTCTCCCTCTCTCTCACACGCATTTTTTCGGGCGCGTGCTGCCGGGGCAGCGGCCATCTCCAGTGCTAGACGTCCAGGCACTAAGAACGAGCTGCGGCGGGGACACGGCGCCCTTGCCTCACGCGGTTGGGCAACGGCAGGTTTGGGGCCGCTGGGGCGGGGGAGGTGGGGGCAGTGCGGCGCGCCACCAGGCATTGCAGGCCGGGGCAGCGCAGAGCAAGCAGTCACCAAGGGCGCCCTCGAGGGCGCGACTTCATTCGCGCTTCGCGCATCGCGGTTCGGCTCCGATTCCTCCTCGTCCTCTTTTCCCCTGGGAGGCTGCGCGAGAGCGCGAACTTATTCGCACTTCGCGCTTCGCGCAGTGCGAAGCGCGAAATTGGGAGCCCTTGAGTCACATTAATTTTTTCGTCAGCGGCGAAGCGGCGAACTCCGCTCCAGCGAGAAGCTGAAAGGGGGCACTAACTAGCGAACTGGCCGGCGGGCAAAGAGGGGGGCGGGACGGCCGAGAGGAAGAGGGGACGCTCAGACGTCGAAGAGGAAAAAGAGAGCAGTCACATCACAAATCAGAGTGAGGGGGCTGAACCGAACGGTCATTCGCTGTCCCTTGGTGCGTGGCTGAAGTGGAATTCGGCGATGCGGATTCTCGTTGTTGTTGTTGGTGTTGTTGTTGTTGTTGTTGTTGTTGTTGTTGTTGTTGTTATTGTTGCTGTTGTTATTGTTGCTGTTCCTTGTTGTTTGTTGTTTGTTGTTTGTTGTTTGTTGTTTGTTGTTTGTTGTTGTCGTCGTCCCACCCGCGACCCGCCCCGCGACCCACCCGCGACCCACCCCGCGACCCACCCGCGACCCGCCCCGCGACCCACCCGCGACCCACCCCGCGACCCACCCGCGACCCACCCGCGACCCACCGCGCGACCCACCCGCGACCCACCCCCGCGACCCGCCCGCGACCCACCCCGAGACCCACCCGCGACCCACCCCGCAACCCACCCGCGACACACCGCGACCCACCCGCGACCCACCCCGCGACCCACCCAAAATTTTCGGCGCCTGCGGCGGGTTTCTTTTGCATTCGTTCCAGGTGGAGAACCTGCGACCCACTCGCGACCCCAACCGCGTTCAGTGTACAAATCAAAGGTTTCGGCGCCTGCGGCGGGCTGTTTTTTCGAATTCCTTCCAGGTAGAGGTTGAGAGCACGCGACGCACCCGCGACCCAAACCACGTTTATTGAACAAGCCAAAACTTCGGCGCCTGCGGCGGGTTTCTTTTGAATTCGTTCCAGGTGGAGAACCTGCGACCCAAACCGCGTTCAGTGTACAATTCAAAATTTAGGCGCCTGCGGCGGGCTGTTTTTTTGAATTCCTTCCAGGTGGAGGTGGAGAGCCCGCGACCCACCCGCGACCCAAACTACGTTTATTGAACAAGCCAGAAATTCAGCGCCTGTGGCGGTCCGCCGGCTCGACGCCCGCGTCGTCCGCGCCCGCCCACTCACTCTTATCCGCAATTGCGGGGTGCTGCGCATAAGAACCTTTCTGTTTGCGCCTACAGGCCGCTGACTGGCTCCATCGTTCAGTCAGCCTCGCGTGCAGCTGGCGGCGTTGGGATTATGGGTGGCCGTCCCAACAGACAAAAACCGCGGCCCATGCATGATAAAGAAGAGCACGTTGAGAGACGAGCATAAGGGTATCTTGTCAGACGCGTCCACGTCGCCCCGTGCCTAAGAGTTTCGACGCCTTCGTAGCTCCGCATGGCGACGACGAGCCAGACCAGACTCTCTTCAAGGCCTTGATGTCGTGCGCGGCTCAACCAGAGGATTGTTTATTCTACAGGATGGCGCCGACCATAAAGACAAGCCAACCGCGTTCGCCCTTGATACCGATTTGCCTGTTCGTGGCTGGCGAGCTGAAACCAGGCCTGATGCGACAGCGCCACCTACTACCATATTCGCACGGCTCACCAGCCAAATAAAACCCATTGCCAGTTCTCACACATGATAAACCGTAAACTTGGATTTTCAGGATTATGTTCTGTTCGGGTTTCAGCGAAAGTCGTATTTGAGTTTGTTTTATAATTCCACGGCGGTAGCAGGCGTCACCGGTGGGTGGGGGGTGGAAGGGGCGTCACGTTTCGCGTCGGCGGAGTCTGGAAATGCCTAGGGATGACCGGGGCCCGTGCACGCAGGGCAGGTGCGGTGGTGTACACCAGCGCTGTGTTGCACGCGGATGCTGTGGTATACACAAGCGTTGTGGTGTGCACAGGCGCTGCTGTGTACGCAAGCTTTGTGGTGTACGCAGGCGGTGTGTTGCAGACGGCTGCTGTGGTGTACGCATTCGCTGTGGTGTGCATGCGCGCTGTGGTGCACGTGAGCACTTTGGTGTGCAAAGGCGCTGTGGTGCAGATCGCCACCTACATGCTGCTCCTGCTTGGCTACGGTTATCCCTAGGTCACAATGCCTGGCCGTTCTCGGAGTTCTAGTCTTCGCCGTCTCTCAAAGCACACGTTTGAGGTTGAGCTGCAAATGGAAAATGTCCACAGCCAGATGTGGACATCTTGAGCGCCTGGTTGGTTTGTGAGTGCGCCCACCGCTACTCCCAAAGTCCCCACTCGTTCAGAACACGCTTGGCCACTGCAGGACGCTTTGTTTCTAGTGGTCTCGTATTCCCCTCAATGCGGAAATTCGCGCCTTGCCTCCGCCGTTTAGGAGACTAACCAATGATCAGTCAGCGATAGTTGGCGCAACATGTCGCGTAAGATGAAGGTCGTCTAGCAAACCTCACATGAATATCGTCACATTTGGCGAGATCAGGGCGGCGCTCACCTTTGTGTCCTCTGGCTCCTTCGCGGCGATGGGGCAACCCGGCCGATCTTCAGGCGACGGGACTCGTCAGGAGGAATTGCAGTCGCCTGTGTGCCGATCGCGTTCTAGCCATGGCCATGGCATCCTCCGAGCTCGTTTCGGAGTCTTCCTGGGGCCCACCACAGCGGGTATGATCGATTATTGTTTGATTCTAATTCAACTGATGGCTGACTCAAGCTCGACTCTAGTCGACGGACGTTCGACGCAGCATCGACGCGTGAGTGGGGCGAGTGGCTCCTGAAAGGCCCCCAGAGAGAACACCTAAATATCCCAGCTTGGGGGCAGGCCGAGACGAACAGTGTAAGACGCTGGACGCTGGACGTTTTTGCCAAGACGGTTTTTGCGCTGCGAGGTTCTTCCGTTTGCTTCTTTGGACGAGCCTTTTACGGCGGGGTCGGCCCGATGCCGCCGAATTGGGCGAGGGTTCGGACGATGGTTTTGAGGTTTGGCGTGAGTGTTGATTGGGGCTCCGTCGTGGATTTCGAAGTTGGCTTCGGCCTTGTTCTCGACGTGGGTTTGGACTTGAGTTAGAGCTTCTGGGTTCGGATGCTGGTTTCGACGTTTGTGTCGACGTGGGTATCGAAATAAGTTTTGACATGGGTGTTGACCTGCGTTTCGACATGGTTTTCGACTTGGGTGTCCACGCGTAGGGTTGACAGAATGGCGGCCTCAGGGTACGGCCCATGGGGGGTCCTCGGCCAAGGCCTTACTTGCGTTGCGGCGGCCGCCCCCGCCAGCCTGCCGCAGGCAGCGGTCGAAGCATGCGTCGTGCGCAGTCCCAGGCATGAAGGGTTTCCCGCACCCACAGGGGGCTTCACACAAATGCTTCCACACGCACACACACACACTGAATGGACTCAATACTCGCAGCGGGTTCCATGCTTGCTGCACGGGTGAGCTGCTAGCGGTCCACGCGCTGGCGCCGTATAGTTACTTGTTCTCGAATCCCAATAACCCGAGCGGGTTTCGCAGGGCTGTGCAAGGCCTCGTTCGGATGCTGAGATGTCTTCTGCATGCTGATCCGGAAGAAGTATGTGACCAGGGCTCCATAGGCGAAACGAAAGTTCGAATCGGGTCCGCTTGCGTTTCCCAGCACGGTTGGGCTTGAACCCCACAAGGGGCACAACAGGTATAACAATAATTGCATTTCCGGGATGAGAATAGGCTAGAACGAGCGTGGCATGTCACACGAATGGCGCAATTTAATTACTACACGCTCACGTTGGCGAGTTTGCAATAAGTCACAGTTTCGATTTGTATTTGTAGTTGGTCCATGGCTTGCGCAGCGAGGATGCGACGAAGGTAGCTTGCTGAAGCGATGGGCACCCGGTACAGTATGAATTGTGGCGCATGTGACATTTCGAGTGTTTGCCTGTGTTCACCAAAGTTGCGAAAGTTGTGATGCTGTTTTTTTTTCACGCGGGCTGTCTGTGATCGCACAAGTTGAAGCAGGTCGATGTTGGTCGTTTCTGGGGCAGTAGAGATCTCATTGGCCACGTTATGTTTCTGATCTCTGTATTTGGCCTACCGCATCCTCCCAACATGTACCACATGAGCGCCTACACATCAATACACGCAAGTCCTGCCTACCTTGTGCCTGTCGGCTCTCTTGAACTGCCGACGACTGCTACATGGCTCTGCAGCTGGATCCGTCTTTCGCCTCCCCACGCCTTCCTTTCGTTATGAAGGGAAGATGCCCTGAGGGAAACGTGTCCTCTACCCTGGAGCTTTCCCCAAGTCCATTTTTTCATCCCGAAGGGTTCCGGGAAGGGCCCAAGGGTTTCTGCGAAAACAGACAACACGTTCCAGTTGCTCCCCATTCTCTCCAGGACCCGTCTCCCTCATGCTAACTGTCCTGTTTCCGCCCGTTGTCATCATGTTGTTCGTGGCTCCAGCTCGTTTGTTGTAGAGTCTGGGCATCGGAGATCTGGGAGAGGAGGCCGGGGGATGACGCGAAGGCCATGCGTGTGCGCAGGGATCGCCCCGCCATATACTGCGCACGCCCCCCCCCCCTCCCTCTTATCTCCCCTCCCCCTGTCACCTCCCCTCCTCCCCCCCCTCCTTCGCACGCCCTCCCTCCTTTTCACCCCCCCTCCTTATGCCCCCCCTCCCTCTCGCCTCCCCTCCTCCCGTCGTCTTCAACGTCGACGCCGATCGCTTCCTCCCCTCGCCGCGGCGCCGCGCTACGCCGAAGCAAAAAGCTTCCACATATCTGCGCCGCGCGCCCGCGCGCACCGAGGAGAGCTCCAGCGCCCGCGCTTGGCGAGGTGACGCCGCCGCCGAGGGTTTGGCTGGGCCCCCCGCGTCTGCCCGTCTGCCCGCCGTCCTCCTCGTCCTACTCGTCCTCCATGTCCTCCTCGTCCTCGTTAGGGGAACGAGCAATGACATAAACATGAAAACTCAGGGGTCCGCGCGGATTTCTCGAATCCGCGCGGCAGGGAGGGGGGTCCAGCGCGGACCTCCGAGTTTTTCTGTTTCTGTAATTTTTCGTGCCCCTACTCGTCGTCGACGTAGCCATTTTGGCTCACGGCGGAGCTTACCCCCCGCCCCAGAGACCCGAGGCCGAGGTGGAAGGGCAGCCCCCTCAAGGCCTGGCTGCCTAGGTCCAGCTTTCTGTGAGGTCCTGGGGGGGCCAAGATGTTTTCGCTCCTGGTGGGGCAGCCTCTCGGTCCTTCGCCCTTGCACATGGGCGGCAATGGACAAGGGCGTGAGTAGGCTAGGAACCAGAAGCAGCAGTATGCCAAATGTCGGGCGTGCGGGTTTAAGTGGAACTGGAGGAAGATAACGGCGTGCCGCAATTGTTTGAAGCCCCATGCAGCCCTCCAGGTCGCAAGAGCGCCAGCCCGGCGGCGCTTTGGGCCCAGGCGGGGCCAGCGAGCGCTGCCACAGCCGCCCGCGAGGTGGCAAAGGGAACCAAGGGGGCCCCGCCGACGCAGGATGAGCTCTTGCGGCAGCTGCGCGCCACCCTTCTTGCCTCTTGCCGAAGCCGAAGGATGCTACACGAAGTGGTCGAAGAGCAGGCACGGGCTCGGGTGCGACATCGCAGGCGAGAGGCAGCACCCCGCCCCGCAGACGCCAACGGGAGGCACGCACCAGAGGCGCGCAGAGTGCCACGACCCGTCCTCAGTGCAGGGGTGGAAGACGCACTACGCGCCGATGGAAGCGCAGACCACCAACAGGGTGAGCGGCGACGCCAGGCTTACGAGCGAGGAGGCGGCCACCAAAGCGGGTTGGGGGCTCGGCACTACAGAGCTAGAGTGAGCGACGTGTACCACAGTTCTCTGTCCTCAAAGCATCGCTTAGCCTGTCCAGCTGCAGCCAGTGCGGCGCAGCATCTGCATATTCAGCAGCAGCAGAGAGAACGATACACACATATATATATATATAGAGAGAGAGAGCTCTCCCATCAGCACAAGGCCGCCTCCTTGTTTTTATAAAAACCTGGCCCTGCCCCGTTGCAGCCGAGCTGCAGTCGCTCACCTCCTTTCTCAGCTGCGCAGATTGGTGAGCAGCTCCCACGCAGCAACAGCAGAGAGATCGCGAGAGAGAGCGGGCCCGATCGTCAGGACCTGGCCGCCGCTTCCCCCCTTCCCTCGACGTGCCTCGTCGCAGCCTGGCCGGCCATCGCCCACCTCATCCGTTCTTTCCCAGCTGCCAGAGAAGTGCACAGCAGCAGCAGCAGAGCGATCGAGAAAGAGGGCGCGGGCTTGATCGCCAGGACCTGGCCGCCTTTCCCCAGTCGGCGCATGAACGAGGCTAGTGAGGCGCAGCGCAGCACCCGCATGCAGCAGCAGGGGTCAAGAGAGAGAGCGGGCCAGACCGCCAGGGCCTGGCCGCCCCCCCCCCCTTGACTAGCCTTGTCGCAGCCGGGCCAGCCATCGCTCACCCCCCTTCCCAGCTGCGTAGAGAGGTGCACGCAGCAGCAGCAAGGATATCGAGAAAGAGAGAGCGGGCTGGAACGTCAGGACGTGGCCGCCTCATCTCTTCATCACGAGCGAGGCCAGTGAGGTACAGCACAGCGCCCACGCACAGCGGCAGGGGCCGAGAGAGAGAGCGGGCCCGATCGTCAGGACTGGCCGCCTCATCCCCCCAACCACCCTTTCTTGCCCGTCGCTGCCGAGACAGCCATCGCCCAATCTCCGAGACCAGCTGCAGCTACAGGGGCGACGCACCGCACCCACAGCATCAGCAGCGAGATCGAGAGAGAGAGAGAGAGCGAGCTCGATTGTCCGGACAGGCCGCCTCTCAGAGTCGGAGTCAGCTCAGATTGAGAGAGAGAGAGAGAAAGAGAGAGAAAGAGAGAGAGAGAGAGAGATAGTGTGCGCGCGCGATATCGCGTCGCCGACAACTTCAAGGCCGCCTCTTCTCTATTTTGTTTTTTGCATTGACTGCAGGGGGGCGAGTGCGAGGAGCGGGGGGTGGGGTGAGGGAGAGGGCCTTCAGAGTCAGCTGCCCGCCCGAGAGGCAGCAGCTGACTCTTCTTTTTTTGCCGATGAGTTGCCGCGGGGCAGGGGCCCCTGCAGCGGGGCAGCGACGCGGGGGGCCGCGTAGGCGGCCCCCCGCGTCGCCTGTCGACACCTGTCGGGCCGACACCTGTCGACCAGAGGGGTTGCTTCCAGATTAATCCCAGGGGCCCTCCCAAGTTTCATTGGAATCTTGAGATCATGGACCTCCGAGGGCCTCATCCTTATCCTTATCCTCCTCCTCCTTTCCATTTCCATCCCTCCTCCTCCTCCTCCTCCTCCTCCTCCTCTTCCTCCTCCTCCTCCTCCTCCTCCTCCTCCTCCTCCTCCTCCTCCTCTCCTGCTCCTCCCACATTCGCGCAGTTTTTTTCTCTGGGCGGGTTGGGGTCGCCACCGTCCGTCGCGGAGGGCGGGGCGCTCGGCAGAAAAAGGCGTGCGCAGATCAGCCCCTTCGCACGTCACCGGGCAGGAGACGCTTGTGGAGCTGGGGTGCGCCGGGGCGCACGGCACGAACCGGTGCACACTTCCACGCCACCCTGGCCAAGCACGGCTCCCGTTTTTTGTTGTTTGTTTTTCTTTCTTCGAACACGGGAATTGAAACATTAGAGGAGCTATGAGCCATGATGGTGATACGGTCCAAGATCCCCTTGCTTCTCGGCTGTACCGCGCGGGCTCCATAGACGACGGCCGCTGGAACATTGTGGAGATCCTGGAACGCATTCCGAACCACCCGCGTCATGGCATGTCTCTCGTCTCCAAAAAGGGGCGTGAATGTAAGATACACACCTTTCGAACAAAAGGCTGTTCGGATTTCGTGTGTGGCCTCTAACCGCGGACGGCGTTTCATGCTGCGCGCCGCCCCCCCTCAAAACTCTCGGCTGGCAATGATCGTCCTCCCCCTCGTCGGCCCTCCCATCCTCGCCCTCCTGCTCGCCTTCCCTTCGCGGCTGCCCGCCCTTCGCACCTCCGAGCAGCATCCCCGACGCCGCCCCGTGGGGGACGGGGCCGTGGGCTGTGCGTGGGGGGGGGAGGGGGCAGGCCTGCCGCCGCCCAGACTCCCATGCGGACCCCCGAAGGTTTTAGTTCACGCTTCAGGGGGGAGTCGAAAACACAACGACACAAAGATGTGTGGATTTCCTGGAACATATGTTGAACATATCTTGAACATGTGGGGGAGTGGAGGGGGAGACGAACATCCTGGAGATATGGCAGATATGGGGGATCTTGAGTTCTGGGTGTATTGTTTTGTGTGCCACGGGGCCCCATCAGTCTCCAGTGGCCGCCGGCCGTCTCCTCTTGCTCTTGGTCGGGGCGGGCGCGAGTATCGCCCTCGAGGACCTCGATGGAGCTGCCACCTTGTTTTCGACAGGATGCGGAGGAAGGGCCCTTGGAAGGCGGCGGGGGTACAACGAGGGCGGCGGGGCCTGCGGAAGCCCGCGGCAGGCCTGCGGAAGCGGCGACCCCCCCCCGTGAGGATCCTTAAGGGCGGGTTCTTGGGACTGAATTTGGGCAGCGCTAAAGCGTGGGGGCCTGAGCGCCTCTCCTCACACGAGGGGGGCAGAGGGCCGCCCCTGCACAGAGCCACCCCTGCAGAGGTCGAGGTGTGCGGAGGCAGGGTCGAGGCACAGCTGCCTCGCCACCCTCGCGGCCGCACCCCCTCAGGGCACCGACCGATGTTATGTGTCGCGCCGCTCGGCTTCGCACGCCAGATGTGCGGCCCCCGCAGCAGTCCCTAGTTCTCGGGAGTAGCG
>CAUYUJ010021518.1:82308-132308 GCA_963575745.1 Prorocentrum cordatum | reverse complement strand
GGCTGCAACCACTGACCACTCCACTACCGGCATTATGCAGTGCCCCCCCTTCGAGCCCCCTTCTCTAGGTGGTGCCCTCTCTTGTGGGTAGATCCCCTCCCTGGCAAAACCCCATGCTTCCTCTGGGTACTTCTCCCGCCCTCCTGGGCCCCTGGGTGCCCCCCCACCCCTTGTTTCTGGCGGCACCTCCTTTCTGGCGGAGGAGGTGCGGGGGGAGGAAGTGGGATTGGCGGGGGGAGTCAGCGGAGGAGGAGGAAGAGAAGGAGCATGGGGAGGACAATGAGGAGGATGAGGACATGGAGGAGGAGGAGGCGGTGGGGGGGGGGCGTGCGGCAGGACGTAGCTTTTTTCTTTTTTATTGTTTCCTGTTTTTTTGTTTTTTTGTTTTTTTTTGTTTTCTTTCTTTTTTCTTTTATTTTTTTTTTTTTTTTTTTTTTTTTCTTAATATTATTTTTTTTTTTTGTTGTTTTTGTTGTTTTTTTTTTTTTTTTTTTTTTTTTCTTTGTTGTTTTTTTTTTATTTTTATCTTTTTTTTTTTTTTTTTTTTTTTTTTTTTTTTTTTTTTGTTTTTTTTATTTTTTATTTTTCTTTTTTTTTTTTTTTTTTGTTTTGTTTTCTTTTTTATTTTTTTGTTTTTTATTATTTTTTTTGTTTTTTTTTCTTGTTTTTTTTTTTTTTATTTTTTTTTCTAATTTCTTTTTTCTTTTTTTTTTTTTCTTTTTTCTTTTTTTCTTTTTTTTTTTTTTTTTTTTTTTTTTTTTTTTTTTTTGTTTTTTCTCGCTTGCGCCTGAAACGATCGTCTCCCAGGTGGAGTACCATGTCGTTGTCCCCCCCGAGCAGTCCGCGCTTTCAGAGGTCCAGAAGAGAGATGCTAACGAGTTGATCGGCGATCTGAAAGTTCTCCTGGGGGGCCGAGGCTCGAAAGAGTACGGCGGGTTCGAGTTCTTGTTCTTACTTACTAATGCAGCCGATTCAGTGGGTGTGATCGTCCAGTGTTGCAGTCGGCTGAAGGACCACGAATTTACCGCTGAGTTTACATTGTGCCAATGTGTTCTCCCGGATGGCATTGCAACCTGGCTCGACGGTGTGCCAGATCCCCCTTTCACAGTCCAGCTTCGTCTTGTTCGGGCAGATTCAGACGTTCCCGGGTCCCCTATTATTCTGCAGCAGTACACGGAGGTGCAGTTGGCTGCAGATGTCGTGCAGCGCGGCGCTGGGCCGTGGACATTTCGACGGGCCCAGGTGGATTGGGAAAGTTGCAGTAATTTCAAGGAGTTGAAGATCAAGGCATTCGATCACCCAGTTGACATTGCAGCCGAACAGCAGAAGCAGAAGGAAAGAGCAGCTGCGTTGAGGGCAGTGCGTCTTTTGAAAAAGGCGCAGAATCCTTCGCAAGAGCAGCGGCGGAAGCCCAAGGTGACATACCGTCGCCGAGGTGGGAAGCCTGACCTCGTCGCAGCTGCCCTCGCAGCTGCCCCAGACCCCATGGGCGACGCTGCAGGCGACAAGCTGCTTGCAGAGCCGCCCCCTGCAAGTGACAAGAAGCTGCCTATGCCGCCGCCTGCAGAGCCGCCCCCTGCGGGCGACAAGCTGCCTATGCCGCCTCCTGCAGAGCCGCCCCCCGCGGGCGACAAGCTGCCTATGCCGCCGCCTGCAGAGCCGCCCCCTGCGGGCGACGAGCTGCCTATGCCGCCTCCTGCAGAGCCGCCTCCTGCAGGCGACAAGTTCGGTGAGGTGATCGCGTGCGGCCCATCCGAGGACGAGTCTCTTTCGGCGGGCAGCCAGGTGGCTGGCAAGGCCTACGACGACTTCGACTTCGGCGATGATGGGGCGGCTGGCAAACGCAAGACGGGCGCCAAGAGAGCACAGGAGGCCCTCCTGGGTTCTTTCTCGGGGCACGCCTTGAGAGGGGGAGGAGGCGGGGAGGGAGGGTGGAGGGCGGGGGGGGGAGGGAGAGGGGAGGGACATGAGGAGGAGAAGGAGGAGGGGGGGAGAAGGGGGAGAGGGGGAGAGGAGGAGGAGGAGTAGGAGCAGGAGGAGGAACAGGGAGGGATGTAGTTACCGCGCAGGGGAAGTACCCCGACGACGTCCCGCTGGCCCTTCTTCTCAAGGCGCACGAGCCTCTCAAGAAGAAGCCGCTTGGCAAGAAGAGAGATGCCCGTGCCATCGAGGGCCATCTTGACACGTGCGCCATAGAGGACATAGGATGGATCAAAATTGACAGGAAGCGCCTTTCACTCAATGCACATTGCGCTTGCATCGGTGAACATAACAAGTTTCACGTTAATCACAGCACGCCGACATGCCCAGAGTGTCGAATGAATCGCCAGGCCAGTAGGGCACCTCTTGGAATGTTGGTCGCGTGGCTTCGTCTCGGGCCGCGCAGTGAGAGTAGGAAAGACCACGCGGTCATGAAGTTAGCCTTGCAGGCGGATTTCCACAGTCGAGAGAACGCCAGGCGGTGGGTGGAGGGACAGCCCGCGCTTTTGCCGTTGCTAGAGTTTGAGGCGGAACACGTGGGAGTGGCGGCTCTATCAGTAGAGGAGCCAAAGTTAGCAACGTAGGAGTTTGTTTGTGGCGGCCGGGCGGCCGATGAGACAGCATTCTGTGCTGGTAGGCCAAGTGCGGGGGCTAGGGGTGTGACGGCAACCGCGCTGCGCCGCCCCCCCAAGCGCAGGGAGGGAGAAGGCCGATGGGGGAGCCAGGGGAGGGGAGGAGGCGGAGGAGGAGGATAAGAGGACCTGCTAACGAGGATGGGGAAGAGGCGGGCGAGGGCAAAGGGAAGGAGGCGGAGAAGGAGGAGTTCGACGGCAGCGGCATTGCGTCAGCGTCAGGCTTCTGGATTTGCCTTTAGCGTATTGTGCATCTGCCCGTGCGAGGGGAGCGCCAAGACTGTCCCTCTCTCCCTCCTTCCTCTTTCCCTCCATCCTCTTCTCTCCCCTCCTCCCTCCCCCCTCCTTCCCTCTCTCCCGCTGCCCCTCCCTCCCTCCTCCCTCCCTCCTCCCTCCCTCCCTCTCCCCCCCTCCCCTGTCCCTCCCGCCAAGAGTGTCTGTGCTCGACTTGGCCATGCGCCCGGGATCAGGCATCGGGCCCATCCCGCCCATTCCCGCTCGTCCAGTCCTATCCCGCGACTCGAGCGCCCTCCTCGGCGCGACAGGCACGAACGAGGGGTGGGGGAATGGGGGCAGGGAGGGGGGTGGAGGGACGTTTGGGAGGGGAGGGAGGGAAGGAGGGCGGTAAGGGAGAGAGGGAGAGGTGAGGGAGGGAGCAAGGAGGGTCGTCGTCGTCGTCCTCCAGCGGCCGTCGCGCGCCGCGCGGCACGTGCCCTCCCCGCCACGTGACGATGAAGTTCCAGGCTCCAGCGGCCGCCTCGCGCCGCGCGCCACCGCGCAGCTCGCCCCCCACTCGTCGGCCGTGGGACGAGGAGGAGGAGGAGGAGGAGCAGGGAGAGGAGGAGGAAGAGGGGGGAGAAGGAGAAGGAGACCTGCAGCCGCTGGCGACCCCATTCTAGGAGGACACACGTGCAGTTTCGTGGTTGCGTAGCCCCGCTTCTGTGTGGATGAGAGTTCCATTTGGCGTGCCGAGATGCACTGGCCGTGTCCGAGCCCGAGGAGCCCTGCGTGTCGTTCGACCGTTTGGAAGGTGTTCTTGCCGGGCGCCCGTGACATGTTCTGGCGCAGTTCTTGAGCATAAGTAATAGTTCGCAAAAATGTCCGGAGGTTTCGTTGGCAAGTTGTACTTTCCAAAAGAATTCAGATAGGGGTAGCATTGAATTTATTGCCATTTGTTGAATTTGTATATTTGATGTCTCATGATGCTTTTATGCAGCATTGTGTTGTGATATCGAGGAGTGCAGCATTGTGTTGTGATATCAGTGAGCTGATGCGCTGCATTGAGGAGTGCGGGGGCCAGTGCGGGCTGCAGTTCAATTGGGGCAAGTTGGAACTTATGAAAGTAAGGGCCGAAGCTGATATTTTGGGACGCAACGAGGTCCCCATCCCAGCCAAGCAATCATTAACTTATCTCGGGACGTCTCTTGCTTCGGACGGGCGCATAGGCACAGAACTGAGTCGGAGAATTGGGGCGGCCAGAAGTGACTTCAAGGTGCTTGCAAGAATATGGTCGCATTCGACTTTGAGTAGGAGACAGAAACTACGTATATTTAATGCTTGCGTTGTTTCCAAACTCACGTATGTATTATTCACTGCGTGTCTTAACCAGGCCGAGCGAAGACGGCTCGACGGGTTCCAGAATTATTGTCTCAGACGTATTTGCAGAGTCTCTCCGTCGTACATCAGTCGGGTGTCGAACCGTGCAGTTCTGCAGATCAGCCAACAGACGCCTCTGAGCCATAGTCTTGCGCGTAGACAGATGTTGTACATGGGCCATTTGGCGAGAAGACCAGACGAAGATCCAGTCAGAAGCTCGGTGTTTGAGCCGGGCGGTCTGGTTCTCAAGAGCCTTCTTGGGAAATGGAGAAGAGGCCGCCCGAGACAGTCTTGGGGGCCCATGGTGCTGAAGAACTGCTTGAATGTTGCCGGCTCCCATGAGCGACTTGCTGATTACTTCCGCCGAGAGGGCGGTGCAGCTCGCAGGTGGGAGCAGGCGGTCAAAGCATGGGCGGCGTGCTGAAGGCATCCGTTTCCGTGCACATTTTCACCCATTGCTCGCGCGCTGTGGCCGGCGCAAGGCTTCTGTTCTGTTCTGTTCTGTGTTGTGATATCACAGTACGCGGCTGTGGATCCACAGCCCGCGGCTGTGGATCCACAGCCGGGTGCTGTGATTTAACAGCACCGTGCTGTTGTTTCACATCATGTTTTTTCATGCACAAAAAAGAATTAATTGTATGACTGTTTCGTACATTGTTCCAGAACGCCGCGGATAAACTTGAATCATATCAATCACGATTGGGAATGGTCGGGAAGCATAAGTTGGCCAGCGTGCGGGAGATGTTGAGTGATGTCGGCGGTGGGCCGCTCTCATGTTCATAGTAATAAGGTTTGAGATTCGGAGAGCCGTTCTCGAGTCCGCCGGACGCGGTTCGGCCATGGTTCAGGGATCTCCTCGGGCATCGGTCTTGCGCCAACCGTGTCGTCGCTTCGCTCTTGAGGAGGGCGTCTAGCGATGCTCGCCCCCCCTCCTGCTCCTCCTGCCCTCCCTTTGGCAGGGCTGCCCCTCGCGCCGCAGGGCTCGAGATGCGCCTCGGCGGCAGCTTCTCTGAAGACAATCGCACCCCTGTCTGGCAAACGCACGTGCTCGGCAGTTCTCGCACCCGAGCTGGCTTCAGCGGCGCGCCATGAGCCACGCCGTTAGCTTGGGTGGCCGCACGTGCGCGGCCAATGACAACTACGGCCAGGTCATGCAACTCCCGGTAATGGACCTGACGACCATGTCGAAGGTGCTGGTGTGCAGTTGCTGCGGCCACAAGTGCAACGAAGAGACGCCATTCGAGGGTGAGGCGGCGCACTTGATGTTCGGCGGATATTGGCCGTGGCACAGGTGAGCGGGAGGGTCAAGTCTGTGAGTTGTGCCTTCTGAGTGTTGGGGTCCTTGGGGTCCTTATCGGCCAGCAGGGCTTGGGGTCCTTGGGGTCCTTGGGGTCCTTGGGGTCCTTGGGGTCCTTGGGGTCCTTGGGGTCCTTGGGATCCTTATCGGCCAGAGGGGCCCAGAAGGCCCCAAGCCAGACGTGGCCCGCCCAGGTACACGGCCACCGAAGACTGCGAGTTCAAGATCCCGAGGGGCTGCATCTGCCGCCTCTGCCCCAAGGAATACGGGCCGCGCAGCCAAACGAGTGCGGGTGTGTTTCTGGGGTGGCGCTAGAGGCCAGATAGGCGTTCCGGGGAGCCAACAGCAGGCGCAAGTGACAGAGAGAACAAAGACGAGAGAACAGAGAGAGAGAGAGAGAGAGAGAGAGAGAGAGAGAGAGAGAGAGAGAGAGAGAGAGAGAGAGAGAGAGAGAGAGAGAGAGAGAGAGAGAGAGAGGAGGAGAAGATAGAGAGAGAGAGAGAGAGAGAGAGAGAGAGAGAGAGAGAGAGAGAGAGAGAGAGAGAGAGAGAGAGAGAGAGAGAGAGAGAGAGAGAGGAACAAAAAGAGCTTCCTGGGGCCCGAGGGGGAGACAATGGCCACGAATAATCGCGGGAAGAAAATGGCCACAAAATGGCGTCGTAGGGGGCTCGCTTGAGAGAGCTCTTGGGTCCCAAGTCCCAGGGGTAGACGTGATTGTTGCCCTCTGTCCTGGGCGAAACCGATTTCGCCGCGCCACGTGCCATCGGTTTTCAATGTGCGTGGCCGTGCTCGGGGCGACGTCTGGGTTGCGGGGGAGGCCCCGTGCGGGGCGCGCGGCGTGATCGGTTTGGCCCAGGTGTTATTCCCAGTCTTCTCCTCCCGTCTCCTCCCCCTCCTCCCTCCGCTTCCACCTCCTCAGGAATCCTCCTCGTCCTCGCCCTCATCCTGCCCTCCCCTCCTCATCCTCCTCCTAGACTGGGGGGCAGGCCCGCGCACTCGCGAGGCGCGCGGCTCCATAGGTGTTTGTTCTCCTCGGTCTTGCGTTGAAACATGGGACGTTGACGAATTATTTGCAGAAGGTGAGGGAGGAGCCGGACGCGCACGGCAACATGATGAAGGGCCAGCGCGGTTATATCAAGCAGTTGAACGACGACCCGAGCTCGTCTTCGAAGGCCTTGTCGGCGGCTGTCTTCGAGGCGAAGACCACGGTGACGGAGAAAAAGGAGAGGGGCTCCAAGAAGATTAGTCGCCGTACGTTCGTCTTGGAGAAGACCTTCCGCGACATGTACCTCAACCCCAGGGTCAGCACCTACGTTGAGGCGTTCACCAAGCTGGAGCCGACAAAGAAGCACATCGACGATATTGTTGGCACTGTGGATGGCTTCTGGGTGCCCGGGGCTTTCAACGTGCACCTGCCGAACCATTGGGAGTACGAGGACTATGAGGCGGATGCCACCGCCATAACGACGACGCACGACGACGGCTCGGTAGTGTTGGACAAGGGCCAGCAGGCGCGCAAGTTCGCGGCGCTCAGCCAGATGCACGGCGCGGACGCGGAGGCTGCCAAGAGGCCTTGTTGGGCGTCGTTCGCCACCGCCACATTCCGCTTTCCAGCTGTAGCGCCCCCTTTCATGATGGGAAACGTCGGCGGCAGGGGGGCGCGCAGACTGGAAGGCGCACTGCGGGGGTGGCGAATGGCGCTCCATCCAGCAAGATGGCCAAGCTCACCCCCGCAGACTTGTTGGCCATCGCGCAGGGCAGCTACGCGCGGAGCGCCCCTGCCTGCTCTGCGGCGAAGCCCCCGGAGGAAGAAGTGCTCGCACCGGAACTCGAAGACGACGATGACGACGACTCAGATGGAGCACAGACGATAGGCGCATTCGACTTCCGCGCCAGGACACTGCTGGGCGGCGGCTTGGCGGCGCGTCAGACTACGACGGCGGGGTCAAGGCCGAGAACAGCTGGGCGGGGTCCAGTGCCGTCGCCGCCGCCAGGCGGCGGCAACCCTCTCATGCGCGGCTTGAACAGGGCTCGCTCGGAGGCGGGCAGCAGCGGTAGCAAACACCAGGCCAGCGTGGCGGTCGACTTGTCTAACGACGGCCGCTTCACCCGCTTGAAGAACGGCGTCGTTGCCGACATCGACGCTGCAAAGCAGGAGATGGATAAGCTGCTGGACATGACGGAGTCCGAGGACATCGACATCGGGACTTCGACCACTTACACAAAGGAACTGTTAAAATCGTGGGCGAAGGTGAGTGGCCTGTGGAGGGCCGTCGTGGTGAAGATCGATAAGAGCACCAACAAGGGCCACCTCTCTGCAGAGTGCGACCTCGCCGCGAAGGGCCAGGCGGACGCCCAGGCGTGCAGCCACTTCCTCAAGGTGTTGACTAATTCTCGGTCGAGCTCGTCGGAGGTGTGCGAGGCCTACGCGGGCGCGGTTTCCGCTGGCATGCAGATGAACGCCGCGCTCGGCTCCATCAACTGGGGTGAGGAAGTGGCACAACAGATCTTCGTCGGCAACTACGCGGAGGCAGCTCAGAACCTCTTGAGGTCTTCGCCCATCGTCGCAGCCCTCCGCGATTTAAAATCATATGGCGACGATGAGACCGAGGAGTGCGCAGTGAGGATCGTGGAAAACACCATCAGTAAGCTGATCATCAAGCTCAAGGCGAAGGACTTGGTGCCCGGGAAGAAAGTCGACACTCTGAACCCCTTCCACATTCTCCGCTCTTTCGTGTTGGAGCTCCACAAAGTCTCAATCCAGCCGGACTTCCTTGCCGCGTCATTGGTGGATGACATACACGTGCTGTACCACGCGTCGGCCGTGGACACGATGGAGGATAAGTCGGAGACCGTGCGTGTCTTGGAGAGCTTCGAGAAGGCGAGGGCACCGAATCGCGCTGTCTCTCGGCTCACCGTCATCTGCCGCCCTTTTCGGTGGGGCCCCAATCCCACGCTGAACGAGGGCTGTAGCTTTCGGTGCACCGAAGGACTACGCAATGATCGGGGCCTGGAGTGGGTGGGTGGATGGGCGCGAAAGGCGGGGCCGGAGCAGCCCTCCCCCATCCGCGTCCTCCTGACGGAGCACGCCTCGGGCAAACTCTTGATGGACAGGGCCAACGATATTCTCGACATGTCCGAGGATGCCATGCGGGAGCAGGCCAAGATTTCGAATGCTGAGAAATACGTCGCGGATGCGATGTCCTCCGTGGAGTCGGGCGACCGAGTTGCGGCCAAGGCTGCTTTGAAATCGATGACAGAGGCTATCCAGGTGGTGCAGGCCTCCAAGGTGCCCGCGGTGAAGGCCAAGGGCGACGAGCTTGTAAAGCTGGTCGAGACTGGTGCCGAGGACGCGGGGGCGGAGGTGAAGGGGGGGGCGCGAGAACTCCCGAGCCGTCGGAGGGGGGAGGGCCAGGGTGGGAGGAGGCGGGCGAGGAGGCGGCGGAAACTCAACAAGCGAAGGCCAACTTGGTAGGGATCGCTACTCGGGCAGTGGTGATCCCTACCACAACGTGTTTTTGGTATAAGAAGTAAGAGGACGAGGGCACAGGTTGAAAACACCCCGCCAGGACATCGTCGGCTGCATGGGGAGGAACCTGGTGAAGAAGGCGGTCCTTGTGGCGGAGAATCACCTGCTGCGCCTCCCAGACGACGACCCGGACATGAAGTGGGGAACTGGGAAGTGGTACCGCCCGGAGAATTACGACTCTAGCACGCTCTTCGAGGGACACGTCGGGAGAGAGACGCAGGCCGCTCTGCAAGAATCCGACTTGTTCCACTACTGCGTGCACTTGATGCTTACACATGTAGTGCAGAATTGCCCCGATGGGTTTGACAATGCTGATGATGACGAGAAGTCCAGGAAGGTGGCGATGTTGAACCACGTATCGGCGTCCGTTGCCTTGTGGGAGAAGTGCGCTTCAACGGTGACGCAGGGGCTGAGGAAGATGCTTCTGTTGCCACAGGAAGAGGCGTTCCCAGCGGGCGGCCAGGAGGTGGACGATATATGCAGGTTCTTCGAGCTTTATCCCCTCCTGAAGGCCTGCGCGGAGAGCTTCACCACGTGGACTGACAGCGTGCAGGGCGCTCTGGTCACTGAGATTGTCTCGCTCTGCCAGGGCACCGCTGGCGGCATTCGCGGCCAGACGTTGGCTTCCGCAAAGAAGAAATGCGAGGACGTCATCAGTACAAAGCAGGAGGTGTTAATGACCGTGCTGAATGCCATGACGGATTTGGAATTGCTCACCTCCAGCGGCGCCGATGCTTCCTCGACGCCGAACCCGTTCAGCATGGCCAGCCGGAAGGAGCAGAGCGCTGCGGCAGAGCGCCTCAGCGTCGGCATGAATTTCCTGGCGAAGCAGTTGGAGGCGTGGACGGATGAGGAGGGGCAGTCCATGCCGCAGGCCCAGTCTCTCGGGTTTCAGGTGGGTTGGCTGACGGATTTCTGCGGGCGTGGGAAGGATGCATGCGGGTCGGCTGGGAGTCGGGCTGTGACCCATGCAGCCCACGAGATGACCCTGGTCGCAGATAAGCTCGAGGCGTTGGCGAACAAGTCCCCAGACCTCACGCAGCAGAACACAGAGGACAAGTTCTTGTCGTTCATGTCCTCGAATGGCCAGAGCATCGTGAAGCAGAGGGGCGAGTTGGACAAGCTAGCGAATCAGCTTATGAAAGTCAGCAAGAACGTCGGAGTGAGCTTGCCAGACGTGGGCTGCGCGGAACAGTATACGAACGCCGTGGAGTTGGTGAAGGTCTCCATGGGCCTCCTCGAGATTTACACCATGCTAGCCTTGCTGCGCAACCCTGCCATCCGGAACCCCATGGAGACGGACCTTCGCAAGAACCTTGCGGACTGGGAGGGTGAACCGCTCCTCGGGAGCGAGCCGCCACCGCCAGCCATGGGCAGAGAGGGGATGGGCGGCGAGGGTGGGTCAGCGGAAGGAGAGGGGAAGGAGGGAGGGCCGAGGGTGAAGTTTCTGTCTCGGGCTTCAAGACAGGACATCGTGAAAACGATGAGTGAGAACGAGGACCTGATGCAGGTGGAGGTGTTTGAGGCTCGGGGGTCGGACTAGCGAACAGGGAACGACGGGCGCGATCGGTAGGGGGTATTGCCCTCCGCGTGACGACCGTGTGCGAGTCCCTTGCTCGCTGCTGTTCGGGCCCCCCTTCCTCCTCGGCACCTCCCCCCCCCCTCCTGCCCCTCTTCAGAAGTCTTCCTTCCTCCCTCACCCCCCCCTCGCCCTTCTTCTCGGCCTCCTCCCCCCGCTCATCTCCTCTCCGCCCCAGGGGTACGTGTCGGAGGGGATGCAGATCCTGGGGATGAAGTTCAAGGCCAAGGCTGTTGACAAGGCCGACGACAGCATCGACGGGGACGAGAGCGACACGCCGCTGATCAAGAAGGGGGGGCGCGGCCGCGGCGGCGGCGGCGGTGGCCGCGGCGGGCGCGGCGACGGCCGCGGCGGCCGCGGCGGGGGCCGCGGTGGAGGCCGCGGTGGGGGCCGCGGTGGGGGCCGCGGTGGGGGCCGCGGCAGGAAGGGCAAGGCCAGGGGCAAGGGCAAGGCCGATGCCGAGGACGAGGGCGATGAGGAGTCCGAGGAGCCCCCGGCCAAGGTCGCGCGGAAGAAGGCCTAGCCGCGCGAGGACCAGCCCGCGGCTGCGCTAGCAGGTGGTTAGTAGACGAGCGGTGCGATGAGGGCTGGGCATGCTTGTAAATAGCTGCCGGACGCTTGCCAGCGGATCGGGGGCGATCAGATTGCTCTGAAGACGTTTAAGTCGGCGGGGTCAGGGAGGGGGCGGATGGGGGATGGGGCGAGGAGGACATGGAGGATTGGGCCAGATGGGGGAGGAGGAGGACGATGAGGAGGAGGAGGGTGAGGAGGAGGGCGAGGAGGAGCGGGGGGGTGCTGCGTGAGATCGAGGGATTCGTAGATCGCAGCGCGAGCCAGCGCGGCCACGGCGTCGGAGGTGCCACGGCGAGGCGCGTGGTCAAATGTGTGGTCACCCCCACGGGGCGGGGTAGTGGGGGGAAGGGGGTATTCTAGGGCGGCCGCTCGGCCCGCAGAGGCCGATGTAATTTGTGCGTTTCGGATGTCCGCGCGGGAGGGGGGCTCGATTTCGGGCCCTCGATCGATCGCTCGATTTCGGATCGATTTCGGATCAAGGCCAGCTCGAATTCGGCTCGACTTCGGGTTCGAGTTCGGGTCGATCGTTCTACTTGGCCCTCGATCGATTGCTCGACTTCGGGCCCTCGATCGATTGCCCGACGACGGGATCGATGGTCCTCGATCGATCGCTCGATGGAGCGTGCGCGGGCCCAAGCCGGGAGTGTCTCCAGCGACGGCGCGGCGCACCGTGCGGACCGTGCTCAGCAATGTGGCTGCGGTCTTCCAAGAGGGAGGCCGCAGAGGCACAGGGCGGCCAGGGCGCTGGCCAGGTTCTCCCGCCTCGGAAGCTCCAGCGGCGCTTCACGCCGCCTTCGGCCCCGCCCCCGCCTTCGATGTCAGCAGCTGCTTTTGCGAAGGGTGAAACCTTAGTCGATTTTGCGCGGGCGTGCGTCTTCAAGGGCATCGGCGCCCTCGGCCGCCCCATCATGGACCGCGTTGTGAAGGTTCGAAGGGCAACGTAGTGCGGTGGGGGAGGTGAGGTCGGCGGCGTGGGGGTAGGGCTGCAGGAGGAGGAGGAGGGGGCGAAGGGTGGCGCAGGCTGCCTCTCTCTTGCTATTCTCGCTAGGTGGCGCACTTATGCAGTGGGTCCGACATGGTCGGGCCCGCGATTGATTCCATGAGTGATACGTTCAGGGAGGTGGACGTCAACATCCAATTCGACATGATGTGTATATGTGAGATAGATGAGCACAAGTTGAACTGGGGCATGCAAACAACGAGCAAACTAGGATGGACCGGATGTTGTGCTTTTGACAACGTCTGTTCATTCGTCGGAGGGAAGGGGTCTTGCAAGAGGCACAAACAACAGTGTCCTTTACCAGATGATCTCGACATTCTCGTTTCAGGATTTAGCTGCAAAGATTTCTCTCGGGCAAATGTGAACCGCGCCCCCAATGCGATAGAGTCCTCTTCATCTTCTCCGGGAAAAGCGTCTGATACTTTTCATGGGACGTTGGACTTCATTGACCAAACGATGCCAGAGTTTCTTCTTTTGGAGAACGTAGAACTATCAGATCAGGCAGGGCAGTCCGTGGTGGACACAATATTATCGTTGATTGCCGCACGGGGCTATGATACAAAAGCATATGTGCTCGACTGTTCGGACTATGGTCTCCCGCAATCGCGGGTACGGACGTACTTCTTCGGAGTTTTGAGTCCAGGGAAGCGCATGATGATCAATAATTACGCCGTGTTCTGGGAGAAGTTTGAGGCTCTGCTCCAGAAGTTCAAGATGCCTTGCCCGGATCTCTTCGACGTGCTGCTCTCCGGGGATCGTTTTGTTGGGGGATTGAAACGCCCCTGCGTTGTGTTACTGGGCTCGTTGTCGTTGTCCCTTCCCCTCGCCCGTCTCCTGGCCCGTCGCCTTCGCCCCTCTCCGTCGCGCCCCCTCACCGTCCTCCCCCTTCACCCTTTATCGAAAGAGACAACCGAGTAGGAATTGTAGTAATAGTGGGAAGAGAAAGAAAAGGAAGATCAGGAGGAGGAGGAGGAGGGTAAGGTTCAGTGAAAGCAATGAAGAGGGATGGGCTGGATGGGGGGTGCGTCGAGAAGAGGGTGGAGGGCGCGGCTCGCCGCCCCTTCCCCCCCTTCCAGGACGACGACTACGTCAGACAAGAACTTGTCCGTCGTAGCACCCGCCAGTCCAAGGGGTGGGACTCCTCCACGATCGAGGCCCACAGGAAGGCGTGGCTCCAGCTCAACAAACGATGGCAGGCCGTGACGCCCTCTCAGGCCGACATTGAGTCACCTTTTTACTCGTCTGTGTGCGCTCGGTCCAGGGACATTTTAGCTTACGCCCAGGCGTCCAAGACGGTGAAAGGTAAGGAAGCCCCGGCGGGAGTAGATATCGGCCAATCCATCGGTAGGATCCCGATTACCACCGAGAAGAACGGCAAGGTGGTATGTCCGACCATCCTGCCTGGATCGATCATTTGGATGTCTGGTCAGGTGAACCGCCCACTCCTTGGGGTAGAAAGCCTGATGCTGCAAGGTTATCCGTGCATGGATGCCAGGTTAGCTGGCATTGTCAAGGAAACGGGGGACCCGCTTCGGCAAAGCATGGCAGGGAATGCGTTCCCCGGCACGATCATTGTAGCACTTTTGATGGCCGCTATGTTCTGCGTTGATTCGCACGGTGCACAGAGTGTCTCGCGTAGGGAGTCGGCCGCGAACGCGTTGGCCCTTCTCACTTCAGCACGCGCGGAGTAGGTGGGCGCGACAGAGCGATTTGCCTACAGACGGATGGGCGGTGGAGGAAGAAGGGGAGAGGGCGGGGGGGGGATGCGGAGGAGGAGGGGGATGTGTTTTATTTTCGAGTCGGTTTGAAAATCCCAGATGGCGACGAGGACGAGGGGAGGAGGAGGAGATGGAGGAGGAGGAGGCTTACTTGCAGGCGTTGCTGACTTGTGCGGCCGTGGTGCAGGGGCGCGGTGAGACTGAAAATTGGCCTTCTCTTGTCTCAATGCGAGTCTGAACTTGAGCGTTAGACAGTGATCGTCTGAAGCCCGTTGTTTGATAGACCTCTTGTTTCGGATTGCGAGCGTGTTCCCTTCGGTTTGCGACCTGAACTCCGCTCCTGGGAGTTATTTTACAATGTTTCTCAGATAGTAGAAGAAATCATGCTCGAATAGTTTGCTACTTATTGTATATCATTATACACGTGTAACTATCTGTATATATGTAAATTACATAACCTTATCATTATGTAATTATATGTTTGCAATACATATTAATGGTTAAAGATTTAGAATATATGATTATACAATTATATTGTTAAATTATATGGCTATATGAATACGACAACAATATTCTTTTCACGTATCTGTAACACAAGAATATTTTGGTTTGTTGTTTTCATTATTTGCTCATCATTTTGCTCCAGAGCGGCGCGTCGCGGGGGGATACCTAGCAAGCGGCCGGCTTACCCTCTCTACTATTGACTCCAGCCAGGGCGGCGGAGCAGACCTGGTCATATTCCTGACAACCAGGTCCGACAGATGGCACGACTGGGGATTTATGGACAACGCCAACAGGGTGAAGGTTGCAATCACGAGAGCGACGCGCAACGTGATCATCATCGGCGACGGAAGGATGTTTGCCACGGCCACAGGATCTCGCCTCCGTGAACTCTCTGAGTGCGGTCGCTTCGCCAAGCTGTGGGTACGCTTCCAGCGCCCGGAACAGAATGGCAGCCGGTGGGCCCTCACTGTTGACGAGGCGTTCGACCCCATCACGGACCTCACCTCCTGGATTCCGGAATCCTCCTCGCACGCAGGTGACGAAGTCATCAAGGGGCTCGACCACGCGAGAGTGAAAGCCCGAGCCTCAATGGAGAAAAGCTTCGCCGACAAGATCGCAGCTCCGCTGGGCCCAGAATTTTAGTGGGCCTGCCTTGGCGATGCCATCCGCGGCAGCCTGCAGAAACTCGTCGAGGACCCCGCCATGGGGGTGGTCATGTACACAGCCTCTGGCCTGCACCCCCCGCCAGTTCTTCATGGCCGATGCACCAGGACAGCCGGGTCTATTCGACCGTAAGGCGTGGAGTCACCTAGGGTTCTGCTGCGACGTAGAGCTGGGCATAGACGCCAGCAACCTTGTCTACGACGTGACGTGGGCAGCCCTGGTGTGGTTCCTTGGGCTGGGCGCCCCCCGGAACGACAAGAGCCAAGCCGCCCCCAACGAGTCGCTCCCACCCCTGCCCAGGGTGAGGGGTGTCAGCCACCGCCCAAAGGGCGCCAGCCGGTGCGCCCCCCTCGAGATCTTGCACCAGTTCCCAGGGGCATGGAGCGCCGAGACGGGGAGGTGCAGGAGGCACCGCGCACACCCAGGAATGCAGCACCTAAAGTTCCTTCTCCACGCAGGCCAGGCCAACTCGGTGCCGAGACGCTCCCTCCTCAGCAGCGACGGCAGCCCCCTGGACACCCCCGCGCACTCAGAGTTCTCCTTGTCGTCATGATGATCCAGCTGCGCGAGCCTCGTGCAACGCTCTGGCCTTTCCCGCGTCCGGAGGCCACTGGGCACATCATAGAGGCTGCCATGGGTTTCTGCTTTCCGTGGCAGAACGTCCACCTCGAGGACAGAACCACCTTCGCAGGCGCATGGGGGTTCCCCCTAAGTGCACTGACCGCCCTGCACGGGAAATTCGAGGATGCCATCGAACACATCAGCATGCTCGCTGCGTGCGCACGCCACCATAGGGTCGCAATCGGGCACGGGTGCCCAGGGACCTGGGCCGGCATGCTGAGCAGCAAGTTCCCCCTGGAAGCCCCCATGAGTGTGCTGGGGGCGCTAGTCCAACTGGCCGGGATCAGTTCCCTGGGCAAGAGCAAGTGCTCCATCTGCGCCCTCCACAAGGAGCTCAGCGGGCCAGAGGAAGGACTCGGATGCCCAGACGCCATGACAGACCTGGAGTGCATCGGAGGAGGCATTGCCATGTCCAACAGGCGGCTCGACGAAGACCCCCCGGCTTCCCCGGCCCCCGGGGCGACAGGCTCGGCGTCGACCTTGAAAGCGGCCGCTTCGACTGCGACGGGGGCGACTGCCACAGGGGGATTCATGTCCACGGCCGGCACCTGGGAAGACGATGACGCAAGAGACCTCCTAGCACAGAACCGCTCTCAGGCGTACTTGCGAGGCAAGAACTGCAGGTGGCTCTGCGAGCAATGCTGGATCAAATCCGCGGAAAAGAGAGGCATCGAAACGCCCCTCGCCTCGTGCGATTGCGGCAACAAAAGGTCACCACCGATGCGACTGCAGTACTGCAGGGGCATAATGGAGGAGCCACGTCGTGAATAGAAGTCCCGCGCACTCCCTTCCTTGGCTCGGCTCCCGATCGGATATGGGCGTCCAGATGCGGCCCCGACCCCTGCAAGCTTGTGCGACCTCGTTATGAAAGCCCCCCCGGCGTGCAGCCCCCGCGCAGCTGGCACGACCCTACCTGCTCACAAGCTGACAGATGGGAGGTTCGGGCTCGAGTCACATCTCACGGGCACCTACTCTGCCCAGTGCGACACCTGCCCAGCTGGATCGCCCTTGTTGGAGTGGGCAGTGACCCGCCCAGCGCTAGGCTGCTTCTTGTGGAACCCAGAGCCCGAAACACCTGCCGACGACAATGCCGGTCTACCGCCATGGGGCCTCATGCCCGCCTTCTGGGCCCAGCGGAGGTGGAACGCCGGCTGGGCTTGCAGGCGGTGCCTTGTCCACATCTGGAACGCGGCCCCAGGTGCGCTCGACTGCATTCTCGACCAGCAGTCCTCGCACATCTACCCCGCGGCGCCGGCCGAGCGGGAAGCGACAGCGGAGGTGATAGCGGGGCGCCACGACATCGCCGTCTACCTCGCCCCAGACTGCGCCAACGCCGCAGCCCCAGATGTCTGCGCAAAGCCAGCTACCCCAGCCGGAGAGCCGTCCCTCCCTGCCAGCACCGGCCAGCCCGACCCCGATGGTGAGAGCAGCGGGCAAGACGCTGCCGCTCGGGATATCAAGTCTTTGTCCCCTTGCATTTCCCCGCCGACGGGGCCCGCCCTACCGGCCCATTCTACCTCTGGGCTCACAAGGGCAGGATTCGCATAGCGCCCTACGCTCATTGGTCAAGCTTCTGTTAGAGTGGAACCCCGCCGTGTACAGGAAATGGATGGAGTACGCGGCGGAATGCGGCGACGGGATGCCGGGCGATAAGACCAGCGAGGAGTTTTGGCCCCCCAATGTCTACGCCACTTCCTGGTCAACATCTATGGGGATACGACCCCCGACAATTGCCATCCCCTGGTATCCCATGGGACAGCCAGCGGGCTGCAGCGGCACGGGTGGTGTCCCACCTAACGAGGGCCAACGTGATGCATGCGAGCAAGTGGCAGGCATGCGCAGCCAACCTTACCGAGCAGCGAGGCGATTGTCCTCTTCGCCGCAGGCTCAGCACCCTACTGCAATACCTCGTGAACATGGGCCCCGCGACCCTCGCCGACGGCGCCATAAAATCATTCGCGAAGTGGGGCCCAGTTCAGACTGCCACGGAGTGCGCAACCGCGGCCAACTCTCCAGCGGCATATTGGCTGAACAGGCCCGGAGAGGCGGCAGACGCCCCCCCATCTGACAGCCAGGCTCGTGAGCAAGAGGCAACTCCAGGCCGCTCCCCCAGGGCAGATGAAGAGACTCCCGGCGACGATGGGGCCGGCGACCCGCCCGCGGAAGTGCAGGGCTCGTGCGAGCATGCAGGCGAGATCGAGGGCAAACAGGACGCGCCCGACTGGGGGGGCGAACCAGGAAGCGCATTGGCCACAACCAAGGAGACGAGCCCGATCGCGAGCCCAGAACCAGCCGCGGACGAAGATGAAGATGCAGACCTCTTCGACCCCCTAGGTGCTTTCAAGGACGCGCCCCCAAGTGGCAAAGCCTGGGCCCCCTACTCGCAGACCGTCGACCGGGTAGCCGCCCTGGAGCTTCGGAGTGCCAAAGACAGCTCCCGAAGGGGAGGCGGATCATCCTGGGATTGCGCGGGGGCCAGGGCCGACCGCGCCCCCGACCGCGCTGCACGGGGCTGGGGGCGCGACCGTCCCGCCTCGGAAGACACTGAAGACGGGAGAGGGCGTGCCGCCAAATCACCAAGGGGTAACCCCATGCACGCGGAGATCCGCGGGGCTCCCTGGAGTGGCGGCAGGGGTGCTCAGCCATTTTACGAGAACCTTAACGACCCCATGGGTTGCGGCTCCATGTGCACATGCACTATTGCAGCTGCAGACGTGGAAAGGAGCGAACCCATCCAGGACAATATTACGCGCCTGCAAAAGACGTTGGGATGCGCTTTCAATGGCATCTGGCATGCGTGGGGAAAACGGGCTGCCCTGAGTCAGGACCCCAAGGGAGGCTACAGGAGCAATCCCAAGCTGAACGCACCCCAGACGTGCGCGGATTTCCTCAAGGCATGGAACAACGCCGGCCATGATGCATATCGGATGGACAGAGCTCAGGCTCGGCGTCAACTGGGCTGCGGTTAGGGACAAGCACATGAACTCCGTGCGGCATGACGCTCACGCACACGCCCCGCGCGACTACGGCAGCCGCGACAAGCCTGCCCCGTGGGCAGCCGAGAGCCGAGCTGTCGCGCCTGCGGCTGCACAGGGCCCCTGGGCTGGAGCCATCGGCACTGCCGCCCCGAGCCAGTGGCAGGGCTGGCAAGAATGGACCTCGTGGGATCGGCGAGAAACCCCGTGGACGGTCTCCGACTGGAAAAGCAGGGGCAAACGATGCTCCCCAAGGGGGGGCGATCGCTACTCGGACAAGCGCGCCCGCTGGTGGGCTAAGAGTGACTCCGACACCCAAGGCTGACGTGCCCCCGACACGGCCTTGCCTCAGCGTTCTTGGTAACGACCTGCCCAAGGAAACCCGCTCCCCCCACCTCCAGCCAGCCGTTGCCCCGGAGGGGCTCGTTTCACCTCGCTGCGCCCGGCTCAGCAGGCCGTAATGCCCGGGGCCGCCCTCCGCTGGGGCGAAGGCTGCCCCCGCATCTCGCCCGCGGCGCGGCCTAGCTAGACAAGACAGCCCACGCTGGATAAGTGGACCACCGTCTTCCTTTTCGGGCCTGACGCGGAGGGGCTTCCCCACCAGCACCCGACATTTCACCCTCTCTGGCACGGCGGGGCCAGCCTGGCTCGCGCAGGCAGGCCTCCCGGGCTCATAGACTTTGCTGTCCGACGACGGCGGCCGGCCCGCGCGCCAGGGGCCGGAGGTGGGCCACAGCATCCCCCCCGCCTGCCTGGCGGCGAGCTCGACCTAGCCAGGTCGCAGTTTTGTCAACTACAGATTTCTGCGGCGGTTAGCTGCGACCCTGGAGGACCAGCGCCCACCATCCCCGTAGAGGCGCCAGTCTCCGCGTTGGCAGACCAGCAGTCAGCATGGCAGGAGGTCCACTCTGGACCCCGCCATCACACGGCATCAACTCCGTTCGAAGGACCCAGCAGTCGATACTATTTGCTCTTGAGCGGCGGTTAGCTGCGACCCTGGAGGACCCGCGAGAATGGCCATGTCCCCTGACCCACGGGTCCGGGGCCCCGTCGAGGGGCGGGGAGGTGCTTCCCCTCGCCTCTCCCCTCTCGGGCCACGCGGCCGCCCTTGGCCCCAGGGCTCGGCAGGCGTGCCGACAGACGCCGTTGGTGCTGTCCCCCCTCCCCAGGGCCGCCCTTGTCCCTCGCTGTCCGTGGCGGGGCTCCCCACCTTCAGCGGCGGTTAGCTGCGACCCTGGAGGCCCACGTAGTGCGCGATGGAGGACGACCCCGAGTCTTGCGGGGAAGTGCGGAAGCAGCGGGCAGGGTCGGGCCATGGTGACCGTCGGCTCGCGTGCCTGCTTCAGCGCAACTTCCCCCAGGTCGCCCCACCCAATGGCAACGTTGCACACTTGCTTGGACATGCGCCACACGTGCTCCAGGAGGTACAGCCAGCTCTGTATACTTGAGGATAAGCTTGTCACTGGTTCATTTTGGCGTACTTCAGGCGGCAGCACCACCGCCAGTGCAGCGCCCTTCTGGATTCCCCTGCCTCGCTGGCGATGCTCACCACGCCTGCCTGGCCTTCTCCTCTCACCCTGGGCCTGGCGCCGTGCCGCTACGCACTGCTTGGCTCGCAGTCGTCCGGCCTCCCCCATGCACTGCGTGGTGGACTGGCGGGTGTTGAGATCGCCTCGGAGTGGTTCAGCCCTTCGCAGCAGCTGCAGCACCCCAGGATCACTACCAGCTTCCGGCAGGTTGCGTCGCACCACGTTCCGCGACAGCTCAGCCCCCCTCTAGCACACGACGTTGGGACGGTTGGAGCCTGGCGCCCCGCTGGCGACTCGCTCCTCGGGCCTCGCGCCTGCCCCCACTCAGAATGACGGACTTGGTTGCTCAGGTACACGTCTTGTCACTGTGTGGGTCGTGCCTCACGGCAGGCATCGAATTCCTCGACATTTCCACTGCATGTGGTCGAGCTTCCCAGGATGCCCCCCGCCGTCAGCTCCCCCACTGCCTCGCGGCTGCTTTGTGAGTGGGCCGGCCGGCTAGTGCGCCTCTTGTAGCTAATTAGGCTTGCCCGTTGGCCCGGACACCCTGCCCGCCGCCTGCCTCTTCGCTTGCGGCCGCGACCGCAAAAGTACCCCCACCAGCATTCAGTTCACGCGCGGCAGCCTGCAGCCCCTGGCAGTCAGCAGCGCGTTTGCAGCACGGTGCACGTTTGCAGCCCCTGGCAGTTTGCAGCCCACTGCCCCCCACCCCCCCTCGGCCACTTCCTGGTCTCGGCCTGAGTTGCGGCGGTAGGCCTGCTCGTGCTAGGTAATTTAGGACCTCGCGCGGCCCGCTCGTACCTTACACGCCGTCGGCGCGTTCGCCTGCGGCTGGCTACAACAAGTATCCCCACCAGCGCCGCAGCGTAGCTCGCTCCTGCGTGCTCTTGTGCGGAATGTAGGCTGTTGTTTGTTAGCCGCGTTTTTTGACGGCGCCTGGCGTCCCTGCGCGCTCGCGAACCAAAGACAAATATCCTCACCAGCCCGCCCTCGGCGGCAGCCTCGGCAGCCGTGAGTGCGCTCGCTGGGTAATTAGGCTTCGCCCGTAGCCCGGATCGACCTTTGACGCCGCCTGCGCTTTTGCTTGCGGTTGCGACGAAAAAAATATCCCCACCAACCCATGCAGGAAAAATGCTGCGGGGAGTTTTCGGTGCGATGGACGTAGATAAGCAGATAGTGCAGCAAAGAGGCTAAAAAGGTGAACTTCGAGACAGAGACCCTGGGATATCTAGGGGCCTCCAGTAGCCATCTTGGAGCTCTTTGGGGCCACTTTGGAAGCCTTGGGGGCCCTCTTGGGTCTCTTGGGCCGGGGATCTTCGGAGCCCTCTTGGGGCTATCTCGGAGGAAATCGATCCGAAAGGGTGGCGGCACCAATTTGCCTACTCCCGCGGGGGCCTGACTGATCGCCTGTTGGGGCCGTCTCGACGTACTCTTTGAGCGCTCTTGCGTAGTTGGAACTTTTCAGGCTCCTATGGGGACTCTCTTTGGGAGGCTCCAGAAGTCCACCGGGAACGAAAAGGCGAGAAGCTGTCAATCATTGAAAGACGTTCGGGTTGGGGGGCTCCGAGGCCACTGAGAGCCGTCCGGTGGCGTCTTCGGGTCTCTTCTAAGTATGTTGGAAGGCATCTTGACCATTCTGGGCTCTCTGTGCCATTTTGGAGGCCATCTTGGGCTATCCGGGGCCATCTCGGAACGATCTGAGTCCATTTTGGACGCTTCAAGCTCCCGTGGCCCCCTCCGTCCAGACCCAGGAGGGGGGATATGGGAAGGGGTCACGGTACCTACAAGGCGCAAGCCGCCTCGCTCACTCCCACGGGCCCTCCCAACGCCCACGTAGCACCCGAGTCTCAGCATGCAGTCGAGACCGACGATCAGGATGGGTCACCTTCCCAAGGACACCCTTGCATCCTTGCCTCGTCGGCCCCTCCGTGACCACCTGAGATGGCGGCCGGCCTCGCTCGAAGAGTGTCGGCATGGCCTTCCAGGGGGCTTGCGTCCTTGTCGCGCACCCTTGCTGTCGGTTTTGGATGTGTCCAGCGGTCGTAGTTCCATGGGCAGCGTGCCAATACATGGACGCTAAGTGTGCGGCGCCGGCGAGGTGCGCCGCGCGCGCCAAGAGCACCAGATGCTCGGGGCGCCCCTGGAGGCCCAAGCGTGGCGGGCGCGCCCAGTGCGCCAGAGGCGCTGCGTGCTCCACCTGCGCCAAGTGTGCCGCGTGAGCGACGGAAGAAAAAACGGGGTCGTCCTCACCGACGTTGGCGCGTAGTTTAAGTCGGGCGTGTCTCTTTACAGGAGGAATATTCGAAAGTACTCTAACAACAAACAGGGATATATTATCATTAGTATTTTTATTTTTATCATTATTCTTATTCTTATTACTTGTATGTTTGGACTATTTTTGAGCATTTCTTAAAAAGCGGCCTGTAGCTGAGCGTAAGTTGCCCGCGTGAGATCGCGCGTAAGCGCCCTCGTCTCCAATGCAGCGTGCCGCGCTGGCGGCCCGCGTAAGCTGCGGCGTAAGCTCGGTACGTCATCTCGCGTAAGATGCGTTTTTGCTGGTCGCTCACGTGCTCTAGCTTCGGCAGGTGGGCGACGCGCGCAGAGAGTGCCAGGTGCGACAGTGCACGTGACAGCACACATCAGGAAACAAGTCTGACCCCGCCGCCATCGCCGTCAAAAAGGAGTGCAACATGGCGGCGGGGTGGCCATCACAGTGTATGTGATGTACACCCGCGATCACTCTGTATTGGTTCGACAGGTACGGTGGGCCTACGCGCATCGGACAATATGCAGACCCCCCCGCCGTCCCTGTCAATAAACATCACAAAGTGATCGCGGGGAGGCCGCGCTTGGTCAAACATTTTGCTGAACATTGCGCCCTGTGTTTCCTCTGATGGGATGGCTGGGGGTTATCGGCATTTTTTCTGGTCGTTGGCAGTCGAGTTGGGAAGGGAGTGTTCACTGATGAAGAGCAGCGGTAAGCTCCTCTGTGAAGGGGAAGAAGAGTTGGAAGAGCGAACTCTCTCAAAATCACCAGCGCACAGGATGCTGGTGGATACAAGCACTTGATGTTCACCGCGCCTAACGCATTTACCCGCTTCGCCTCGCAGACGCGAAGACCAACCACGGCGCATCGGTGTCAGACGTGAAGACTATGATCGAACATTTGGGCCGTGCTCTCATCTCCTGTGCCTAAGCGAAATCTATTGTGCGTGAGAGTTGTGTTGATTGTGGCTTTGCAAAGATGCCCGGAGCCGGTGAGGATACATCATGATTCTTGGTAAGTTTCTGATGGCGGGGTGACGACCAGCAGATCCTTACTATGCGGAGGCCCGTTCCTAATGAGAAGCAATTGGTTTCGCCTTACACAAACATCGCCTGAGAGTGATGGTGTGTTTTTGTTTATCGAGCAATTCTACTTTGGGCAACCCTGCCCCAACATTCGTAGATGTGTCCAGGCGTTTTTCGTATATTGATGACGCCATAGTGCTGCAGGTTTTCTACCACCAAGCTGGCATGATTGATTTAGGCTTGTTCTGCTACACTTCCTCTGAGACAGCGTGGAACCCTGTGGTTAGGCCACACCTGTGTTGGTTGGCTATCACACCCAGGTGCCCATGTATTCTCCGCATAGTGTCAAGACTGCCAGTCAACGTGAAGGCTTCGTGCCTTCAGCTTGGCAAGGGTACATTTGCAGCACACTTTCAATGGTTGCATTCGCCTTCGTTCTCGGTCTTGTTGGGGGACTGTCGCGCACACAGCACAGTCTTAGACCGTCAAGTTGACACACTTTTTGTGTAATATTCTGCCGCTCATCCGCTGGTTCGGGGATTTGCAATAGCATACTGCTCGTGTTCGACGACCTCGTGATAATGTTTGCTGGCGGGGACCCACACCAATGGGATTTTGTTTTTCGATGTTCGATCTTTGTTGCAGAGGTCCGCAAGGAGCCCGCCGCATTCAACTGTTTTGCGCAATCCGCTGTCCCAGATGTATCACTGTCACGATCTGCTTGTGTGCTCGTGGCGATTGGGAAGTTCTTGTCTAGTGGTAGTTTCCCGAATTATCGGGGAAGCAGTCGTTGGGTAGATCGATGGCAATACTCAACGGAACCTGCCCCCGCCCAAGCCACAAGAGGGCAATAACCATGGAACGTAAGGAGGTGGTCATGTTATGCTGAGCTCCTTTTTAGGCTGCTGGGGCTTATTTATTCGGCGACTCCTGGGAGTGTCTGGGAGGCTTCTGGGGGCTTCCTGATGGCCTCTCAGGGGCTTCTTTTGGGCTGTCTTGGGCCTTGTTGGGACACCTTGGGGTGATCTTGGGGCATCTTGGAGCTTCGTTAGGGCCATCTTCGGGCCTGCCCTGGCTCTTGTGCAACCTTGGGGCCCTCTTGAAGCCTTCTTCGGGAGTTCCCGAGGCGCTCTACGGGCCCTTCGGGGCTCCTCTTAGAGTTGTCTTGTGGCCTCAGAGGCCCATCGGACCCAGAATGGCGAGACAGCCCAAACCATCCAACAACACCATGGGTTTTGATAAGGTTTGGGCCTGTCGAGTTCCCTTGGGGGTTGTCTTGGACCCTATTGGTTCGTCGTGTGGCTGGCCTCTTGGGGCTGTGCTGCCGTTTTTCTCTTGACATTCTGTTAGGTTTACTTGCGTGGATGGGGGAGGGGGGAGGGGGGCATGGCGAGGCCTGAAAGGGAACCTGGACATCACGCACGCCGGGAGTCATTTGCACGCCTTTTCAGTCCAACATTGCTTGAACAGGCGGCGGGGAGGGAGGGGGGAGGGGGGGGGGGGCGGAAATGCCATGCAAGTGAGCTTGCCTGAGTCTCAAGAAAAAGGTCCTTTATGGGGCCATCTTGGGGCCTGCAGACCATGGATTCCTACTTCGGGGCTGCTCCTGAGCCATCTTGGGGCCCTGCTGCAGGCCTCTCGGGTTGCTCCCGGGCCGATCTCGGGGGTCGTCGGAGTCCTCTTGGAGCCCCTCGGGGCTCTTGGACCGATCTCCCTTCACGAACGGACTGGGTACGGACATCATCATACGGAAAGAACGGTGTCGCTGTCGGCGCCGCCATGGGCGCTGTCCATTTGATTCAGAAGGCCGCCTGCCCAACAGCGGCCGCTGTCGGTTTTGGGTAACATTTGCTGTTGGGCATCATACCCATTTCGGGCGTCCAAAGATTTCGGGCGATCGTGGAGTCGCCTGGAGGTCTCCGAAGCCCATCAGCAGCAAAACGGTGAGAACGTCCAAATCATTGATGCACCACAGGTCGTTTCTGGCCTCTTGGGGGGCACCCCTGGGGCCCCCTGGCCACTCGGAGCCGTCTTGTGCCGGTCTTGGGGGGTCTGCAGGATGCAGTTTTGGAGGCCATCTGGCGGTCCGAAGAGACAGAGTGGCCTTCGGCAGCAAATCATGGGAGCCTTGTGTACCCTTCTAATTCTATCTTTAGCGTCGATTCGCGTCGGTTAGCGTCTGGAGTCGATGAACTAGCGCCGATGTAGCGTCGATTTAGCGTCGACGTAGCGTCGATCTAGCGTCGATCTAGCGTCGATTTAGCGTCAAATGCCGACGTGCTGGCGCGAGCGCGCAGGATGAAGCTCAGCAGTGTTCTATTGCAGCGGCAACTCGCATACTTTTTCAATGTTGCTTGTGCGGGAAATGACCACCCTTTGCGTTCAGCTGTTTTTAAACCTGCCTCCCTCGACCTCCGCCCCCCCTCTGGCAAGCGGAAGAGAGGCCGACCACGACAGATGTGGCTTGCAGAGGTGTACAAATTTGCAAAGGATGTATGTGGCAATCTGCGCGTTACAATCGGCGATTGATGCGCAATCCCAATTCGAGACTGGAGGCGCGCAGTGCGTTCATTTTGCATGGCGCGGTAATCGCTCCATATTGCTCATGTGCCTTCCGACACACAGCTTTGACTCCGACTCGCAAGAGCCGACAAGATGGTATGGGAGGCTCCCATGGGTTGCCACCGAAGTGGCCGTGTGGGACGCTTCCTCGAGGCCTCGTTAGTAATATCGGCGGCAGGGCGGCCGCTTGGCAGCTCTTCAGGCCCTGCCCAGGATTTCCAGCATCCACGAGAGAGACGGCCCAGAGACGGACCAGGTACTTGCGGGTATTTCCCCGCCGAGGGGCTCCAGACGCCACGCGCGCCAATAGATAATTCGACACCTCTTGCCGAAGATTCAAGCGCGCCTTTGGCTCGTTGGACAGGCGACTTTGAGTGCGTTGTACGTCGCGATTGTTTGTCTACAGTCCATGCAGAGTGCCAGAATACAAATGGCTGGTCGTCTGATCAATGACGAAACCAACTTAGTCTGTGTTAGTGAGGTGGACTGAAGACTCCACAGACGACCGCATCTTTCAAGTATCTGAAATCATTGGCAGTACAATCGAGTGTGGCATCTTGCGCTGTCTTGCTATCTGAGGCTGTCTAGGCGCCATCTTGGGCCGTCCTGGGGCTCTCTAGCCGTCCTGGGGGCCTCCTGAGGCCCTCGTTGGCCGTTTTGTGGCGGTTCTTGGGGCCCGGGGCCGAGAGGCGGGCTGTGTGAAACGTATAGAACACCTTACCAGTTCATTTATATTTGTTTGTTTGTTTGTTTGTTTTTTTGTGTATGCATATGCGTACGCCTAATGCGTATGCGTATGTGTATGAGTATGTGTATGTGTATGTGTATGTGTATGTGTACGTGTATGCGTACGTGTAGGTGTAGGTGTCCGTTTATGTGTGTGTGTGTGTGTGTGTATGTGTATGTGTATGTGTATATTTACCTAACAGCGAAGACTGATAGGTTTCTAGTGGTCTCAAAAGAGCTCACAGATCACTCCACAGGGGGGTCCGGGCAGGTGTTGGGGAGTTGCCGGGCGGCAGGGTGCCGGGCTCGTTTTTCACCAACAGTCACACACTTCGTGCTCTTCGACTTCCCAGAACTCCATTCCCAGGCCACATTCTGAATACCCGGATGCAACAGTCACACACTTCGTGCTCTTCGAGATCCCAGAACGCCATTCCCGGGCCACATTTAGAATAACCAGATGCAACAGTCACACACTTCGTGCTCTTCGACATCCCAGAACGCCATTCCCGGGCCACATTCTGGAGGACCGGATGCAACAGTCACACACTTCGTGCTCTTCGAGTTCCCAGAACTCCATTCCCGGGCCACATTTTGGATGCCCGGAGCCAACTGTAGGCCACTTCGTGCTCTTCGAGTTCCCAGAACTCCATTCCCGGGCCACATTTTGAATGCCCGGAGCCAACTGTAGGCCACTTCGTGCTCTTCGAGTTCCCAGAACTCCATTCCCGGGCCACATTTTGAATGCCCGTAGCCAACTGTAGGCAACTTCGTGCTCTTCGACTTCCCAGAACTCCCATTCCTGGGCCACATTTTCAGCAGGGGCAAGAGCACGACGAGGAGGAGGACGAGCAAGACCAGGAGGACGAGGACGAGCAGGAGCAGGACGAGGAGCAGGAGGAGCAGGAGAAGAAGGACGAGCAGGAGGAGGAGGAGGACGAGCAGGAGGAGGAGGACGACCAGGAGGAGGAGGACGACCAGGACGACCAGGAAGAGGAGGAGGAGGAGGAGGGGAGGGGGAGGAGTACCAGGAGGAGGAGGAGGAGGAGGAGGAGGAGGAGGAGGAGGAGGAGGAAGAGGAGGAGGAGGAGGAGGAGGACGAGGACGAGGAGGAGGAGGAGGAGGGGGGGGGAGAGTACCAGGAGGAGGAGAACGAGGACCACCAGGAGGAGGAGGAGGAGGAGGAGGAGGAGGAGGAGGAGGAGGAGGAGAGAACACCAGGAGGAGGAGGACGAGCAAGACGAGGAGGACGAGAACGAGGACGACCAGGAAGAGGAGGAGGAGGAGGAGGAGGAGGAGGAGGGGAGGGGGAGGACTACCAGGAGGAGGAGGAGGAGGAGGAGGAGGAGGAAGAGGAGGAGGAGGACGAGGAGGAGGAGGAGGAGGACGAGGAGGAGGAGGGGGGGGGAGAGCACCAGGAGGAGGAGAACGAGGACCACCAGGAGGAGGAGGAGGAGGAGGAGGAGGAGGAGGAGAGAGCACCAGGAGGAGGAGGACGAGCAAGACGAGGAGGACGAGAACGAGGACGAGCAGGAGGGAGGAGGAGGAGGAGGAGGAGGAGGAGGAGGAGGAGCAGGAGAAAGAGGAGGAGGAGGAGGCAGGCTGAGGCTGAGGCTGTGACTGCGACTGCCGTTGCCGCTGCGACTGTCATCGCGAATGCGACTACGACTGCGAGAACAGCAGAATTCGACAACTGGAGTTTCATCTGAATCTTAAGGGGAATGCTTTCAGATATGCTTCTACACATCGCTGTTAGGTTGCTTTGCCGGGATAATTATGTGTGTGTATGTGTATGTGTACGTGCGTGTGCATGTGTATGTGTATGTGTATGTGCATGTGCATGCGCATGTGCATGTGCATGTGTAAGCGTTTTTGTATGTGTAGGTGTACGTGTATGTGCATGTGCATGTGTGTGTGTGTGTGTGTGTGTGTGCGCTTCTGTCGTTTGTGTATATATCGAGGACGCTGGCGGCGCATCACCGGCCGCTCCCTGGGAGTTTGCCGAAGTGGTGCGCAGCATCGAAAGTCGTGACGCGGCGCGTATGCCAGCTATCAAATGGCCGTCGGCCCATCCCGCCACCGTGCTTGGGTTTTGGGTCGGAGTCCTCATGGACGCTTCTTGGGGTCTCGAGAGGACTCTCGGGGGCCTCTGCGGGCGAGTTTCGGGGCCTTTTGGGAGCCTCTTGGGGCCTTCTTGGGGCCTCTTGGGGCTCTCTTAGGGCCTCTTGGGGGCCTCCTGGGGGCCTCTTAGAGCCTCCTGGGGGCCTCTTGGGACCGAAAGCTCGAAATGTTCACTCGGGTTCCCCTTCTGGGCGCCCTCTTGGGGCCGTTCTGGGGCCCCTCTTGGGCCGACCCGTGGATCTCTTGGGCCGTCTTGGGGCCCTCTTGCGCTGTCTTGGAGCCCTCTTGGGCGCTCGTTGGGCCGTCCTGAGGCGATCTTGGGGGCCTCTTGGGCCGTCTTGGAGCGCCGGTAAGCCGAAATGGCGAGAACGCGAAAATCCTTCAAGAACCATCGACCAATCGCTGATTTTTGTCTTTTGGGGCTCTCTAGGGGGTGCTCTTGGAGGCCTCTTAGGCCGTCTCGGAGGCTTTTTGGGCCGTTTGGAGGCAATCTTGGGCGTCTTGGAGCGATCTGGAGCCGTCTGGAGGCTCTCTTGGACAGTCTAGGGACTCTCTTGGACCGGCTTGGGGCGCTCTTGGGTCGTCCCCGGGCTGTTCCGGACCTTCAGGGGCCCCAGGGGGATGGGGGAGGCCGGCGGCAGAGTGGGGCCCCTCGGAGGGACTTCAGGGAGGTTTTTGGCTAGGCATTGACGAAAGGGACCAAAGGTTGTGCCAAACACTCTGTCTGAGAGGTCTCGCACGGCGCACACCGCAGGGCGGGAGCGGCCGGATCGAGGACGCCGGCGGCGCATCACAGGACGCTCCCTGAGAGTTTGCCGAAGTGGTGCGCAGCATCGAAAGTCGTGACGCGGCGCGTATGCCAGCTATCAAATGGCCGTCGGCCCATCCCGCGACCGTGCTTGGGTTTTGGGTCGGAGTCCTCATGGACGCTTCTTGGGGTCTCTCGAGAGGGCTCTCGGGGGCCTCTGCGGGCGAGTTTCGGGGCCTCTTGGGGGCCTCCTGGGGGCTCCTTGGGAGCCTCTTGGGGCCCTCTTGGGGTCTCTGGAGGGCCTTTTGGGGCCTCTTGGGAGCCTCCTGGGGGCCTGTTAGGTCCTCCTGGGGCCTCTTGGGACCGAAAGCTCGAAATGTCCGTTCGGGAAAAACCTTGCCGAGGAAGGTTTTTGGATGGTTTTATGGCAGGAAGTCGTCAGAGGGGGGACCGGGCCCCCAGATGGGGCGGGGGACGACGGCAAGAAACAAGCAGCCAACAACAAGAATGCGTCCCGCGGACCCCGCTCCAGCAGCGCACCCGGGGACAGAAAATGACCGCGCGGTCCTCCTTTCCTTGAGTAACCCACTTTTGGTGGATGCGGTTATAGCCCCCATGACGGGTAGAGGATCTAAAGCTGAATGTCCCTGGACGGGCATTGTGCGCTTGTGCTTCGCGCTCGTGTGTAGGAGAAACAGACGACAAGCGCGGCCTTCCCTCTGACTACACTTGTGTCCATTTAGTTGTTGTTTATTGTTGTTCCTGCTGCTGCTGTTGTTGCTGATGCTGCTTTTTGTTTTGTTGTTATCGCTGCTGTTTCAGTTGTTTTTGTTTTTGTTGTTGTTGTTGCTGCTGCTGTTGTTGTTGTTGTTGTTGTTGTTCTTCTTCTTCTTCTTCTTGTTGTTGTTGTTGTTGTTGTTGTTGTTGTTGTTGTTGAATACGGACGGGCGTCGTGCCCCGGGCTGGCCCCCTCCCCCAACAACAACAACAACAACGCCGAGGGCTCCCGCCTGAGACTTTCTCACAATCCACCGGCTCTATAGGATTCGCATAGGATTTGTATAGGATTCATAGGATTCCTATTGGATGCCTATACGATTCGCTCAGGATTCATAGGACTCATATGGGACTCCTATAGGATTCGTATAGGATTCATAGAATTCCGATGGGATTCGTATACGATTCGTATAGGATTCCATAGGATCCCTATTGGGCTCCTATAGGATTCCTACAGGATCCATACAGGACATAGGATTCCTATAGGATTCGTATAGGATCCATAAGATTCCTATAGGATTCCTATAGGATCCGCTGAGGATTCATATACTTTCCACAGGATACCCATAGGATTCGTTTAGGGTTCAAAGGATCCCTATAGTGTTCCTATAGGATTCCTACAGGATTCATTTAGGATTCATCAGATTCTTATAGGACTCTTAAGGATTCGTATAGGGTTTGTATGATTACTATGGGATTCCTTTTGTAGGATTCTTAGGATGCCTATAGGATTCCTTTGGGATTCGTGCAGGATTCATAGGATTCCTTTAGGCATCCCATAGGATTCCTACAGGATTCATGTAGGACTCATAAGATTCCTATAGGATTCTTCTAGGATTCGCATAGGGTTCCTGTAGACTTCTTACGGGACTCGTACAGGATTCATTGGACTCCTATGAGAGTCCTATAGGATTCATAAAATTCCTATAGAATTCCTATAGGATCCCGATGGGATTCGTATAGGATGTAGGATCCCTGCAGGGTCCCTATCGGATTCCTAGAGGATCCATATAGGACCTATAGGATTCCGATAGGATTCGTATAGGAGTCATCGGGTTCCTATAGGATTCCCATAGGATTCGCATAGGATTCGCATAGGGTTATAGAATCCCCAGGGGATTCCCATAGGGTTCGTATAGGATTCATAGGATCCTTACAGGGTGGTTCCTATAGGATTTCTACGGGATGCATATAGGATTTATCGGACTCCTATGGGATTCCCAAGGTATAGGATTCATGGGATTCCTATGGGGTTCTTATAGGATTCTTAGGATTCCTATAGGATTCTTTTGGGAGTCGTATAGGATTCCGACAGGATTCTTATGGATTTCGTGCTGAATTCATGGGATTCCTATAGGATTCCTATAGGATCCATTGGATTCCTATGGGGTTCCTATTGGATTCGTATAGGATTCATATGATTCCTTTAGGCTTCCTACAGAACCCCTACAGGATCCATATAGGATTCATGGGATTCCTATCGGATTCGTATAGGATTCGTAGGATTCCTATGGGATTCCCATGGGATTCATATCGGATTCGTAGAATTCCCATGGGCTTCCTAGGATTCGTATAGGATTCATAGGATCCTTACAGGGTGGTTCCAAGAGGGTTCCTACAGGATTCATATAGAATCCATAGGATTCCAAAAGGAATCCTAAGGATTCCCATGGAACTCGTATGGGATTCGTAAGACTCCTATAGGATTCCGAGAGACTTCCTATAGGATTCCCATGGGATTCCAAACGGATTCCTGTAGGAAAGAGGGAATCCTAGAGGCTTCCTAGGATTCCTACATGATTCCTAGAGGCGTCCTATAGGATGCCTATCGTATTCCTAGAGGCTTCTTAGGATTCGTAGGGTTCCCATCGGAATCCTACAGGCTTCCTTCTAGGATTCCCATAGGAATCCCACAGGACTCGTCGGATTCCCATAGGAATCCCATAGGACTCGTAGGATCCCCATGGGCATCCCATAGGTCTCGTAGGATTCCCATCGGAATCCCATAGGATTCGTAGGATTCCCATCGGAATCCCATAGGACTCGTAGGATTCCCATAGGAATCCCATAGGACTCGTAGGATTCCCACAGGAACCCCAGAGGAATCGTAGGCTTCCTATCGGATTCCAATGGGATTCGTCGGATTCCCATCGGATTCCCATCTGATTCTTAGGATTCCCATCGGATTCCGACAGGATCCATATAGGACCTATAGAGGATTCCTATAGGATTCGTACAGGATTCATCGGATCCCTATAGGATTCCTATAGGATTCGTAGGATTCCCATAGGATTCCCACCGGATTCCCATAGGATTCGTAGGATTCCCATAGGATTCCCATCGGATTCCCATAGGATTCCCATAGGATTCCCATCGGATTGCTATAGGATTCCCATCGGATTCCCATCGGATTCCCATAGGATTCCGATAGAATTCCTGTAGGATTCGTAGGATTCCCATAGGATTCCCATAGGATTCCAGAGCTTCGCTGGTGCACACATTGCAACATGGCATGAAGGAGAAGGATGGATCCACCTCTGGTAGAGGTGACCGTTTTTTTTTTTTTTTTTTTTTTTTTTTTTTTTTTGTTCCCCACATCCTAAGTGGGGTTCTTGTTTTCTCTGCACACCCTCCGCGCAGGATCTCTCGTCCTCCTCCCTCTCCTCTGCTCCTCTTTGCTTCCTCCTCCGCATCATCATCACCATCACCATTACTCCCCACTCATCATCATCATCATCATCACCATCAGCATCACCATCACCATCGCACGATCATTCACCATCATCGGCATCGAACGATCATCATCATCATCATCATCATCATCATCATCACTACTCGCTGACTCACCACTTCGTTCCCATCATCATCACCACCATGTACCATCATAATCGCACGATCACTCACCATCAGCACTCATCATCACCACCATCATCATCATCACGTCGTCATCATCACCATCACCACCATCATCACCATCATCATCATCATCATCATCATCATCATCATCATCATCATCATCATCATCATCAGTCATATATCATCATCAAACACCGTCGTCATCATCCCATCACCATCATCCACCAAGAGGGAGCCTCGTCTGTGAGTGAATTGTGAGGAAGTCTCAGGCGGGAGCCCCCTCCCTATGGGGCCCGCAGATCATGTTATTAATCCGAGCGGGTCATCGGATTCCTGTAACTGTCGTCACTTTTGGGCTCCTCAGGTCTGAATTTGGAGGAAGTATCAAGCGGGAGCCTCGTCTGTGAGTGAATTTCGAGGAAGTCTCAGGCGGGAGCCCCCTCCCTGTGGGGCCCGCAGATCATGTTACTAATCCGAGCGGGTCATCGGATTCCTGTAACTGTCGTCACTTTTGGGCTCCTCAGGTCTGAATTTGGAGGAAGTATCAGGCGGGAGCCTCGTTTGTCAGTGAATTGCGAGCAAGTCTCAGGCGGAAGCCCCCTCCGTATGGGGCCCGCAGATCATGTTATTAATCCGAGCGGGTCATCGGATTCTTGTAACTGTTGTCACTTTTGGGCTCCTCAGGTCTGAATTTGGAAGAAGTATCAAGCGGGACCCTCGTCTGTGAGTGAATTGTGAGGACGCGTCAGGCGGGAGCCCCCTCCTTATGGGGCCCGCAGATTATGTTAGTAATCCGAGCGGGTCATCGGATTTCTGTAACTGTCGTCACTTTTGGGCTCCTCAGGTCTGAATTTTGAGGAAGTATCAAGCGGGAGCCTCGTCTGTGAGTGAATTGCGAGGAAGTCTCAGGCGGGAGCCCCCTCCCTATGGGGCCCGCAGATCATGTTACTAATCCGAGCGGGTCATCGGATTCCTGTAACTGTCGTCACTTTTGGGCTCCTCAGGTCTGAATTTGGAGGAAGTATCAGGCGGGAGCTTCGTTTGTCAGTGAATTGCAAGCAAGTCTCAGGCGGGAGCCCCCTCCCTATGGGGCCCGCAGATCATGTTATTAATCCGAGCGGGTCATCGGATTCTTGTAACTGTCGTCACTTTTGGGCTCCTCAGGTCTGAATTTGGAAGAAGTATCAAGCGGGACCCTCGTCTGTGAGTGAATTGTGAGGACGCGTCAGGCGGGAGCCTTCCTATGGGTCCCGCAGCTCACGTGGTTCCTCCGGGTCATCCTCCGGCGCGCGCTTCCTCTGGGTCGTCCTCCGGCGCGTATCGGCTGGGACGCACGTCGTGCGCTTCCTCTGGGTCGTGTTCCGCACGAGGACGAGGAGGAGGAGGATTGCCAGGAAAAGGAGGAGGGATGATGCAGGACGAGACAGGAAAGCAGGAAGAGGAAGAGGCTGAGGGGAGGAAGGACGAGGAGGAAAAGGAGGAGGAGGAATGCCCGAGGAGGCCCCAGTAGGTCCCGGAATGGCAGGGCAGGAGGCCGGAGGAGGGAGGAGGAGAGGAGGAGGAGGAGGCGGAGGAGGAGGAGGAGGAGGAGGAGGAGGAGGAGGAGGAGGGAGGAGGAGGAGGAGGAGGAGGAGAGGGGAGGAGGGGGGGGAGGAGGGGAGGAGGAGGAGGAGGAGGAGGGGAGGAGGATAGGAGGAGGATGGGGGGGGGAGGAGGGGAGGAGGAGGAGGAGGAGGAGGAGGAGGAGGAGGAGGAGGAGGAGGAAGGCGAGGGAGAGGAGGAGGAAGGGACAGGAGGAGGAGGAGGAGGAGGAGGAGGAGGAGGAGGAGGAGAAGGGAGAGGGAGAGCAGGAGGAGGAGGCAGGAGGCAGGAGGGGCAAGGGGAATGGGGGGGAGGAAGCATAACGAGGGGGAGGGGGAGGAGGTGGAGGAGGCAAGAAGAGGAGGAAGAGGCAGGGGTTGAGGCAGGAGGAGGAGCAGACAGGAGGAGAACGAGGAGGCAAGAGCAGGTAGGAGAAGGGAAGGGGCAGGAGGATACCCCCATGCAAGCTAAAGAGATTCTCATGTGGGGTCCTTCCGTCGGAGTAATTTTGTATATATATATATATGTACATATGTAAACCCGGACCGTTGTTGTGTTGTGTTGTTCCAGGGGGGGGGGGGGTCCCCGGACGCCCCGGGGCCTGGGAAGGGTCCCTGCCCCCCAAAGGGGGAGGGGTCCAGCTGTGCCCCAGCAAAGGGGCACAGGGAGGATCCCCATCCTTTGTTGAATATTATTACTTCTAAAGAATAATTATTGTTGGGCCCCCTGGTGCACGCCCCCCTCGCCGCGCCTAGGCCGCAGCCACATTTTCATCATTTTCGTGAGGAAGTCTCAGGCAAAACGGGGGAGTCCAGATCCGGTTGTTTTGTTGACGCCCGCTTTCCCTTTCAAAAAACAATATAAAATGACATGTCTTGTTCTAACATAACCAAACTTCAAGAATCCTTTGCAAAAAATGACACGAAGTGCACACTCGCGCGCGCAAGATGAAATCCTTCCAAAACCTTAGTTTTCGTAGCGAATTTAACATACAAACATGAAAAACCCAATGGTTTTTCAAAAAAACAGTTTCAAACATTAATCCCGCGCGCTCTTGCGGATTTCTTAGGAAACCCAGTACTTTTTCAACATTTCTGTCAAACGGGCTCTTGCGAACAACTTTTTCACGTGCTTCGAACTTCTGCAACAACGGTTGCGCGCCTGCCAGGGCCATCATGTTACCACAGCGAGTCATTGTACCCATGCGCCAGTGTAGTAGCCAAGGTCGTCCGCAGGCCACGAAGTGAGGTGTCCGAACGTCATAGGGCGGGAAGCTGGGTGTGGGTGGTGGCGAAGAGTCGTTTGGAAATGTGGTAGAGCTTGAACCGGCCCCCCCACAAAGTGGGGGTATTGCCCGCCTCCTATGAAAACCCTGGCACTGGTGAGAACGGAGTGTCCCCACGTGCTAGTAATTGTTGTTGTTGTTGTTGTTGTTGTTGTTGTTGTTGTTGTTGTTGTTGTTGTTCAGCACCGTGCCATAAGAGGTCGGGATTGCTTGCGACCTCTACGGCGCTGCTTCTCAATTCATACGGGTACCTTCCATTAGCACTGCTTCCAGTCAGTATGAGCTGGTCATCATAGTCAGTGCGCTTTTGGTTGAGCATATGCGAGTGTTAGCCGTGTGGGCGATACCAAACTTTTGCTGTGGCAATGGCGCTGCTCCTTCTGCAGCTATCACCCACTTTGACGTAGCAACCGAACGTCCGCCATCTTCGTCCTTGGCGCCTCTTTTCTCAAGGCCACCCCCAGGGGCGCGAAGATGCTCGCGCTTCGCGCGTCGCGGCCAGGGCCGCCGAGCCAGCCTTCTCCAGGGCTGACTCGCGAGGCCTCGAAGACAACCGCGCGTCGCGCATCGCGGGGCGCGACGCGCAAATTTCGGTGACCCACGCTCGAGGAAACTTTCGGAACTCCGTTCGTTTTTTTTTGGATCGGCACTGAACCCCCCTCCCTGGAACGCAGAGTGCGCCAGGGCGGCACATGAGTCGCCGCGAGAGGGGGCCTTGCTCCAGTCCGAGAAATCCACGCGGGGGTCCGAACGTTCATGTTTATGCCTTTCCCATTTGATTCATTTTTCGCCCTCCTTCCCGCTCCCTCCATCCTCTTCCCCCCGTTTGACCCTGGGAGGGGGACAGGGGGGGGGAAGACAACTAGTGTAACCACAACCACATCAACGATGTTGCGCTCAACCTTCCCTCCAAGTTCCCTAGTCATAGTTCCCTACCAAATTTGCTATTCATCGCGGGAAGTGCCCCGTTGAAAGACAAACGTCTGAGAATACACAAACGTGTCAGAACGCCGTTCTTGGGAATTCAGCACGACGAACCAACGTGACCGTTGCGTCCTCACAAGCCTACATCATGCTACACCGTAGTCCTCGGACTTCAGCACGAATCAACGTGACCCTTGCGTCCTGACAATCCTAAGCCGTGCCACAACACCATTCCTGGGAGCTCAACCATACGAATTCTCGAAACTGTTTCAAACGCTTTAAGACGAATGCGCGAGGCGCTAAGTCGAGAACCGCATGTTGAAAACGTTGCAGCCCCCATTCTTGAAGCTGTTGCAGATGGTGGACTTACGGACCATACAGTGTGAGGATGTCCCAACTCAAACGCCCAGATCACCCTACGGACACGTCGTGTGTGTCACAGGGATGAATTATCAGGAAGGGATGGGGGAGAAGGAGGAGAAGGATGAGGAGGAGGAGGGGGAGGAGGAGGAGGGGGAGGAGGAGGAGGAGGAGGAGGAGGAGGAGGAGGAGGAGGAGGTGGAGGTGAGGAGGACGAGGGGAGGAGGAGGAAGCGGAGGAGGAGGAGGAGGAGGAGGAGAGGAGGAGGAGGAGGAGGAGGAGGAGGAGGAGGAGAGGAGGGAGGAGGAGGAGGAGGAGGAGAGAGGAGGAGGAGGAGTGAGGAGGAGGAGGATGAGGGGATGGAGGATGAGGAGGGAAGTAGGACGGACGAGGACGAGGACGAGGACGAGGATGAGGAGGATGATGAGGAGAGGCGGAGGAGGTGTGAGAATGAGGACGAGGAGGAGGATGATGAGGAGGAGGAGGAGGCAGTAGGAGTAGAGGAGGAGGGGGGGAGGAGGAGGAGAAGGAGGATTAGGACGAGGATGAGGAGGAGGAGGAGAAGAAGGAGGAGGAGGAGGAGGAGGGGGAGCAGGATGACGAGGACGAGGAGGATGAGGAGGGAGGATGATGAGGAGGAGGAGGAGGACGAGGAGGAGATGGAGGGACGATGGAGGGGAGGAAGAGGAGGAGGAGGAGGACGAGGACGAAAACGAGGGGGAGGAGGAGGAGGAGGGGGAGGAGGAGGAGAAGGAGGAACGGGCGGGGGAGGAGGCGGGGGAAGGGGAGGAGTAGGAGTAGGGAGGAGGACGAGGAGGAGGAGAGGAGGAGGAGGAGGAGGAGGAGAGGAGGAGACGGAGGAGGAGGAGGAGGAGGAGGAGAGGAGGAGGAAGATGAAGAGGAGGAGAGGGGGAGTAGGATGAGGAGGAGGAGTATGAGGAGGATGAGGAAGGAGGACGAGAAGGAGGATGAGGAGGAGGGGGAGGAGGAGGAGGAGGAGGAGGAAGCAGGAGGAGGAGGAGGAGGAGGAGGAGGAGGAGGAGAGGATGAGGAGGAGGAGGAGGAAGTGGAGGAGGAGGAGGACGAAAAGGACAAGGAAAAGGATGAGGAGGAAGACGAGGAGGATGATGAGGAGGAGGATGAGGAGGAAGAGGGGGAGGCGGAGGAGGAAGAGGAGGAGGAGGCGGAGGAGGAGGAGGAGGAGGAGAATGAGGAGGAGGAGGGGGAGGAGGAGGAGGAGCAGGAGGCGGAGGCGGTGGAGGAGGAGGAGGAGGAGGACCAGTGCAAACCCAAGAGTCATCAATTATGTTGGAGTAAGCCCTCCCTCCAAGTTTCCTCTTCATAGGTCCACACAGCGGTTCATTTTTAATGAGGGAACTGCTTCGTTGGAAGACATCCGTTTGAAGACCTTGAAGCGTGCGGACACATTATTCTCGGGATTCGAACGTCACGGACCAACCTGACTGCTGCGTTTTGACAATCTTGAACCGTTCAAGAACGCCAGTTCAGGGACTCCGACACAGAGAACCGACATATCTGTTGCACCCACGTAATCCTGGATCCTTCCAAAACGCCATTTCTGGTACGTGGATGATGGGGATCCATGAACTCGTGCAAGATTTGAAGAGGAATGTGCGCCGCGCTAAGGCGAGCGCCACATTTTGAAAACGACCCGCCCTCAGTCCGTGAAACCCTTGCACGTTTTGAGAGCGAATGTGCGCCGGGCTAAGGCGAGAACCACATTTTGAAAACGACCCGCCCTCAATCCGTGAAGCCCTTGCAGATTTTGACAACGAATGTGCGCCGCGCGAAGGCGAGAGCCACATTGTGAAAACCACCCGCCCTCAATCTGTGAAGCCCTTGCAAATTTAAAAAACGAACGTGCGCCACGCTTAGGCGAGAGCCACATTTTGAAAACCACCCGCCCTCAATCCGTGAATCTCTTTTGCAAATTTTGAGAAACTGGCCTCGGGGTGCGACAGGGAGAAGTTATTTATTTGGAAAAGAAATGAGCGGGATGACGAGAAGGAGGAGGAGGAGGAGGAGGGGGGGAGGGAGGAGGACTCCTTTCGCTCCCTTTCTCGTCCTCTCCTGTGCCTCCTGACTGGTCCGCGGCGGCAGGACTGCTGCGACTACATGCTGGAGCACGCCGAGGACCTCCGCCTGTTCCACGCCGACGAGGACTTCGAGGACGTGGAGGAGTCGTTCGAGGCGCCCCTTGGGAGGGATACGAAGTATTTGAAAGTGGAGCCGAAGCAGTAATTCCCATTCACGTTGGCCCTCGAGGTCGCTATGAGCCATCCAGCGTCGGAGCACACGATCTTAGCTTCCGTGCACGCGCGCGACAGTGCCAGCCGACGTGCGAAAGCATTAAGCATGGATATCTACACATGTCAGAGGAGGGCGAGTTGAGACAGCGGAAGTCGGGCTTCGAGGGACCCCTCGCCGCCAAGGCTGGACGCGGCTTGCTGGTGCGTTACGACAGTGGGAATTCTCTGGGGACCGATTTTGAGCGGATTTGTCTTCGTCTCCTCACGCTTGACCGTTTTTTTCGGGGCCCGTCTACCGCAGATCCCCTGGCCGCTTCCAAACCCGCGTAGTTTTTCAACCCAGGCTCGTTGCTCAGTCGCTCTGTGTGCACCTGGTTCTTCTTCGACGGTATCACGCTGATGGGGCCGTCTCCGACTGGCGTGGCACCGATACCGTCTCTACTGTCCGAACCGAACCCGCAACTTCTCCGACCTCCCCGCGCTCATTCTGGCCCCTCGTCACTCACATGACGAGTTGCGGCCGCCCCCTCGTCACTCATGTGATCTGTTTCGATTGGGCGCCAGATCCGACGCAGCGGGAGGGGGCGGGCGGGAGAGGCAGGCTGCCAAGGTGTGGTGTGCACGCGCCTGCCTTGCCACTCCTGCGTCTCCCCATCTCAGCTGTCGCCGGTGCCCTGTCTGCTCCAGTGGTTTGCTGGGCGGTTTCTCCTCCCTCCACGCCTTCTGTCTGCAGCTTTCGAGCGCAACGACGCAGCCGAACCTTCCCCAGCTTGTTCAGTCGCGGGCTCGGTTTCTCCTCTCAGCCAGCAAGGTGCAAAGCCCCCTCTGGGAGGACTGGCCATTCCCTGTTGCAAGGTCGGGCTGCGGTCACGTTGATGTCAACAAAAGCCCCCTCCCCTCCCCTCCCCTCCCCCTCCCCCCCTCCCCTCCTCTCCTCCGCCTGACGCTGACGCTGCAGGCAGGCCTGTCAACGGGTGACAGAGGCCATCGGCAGTCCTCCCCCCCTTTGCCCTCGCCAGGGGAAGCGGAGGAGAACCGTGCAGACACGAGTGAAACAATAGGGAACGACCGAACGGCGGGAAAGGGGGCCTCCCCTCTGCGCCACCCTCTTCTTCTCTCTCTTTCCTCCCCCCTGGCGCCTCCAAGCGACTTCGTACACCGTCCGCTGCACTGCTGCAGTGAAGAGTCTGCTTCTTTCACGCAGGTGGTTTGAATATGCGGTTTACGAAGGGACTGGGAAGCCAAATGGGGGGATGGATCAAGAAGGTGTGCGCTCTCCTCCGCGCCACGGCGCGATCTTCCCCAGCCCCCGCCAGGGCCGCACCGCTCAAGGGGACCCGCATTCGTATCTGTTTCGCACTCTTGGCAGAGACCGCAGGCGTACGTCGAGCACATGCGCAGCCCGGCGCGCTGGGGCTCACAGCTGGACCTCCCCGGGCGACATGGCAGCATCAGCAGGAGAAGGAAGGAGGGGGAAGGAGAGCCGAGGAAGAGGAGGAGGAGGAGGAGGAGGAGGAGGAGGAGGAGGAGGAGGAGGAGGAGGAGGAGGAGGAGGAGGAGGAGGAGGAGGAGGAGGAGGAGGAGGAGGAGGAGGAGGAGGAGGATCTCTAAGGCATCTGGCCTGAGAGCAGGGCAGTGTTGGCATTCCGGTACCGTATCTGCCCTTGCAGGTCAGTCCTCAGGCGTGCGATCAGTTTGCCGCGCTTTCAGCGCTTCTTGATTCTTGCTGCGACGAGCGATCAGCCCGAGGAGGCATCGTGGCACAGGCGAGCGGAGCGAGACGCTCACGGTCGTGAGCGAGGACGCTGGCCAGATTGGGCCCGGGCCTTGCAGCAGGACTTCTGGAGGTACGCCATTCGGCGCCATCCATGAGCTGGCGGAGAGGTGCCTCTAGAGATGCAGTGCCAAGGCCCCCTCGCTATTCGCAGTGGCAGTCGGTAGAGAGACCTGCTGCGCCGTGGCGAACGCAGCAGGCGGGCAGAGGCAAAGGGGCTAAAGGCAAAGGTAAGTCAGCGCCTCGGCTGGCCAGATTATGACGACTGGGAGCACGAGTCGGCGCGCAACCAGTTCGTTAAGTCCCCGAAGCCGAAGCAGCCCCTCTGGAAGTGCGCCCACTGCAAGTGTGGGGGAAACTGAGCATCTATGCAATACTGTAAGCATTGTGGAACCGCCAAGTTTGAGGTGGTAGCGTCGATGTTGGCGATTGTGGATGAGCGCAGGCCGCCCTGAGGCCCGTCGGGTATCTTGCGTGCGATATCGGCCACACTTGGAGCTGGACATGAGCGAGGCGGACGAGGAGGCGACGGCATTTGAGCCCGTGAGCGGTCAGTGTCCTTCGCGGATGAAGCCACGAAGCCAGCCGTGCCAGAGGCCGACCTCAAGCAGATCATCCAGCTCGCGGAGCGAGCTGGAAACCAGGGATTGCAGTCGAGCAGTGTCGTTCCACCTGTGCATGAGCAAGCGTCAGCCCTCCATGACCGAATCCAGAAGATGAGGTAGGTTTTGGAGAAGGAACTTGGCAAGCTCGACCGCATCATTCCCCAGGTCACACTGCAGCGCCAGGCAGTCTCGGACGTTCAGGAGGCCCTGGACGAGGCGGACGCACAGTATAGCGATCTGGTGGCGGAGCTTGCTGAGCAAGGGGGCGTTCCGCTGGCCTACGGCGGACCCTCTAGGCTGTCAGTCTCCAAGATCGTCGACGGCACCGCCACAGCAGCATGCGTGTTCGAGATCGAGGAGTCCTTCAACATCGAGGAGTGCACGCTCTCGGCGGAGGACCAGAAGCAGTTGGCGTCGAGGAAGCAAGCCATCAACAGACATGTGCAGTCTATTGCAAAGGAGTTGTTTGCTGGTGCTGCTGGCGATTTGCAGCGTATTCGGTCAGAACACATGGAAGATGTTCAGCAGTTGCGTCGGAAGCTAGCTCGGACAGACAAGCCCGCGGGGGGAGATGAGGTGGTCGAAGGCGGAGATCATGCAGCTGTCTCCAGCCCCGTCCCCGCGTGCGCGGAGAGGGGCGCCCCTTCCTCGCTGGGCGAACGAGCTGCGGCGAGGGGGGGCGACGCGGGGGGGGGGCAACGCTTTGCAGGTAATTCGCAGACATCCGAGGCCCTGCGTGTCGTAGGCCCTGCCTGTAGTAGGCAAATGGAGGTTGCGGCATTCATTGGGGCGGGACGTAGTCAGGTATGTCCAGGAGGTCTGGTTTGGAAATGGCCCTGGGACCTCCTTGGGCAATGCGTCGACTGCTGACGCGAGTCCGCCAAGCTCCGCCACGGCAGTTGAACCCGTCCCCGCGCCCATTTTCCAGCGTGCCGCTGTGCAGTCCCCGGGCCCCTGCCCGCTGCAGGGGGCGTGAGGCCCGTGCCGAGATCGAGATGGTTAGTGCTACTTCTTGGAAGTCTTTGGAGAGATATCTGGATTCGGAGACGGATGCGAGTCTGGTCTTGCTCCGGGAGATTGGCGCAGCAGCTGGGGGCGGCTAAGGCTGTCCCTCGGTTGCCACGGGGGCAGGGGGGCCCAGCCCCGAGGCCGCAGTGGCCTCGCTGGCCCGCGTTGGGATGGTCAAGGTTCTTGACCAGGCCAGACCCTTGTGCGCGCCGGCCAGGGTATGTCTTACTTGGGTTGATGCCCTCATTCCTGGTGTGTTTACTGCTGGGTCTATATGCTTGCCTCAGGGGGCTTCTTCTTTAGGCGCGGAAGGTTGTCAGGTTCTCGCGCGACTTCTAGAAGTCCTTCGCGCTCTAGGACTCCAGTTCTCTCCTGCAGGGCATTGTGGCGTCGAGCCGAAAGCCTTTCGCGCATTCGGATGAGCGCAGACGATCGGTGGCGTGATCATTGCGCCCCAGTGAGCCGCCTGCCGTTTGACGGCTAAGAGGTGGCGAACGCGGGATTATTTCGACTTTGCACGAGGGCTGGCACCTTGTGCGCCAGTGCGCGAGGAATGAGCAAGCGACGCTTGCTCCACGCTTGCTAGCTTCTGTGGTGCTGCAAGGGGGCCCGATGGAGGCCGTGCATAGGGTGTTACCACGTGCGTTGAGGCTTCCCATGGAGCTCCCAACTGGACCTCGACCTGAGCCCCCGAAGTATCAAATCCTCATGTGCGAGCTCAGGCCCAAGGGGCTACTGCTGATCTAGACCGCGTTTGCTGGGACTTCCAGGCTTCAATCGAGTCAGAGCTGCGCGGTATCTACCATGTTTCCAGCGGCAAGTGCGGAGGCAGGACGGCGCAGCGCCAGTTGAAGCGAGTAAGGTCTCTAGCTACTTCTGGAGGGCCTTTCCGCGTTGCGTGTCCTGGGGGCAGAGCTCGGAGGAAGGTCTCCATGTGGTGCCAGGAGCTCCACCACGCCAAGGCCAAGTCAGACTCATGGGGCTCCACTGAGACTCGCGACCTGATTGGGGAGATCCTTGCTGGCCCAGATCGGCCGAGCTGGACGCCGTCCCGCTCTAGCGACTTGCTCGGTTGCGCAGCGGCAGGCCTGCTTGCCTGGCAGCGCGAAGGAGGGGCCTGGGCAGAACTGTTGGAGAAGAAATCCCACCAGCCCTCTGGGCGTAGGTGGTCTAGAGCAGATCCTCTTCCACCCCTCCCTCTCCCCCCTTGGGGAGGGGTTTGCCCTTCCCCCTGCGCCCCCCCCCTAGACCTGGGCGGAGGGTTTCGCGAGCGGTCGGGCGGCTCCTTCGGCCCCAAGATAGCTTCAAGAGCGCCTCAGAAAGCCCGAGATAACCTCCAATATGGCTCAAGATAGCGCCAGACCGCTTAAGATGGCCCCCAAGATGTTCCAAGAGGCCCAAAGACGGCCCCAAGACGGCTCCAAGTGGCAAAAGAGCTCCCCAAGGAGGCCCCGAAGAAGCCAACATCGTCCCACAATCTTACGAACATCATGTTTTTTTGCTTTCTCCCCGTTTCGCTTCCGATGGCCATCCAAGGCCTCAAGACGGCACCAAGGTGGCCCAAGAGGGCCCCACAAGAGGCCGAAGAGAGCCCCAGGACGGCCCCAAGAGCGCCCAAGAGCGCTCCAAGAGCGCCCCAAGAGCGCCCCAAGAGGCGATGTTTGGAGCTCCTGAGGGGGGGGGGCTAATTAGGGAACCCCCCATTCGTTGATCGATCTCCTCCAAGATGGCCCCAAGAGCGCCCCATGCAGCCCCCGAGAGCGCCCCAAGAGCGCCCCAGGAGGCGCCCAGGCGGCCCCAAGAGGCGCCCAAGAGGCCTCCAAGAGGCTCCCAAGAGACCCCCAAGAAGCCTCAAGAGGATCTCCGGAATGAATTTAAGACGCTTCTGGCTCTTCGGTTCGCCGTCCTCTTCAATTTCTCATCCCCTTCTTCCCCCTCCTCCTTCTCCTCCTTCTCCTTCCTCTGCTCCTCCTCCTCCTTCTCGTCCGCCTCGTCCTCTCTCTACTCCGCATCCTCCTCCTCATTTTCCTCCTCCTCCTCCTCCTCTTCCTCCCCCTCCCCCTCCGACGAGGATTCCTTCTCCATCCTCCCCCTCTTGGGGTACGTGACAGCTTCCCCCGCCCTTTGTTATTCTGCATGCTCCCCGACTTCTCTGATCACCTCAACTCCCCTGGGCATCGTTTCTGGATGGGCTGGCGGGGATGCGCGAAGCGTCAACAATTGCCAAGTGGGCGCTCAGCTCAGTGGAGAGACTTGGTGGCTGAAGCGGTCGAGGGGGGGGGGGGGGGGGGGGCCGCCGCCCCCCCCCCCTCCCCCTGGACTCAGTGATTTGATTAAGGAGCAGTGGGAACTCAGGACGGGTATTTGGATACCTACACCAGAGCCCTCGCTATTTCCCGATGCAATCGCAGAGCTGGGCAACTTGTCCAGCTCTGCGATTGCAGGCTGATCTGCTTGTCCGACAAGCAGATCAGCCTGCAAGGGCGCGACAGGCAGGGCATTTTCTGCAGACGTAAACGCGTTTATTGTCCCCGTGCTGGGGGTTGTCCCCTTGGCTGATGAGAAGGTCGGGGTGGCTCGAATTCGAGATTTGATTCGCTTGGTGGGGATCTGGTTGGGGTGTCGGCCCGGGGCCTCCGGCCCCGTGGTTGCCGCGCGCGCGCTCGCTTGGCCCGGCAGGGAGTCACCGTGCCTTTCTGCTGGCTTCGGCCGTCGCGGAGAAGGTGCAGCAGACCGCCGGCGGCGACGGCAGTGCCCCGAGCGCTGCCGCAGCAGGCGCCCACTTCCAGGCGGAGTCCGTCGCCGCGCTCTGGGCCGTCGCCCGCGGGGCGAGGGCCGGCGCCGCCGGGCAGCGCGGGGGCCGCTCGGTGTTATCCGACTCGGACGACAAGGGCTCCGCTCTGGTGAAGGTGCGCAAGGGGTTAACGCGCTACGGGCTCAACGGTTTGCCGGTTGAGCACCTGCCGCAGTCGGCTCCCCTTCAGCGGCTGCTCTGGCGGAGCCGCCGCAAGGCCAGCCACGGGCGGCCCCCGTGGGTCACCGGCGAGCTGCAGAAAGACTTCGAGCCGCCGAAGAGAACGTCGGACGCCGCTCTGCGCCCGCCGCAGAAGGACCAGCCGTTCCAGTCGTTCGCCCACTTCAACAGCTGCTGGCGGGCCAGGGCGCTGTCCCAGCTCTCGCTCCAGGCGGGCCACAACAGCGAGGCCGTCACTTTCGAGCGGTTGCTCAGGCGCTTCCTCGACCTGTGCCACATGGCGCAGGAGCTCGGCGTCACGGTCGCGCACGAATGCGACCGCCAGGAATGGCTCCGGCTCGGCGCGCAGATCGAGAACAAGGATTCCTCGGTGGATCCGGACGCCAGCTTCGAGAAGGTCGACCGCGCCTTGCGCAGCGACGTCAAGGAGCAGTGCAACAGGGCATGGCAGGCCGGCGACGGCGCAGGCCGCGGCGGCTGGGGCGCGGGCAGGGGCCCGCAGGGCAGCCTGCGCGTGGGCAGGCGGCGCCAGCGCCGCTGCCGCCGCCGCCGCCCCCGGCCCCGGCGCGCGGGCGCCCGCGCCCGCGGGCCGGCCCGAAGGGGGACGGCAAGGGTTGGAAGTGAACGCCCGCAGGGCCTGGCGATGCACGTCGCCGCGTGCCCGTTGAAGCAAGGGCGCGCGTTGCGCGCGCGAGTGGTGGTGGCCGTAGGTTATCGGATAGCGGCGTGCATTGCTTTGCGCCGCAGGCGCCTTTTCAAGGTGAACAAGTTGATCCCCTGCCTCTTCCTCCTCCCCCTTTGCCTCCCCCTCCTCGTTTCCCGCTTCTTCCTGCCGTCCCTGCAGGGGTTCGCCCGCGGGGCAGTTGTTTGAATGGCGATGCACATTGCCGCGTGCCCGGTGAAGCAGAGGTTAGCGCTGCGCGTGCGAATGATGGCGGCCGCAGGCCAACGGATAGCAGCGCGTAATGCTTTGCGCCGCAGGCGCGGTGTCAAGGTGGACAGATTGCCTCCCCGCCCTCCTCCTCCCTCCCCTCCCCTGCCTGCTCCCCTCCCCGCCCTTCCTCTCCTTTCGGACCTCCTGCGATTCCCGCAAGGGATGGCCCGCGGGGCAGGTTTTGGAACGGCGCTCGCGCGAGCCCTAGCGGCGCCGCGGACAAGGCCGCCGGCCGAGCGCCTGCCGACCAGCCTGTCTGCGCTGACGCGCGTGTCCGCCTCGCCCCGCTTCGCCCGGAGGGCGCTGAGCATTTGCGGCGCCGCGTGTCAGGCGGGGGCCCTCCGGTTAGTCTGGAAGGGCGCGTCCGCGTTGCACTGGGGGCCCGCCCGCAGGGCGACCCGTTCCCTCCCCTCGGCCCCGACACTTCGGACAATATCCAGGAGATTCTGAGTGGCGCCGCAGGCGTGGCCGCCCAGAGGAAGTTTTTGGAAGGTTCGGTCCGCGGCGCTGCGGGGCCGTCGCCTACAGTGGGTCGATTCCCTCCCAGCGAAATTCCCACCCACCCTTCGGGAAATCCACGGCCCTCTCCTAGAGGAAATGCTTCTGGCCGTAGGCCATCAAGACGGCGATTTCATGGAGGACTTATCCCGGGGTTCCCCTGTTTCTGGCCCTGCAGGGGCTGGCGGCTCTGGGTGAGAACTGCCTGATCCGGCGTTGCCGCGCAATGTAGGGGAAGGCCTGGATGAATTGTTCCACCAATGTCGGGCGATTAATGGCGCCACCATAGCCAGGGCGAGACTGGGCCCCCATGCAGAGGCCGTATGGCAGAAACACCTGCAGGAGGCAGCTTCGGGGAAAGTTGGGCCGCCGCTTGCTCTTCGCGAAGTGGATTGAGGTCATGTCCTGCTCGCTGAAAGATTCGGCGCTGAGGAGCGGCGAGAAGGGGGATCGCAACGTCCGCATAATTGACAACTTCAAGAATGGCGTCAACGCGTGTGCGTTCATGACAGATCGCGCTTGGAATGATGCGCCGCATTGGCTCCACAGCACGGCTTGCGCCGCACCCCGCCCGCAGGGCCCGCAGGGATTCTCATTTGGGAAGATGATTTCGTCGGCGCTTTCAAGACGGTGCCCCCTAGCCCAGAGCAGTCCTGTCTGATGTGGTGCTTTGTTTGGGATGCGGGCAACCGTGGATGGAAAGTGTTTGAGCTGTTGGCCCAACCGTTCGTGGCCCTCGGAGGCGTGTTCGCGTGGCGGCGTTGCGCCCAAGCCATCGAAGCGATGGCGGCGAGGGCTTTCAAGCTCGTTTTATTCGTATACGTCGATGACACATTTATGGTTGACCTCGCGCCGCGCGCGCGACGTGCCGAGCTGGTGTTTCAAGAGTTAGTGTCCCTCCTTGGTTGGAACCTTGACCCACAAAAGTCAGAGGGCATGGGTGCGCGCATAAACCTCTTCGGCTGCGCTGCGTCTGTCTCCCAACTAGGCGTGGAGTGGCATCTCCACCCGCGCAAGGCCGCAGAGTGGCGTCGCGAGGTTGAAGAAACCCTGGCCTCAGGCTTCCTTTCCCCCAGCCTGGCGGGCAAGTTTGCAGGCCGTCTCAACTTCGCGTGCTCGCGGGCTTTCGGTCGCGTAGGTGTATTTTACATCGGGCCGCTGTATTTGCCAATCATCTCAAGGGTCCGTGGATGTAACGAAGCGGTTGCGACCGCGCCTCCGCTGGTGGGCTCCTCTGTTGGGTTCCTCCCCGGGCACGCGCCGCAGGGCGGTGAAACTTAATCGGCCGTTGTTTGATGTATTGGTGTATGCAGACGCGGCCGGCGACGCTGGCGTAGGGGTCTGTGTCGTGTGGTGCGAGTCAGGGTACCGTGAATGCGCCGTGGGCTTTGTGCCGCGCAAGTGGCAGCTCCGGTTGCAGTCAAGGAAAACGCAAATCAACTTTTTTGAGCTGCTGGCCGCCACGGCCGCGTGGCAGACCTGGGGGTCCGAATTCCGTTCGGCACGCGTGCTGTTCTTCGTTGACAACGCGGCCGTTCTCGATATCCTCGCTTCTGGCTAGTCCACGAAACCAGATTTGAATTCCGTGGCAGGCGCGTGCTGGCACGCCGTGGCCCGTTGTCGAGCGGCGGGGGATCTCCGGTATGTGCCGTCTGAGAGTAATCCCGTTGATTGCCTTAGCCGGCAGGCCCTGGGCCCGCGGGCGCCGCGGGCCCGCCGAGCCCTGAAGTGGCCCCGCCCCGGCTCGTTTTAGTTGCAGGGCAGAGGCGGCGAATCCACGTGGTTCGCCTAGAGTGCAGATATGGGCGTCGCCATCTTGCCGAGCTCTGGCGTGCCCGTCGTCCATCCTTCTCCTTGTGCCCTCCCTCCCTCCCTCCTTCCCCCTTAACCTTCTCCCCTGCCGCCCTTTCGCCCCTGCCCCCCCCCCTCCGCCGCCGCCGCCCGCCGCCCTCCCCCCCCCCGCCGCCGTCGCACCTCCCCGGCCGTGGTGGCGTTGGCCGCGTCGGAAGTTGGGGGGCGCCCGTCGGCTTGGATCGAGGTTCGATTTTCCCCCGGTGCGCGCGGCGGAGGCTCAGGTTCGCACTTTCCGCAAGGGGCGCCGAGTGCTGTCGGGAAATGTGTTTTCTGGTAATGTGCATCCACGTGCTGGCCGTGCGCCTGGCTGGGCCCCGCCTGGCCAGGCCCGCGCGGCCGTGCAGCCAGTTGGCCTCCGCCCCCCGGCTGCTGCCCCGGCGGCGGCGACGGCGCCTCTACTTTCAGGGGGCCAGTCCTGCGTGGCAGGAGTCCCGGGCGCCCTCGCGAGCCAGCTTCTCTCTCTCTCTCTCTCTCTCTCTCTCTCTCTCTCTCTCTCTCTCTCTCTCTCTCTCTCTCTCTCTCTCTCATTCTCATTCTCATTCTCATTCTCATTCTCATTCTCATTCTCATTCTCATTCTCATTCTCATTCTCATTCTCATTCTCATTCTCATTATCATTCTCATTCTCATTCTCATTCTCATTCACATTCTCATTC
>CAUYUJ010021518.1:20000-82208 GCA_963575745.1 Prorocentrum cordatum | reverse complement strand
GGGGCTGCGATCTGCGACACTGTCGCCACTTTCGAGGGCTGCTGGTGGGTCCTGCGGAGTGAGGCACCGCGGGGATCTGAGCGAGACCTCGCCGTCCCTGGGGGGCTGCGATCTGCGACATTGTCGCCACTTTCGAGGGCTGCTGGTGGGTCCTGCGGACTGAGGCACGGCGGGGATCTGAGCGAGACCTCGCCGTCCCTGGGGGGCTGCGATCTGCGACATTGTCGCCACTTTCAGGGCTGCTGGTGGGTTCTGCGGAATTCGGCACCGCGGGGATCTGAGCGAGACCTCGCCGTCCTTGGGGGGCTGCGATCTGCGACACTGTCGCCACTTTCGAGGGCTGCTGGTGAGTCCTGCGGGCTGAGGCACCGCGGGGATCTGACTGCGACATTGTCGCCACTTTCAAGGGCTGCGGGTATCTGAGCGAGACCTCGCCGTCCCTGGGGGGCTGCGATCTGCGACATTGTCGCCACTTTCGAGGACTGCTGGTGGGTCTTGCGGACTGAGGCGCCGCGGGGATCTGAGCGAGACCTCGCCGTCCCTGGGGGGCTGCGATCTGCGACATTGTCGCCACTTTCGAGGGCTGCTGGTGGGTCCTGCGGAATTCGGCACCGCGGGGATCTGAGCGAGACCTCGCCGTCGCTGGGGGGCTGCGATCTGCGACACTGTCTCCACTTTCGAGGACTGCTGGTGGGTCCTGCGGACTGAGGCACGGCGGGGATCTGAGCGAGACCTCGCCGTCCCTGGGGGGGTGCGTTAGTAACCATTACGACGCCCTTATATCTTGATCGGGGGCCTGCGAGATTTCCGATTGCTGCTCGCAAAATCACATGCGTCCATGTTACGTCATCGCCGCCGTTGTAGCAATCCTGATGTACTTATGCCCCGCATTGCGCAAAAGTTGCGTACGTCGCCAGGGTAATCTAGGGTCCCGCGATAACACGGGTTATCGGGCTTGCCCCCTTTTCCCCCCCAGGATAACCCAACCTTGCTGGCTGTGCAGGTCTAGGGTGGGGGGGGCGTGGGCATTTGCAGGACTGCCCACAGCGCGAAGGTCAGGTAATCGGCCGCCCCCCTCCCCCCCCCCCCGGACAACCCTGGTTATCGCCGATTCACGAAACATGGTCTCGAGCATCGTGTGCCATCTGGCGCACAAATGCGCGCGCGCGACGCCGAAGGATGCACGGGGAGTGGGCGCCCGAGCGACGGCGAGCCCCGCTCCTCCCGGGGCTCGACAGCAGGCTCGCGAGGAGGCTGCGCACCTGCACCAAGTGCACTCGCTCGCGCGAAGGGCGAGGAGCCGACCCGGACGGCCGGACGTGCGGCGACGGGCGGGCGGCCGACGGGCCGCCGTTCTGAAGAGAAGTGCACCCGGACACGCGACGTCGGGATTTTAGGACGGCGTCCTTGGAAGTCCCGACCCTTTCCCTGGGACCGGTTTTTTGGCCTGAATCGTTGTTTGACGGCCCCGAGGCCCGGCGAGGGCCCCCCGGGGCCCAAAATAGCCAAAAACCTCCCGTCGTGATTTATCCAGGACGCAAACATTGCACATTTTGCTAAAATGGCCTCGGGGACGCAAGAATGCAGCAATTCGCTATGTTTACTAGTCTGGGGGGCGCGAATATTAATAATTTAGAAGGGATCGTGGCCTCGGGGGCGCAACCGTGGCATAATTTACGGGGGATCGTGGCCCCAGAGGAGCGAACACAGTGTAATTTACGGGAGATCGTGGTTTCGGGGGCGCGAATCTGGTGTATTTTACGATTGCGGAAGATCATGGCTTCGGGGACGCGAGTGGCCTCGTGGACGCGAATGCCAAGTAATTTACATGGGATTATTGCGTCGGGAGCACGAATATCATGTATTTGTACGTGTCCCACCGCTCGCGTGGACTTCAACAATTTACAATAGGAAGCAGAAAGCAGGGAGCAGCAAGCCTCAGTCTCGCAGCCTGACGGCCCCACAAAGGGGCTGGCGGATTTACCCCACAATTGAGTTTGCCGTCGAAGCAACGGACACGATGTAGCAGCATTTTCGTAGATCTACGAAAAGTGCGCGCATTCTTTGTAGATTCGACGTGGAAATCAGTTTTGGGGTGAATCGATTCTGTAATCCACCCCCCACTCGACTACCCTCCGCGCGAGACGTCCGCCGCACGCTGCCCTTCGGCATCGCCGCCGCTCTGTCGTGGCCGCGCCGCCGCCCGAGCCGCCCCCGGCCAGCATCGCCAGGATCGGGTATAGCCAGGACCCCAGGTAAGGGGACCCGGTTAGTGGCAGGGCCCTGGAGCCCCTGAGTTGGCCAGAATCACTAGACCAGGTCTGCCGCAGCTGGTGTTTTTTCGGGGGACGGCAGTTCCGGTTAGTGGAACGGGGCGGGAGGGCGCCCCCCGGTACACTCGGGGGTGGACAGAACCCCCAACAGTGACACGTCGATTAGTGAATTGTCCGTTTTCGGTTCTCGAGAGGGCGCCGTGGCCGTTATTTTCCAGGCCTGCGCCCGCCAGGTTTGGGCCTCAGGTCGTTTTCACTAAACCACGTTTTACTAAAGGGGGGTCTGTCCATCCCCGGTACACATCACCAAACCGGGTCCCACTAAACTCAGTTCCGCCAGCGCCCGACAGGAGCTGCTCCGCGACGCGCTCCCCCCGCCCGCCGCGCCGCCCGTGCTCCGCGGGGGCGGGGGCGCGGCGCGGCCGGCCGCGGCCGCGGCCGCCGGCGAGGAGGCCTCCGCCGGCTCTCTCCGCTCGCCTCGAGGGGCGATCGGGCCGGACGAAAGGGGGGGCATTGGGAAAGGGGGGGGTACGAAATCTGCTGCATGCAGCTGGTTTCGGCCCCGCCGAGGGGCCCATTCCTCCATACATGGGCGCCTCCCGGCGCCGGGAGGCGCCGGGGAAATCAGCTACGTGAGCTGATTCTCAAACCCCCCCTTTGCTATCCCCCCCTTTCGCCCGACCCGACTCGAGGGGCAACGATCGGGGGGGATGGGCCAACAGTCAGGCGGTGGCGAAGCGACCTGGTTTGCCGATGCTGCCCGCCAAAGAAATGCTTTTAAGGACCTCGTGTGGTCTGCGCGAAGTGTTCTCTGACCATAACTACTTCTGGCTGAGAGTGTCCTGTTTGCACACATCGGGTTTCTGTTCTAAGAGCATTGTCATTCTTCTCAGGGAATGCTTCTGGGTTCTAGGAACATCTCGTGGTAGGCCTATAGGAATGCCGGGACAGCTGGTCCCTGCTCAAAACAAGGGGGGACGCATCGACCCCGAATCGCCCGTTGTTCGCCGATAGGGGCCCGACTGCCCCAGGCCACCCAGGAAGGTGAGGTTTTGATATCGGGGGGCTTGTCGCCGATCCTCGCCTGGGCCCTGTGCGCTCGAAATTGATGCGGAAAGGATGGGTCCAAAGACCGACAGCATTTCCTGATCATCTTGAGCAGGACTCGCTATCAGTGTCGCCGCGGACGCTGTTCCCTCGAGACAGAAGGGCGCCTGCACAACAGCGGCCGCTGTCGTTTTTGAACGACGTTTGTTGTTAGGCAGTGTTTTTTTTTTTCCGTACCCAATTCGGGCGTCCAATTGGGCGGGGTCGGTGCCGCCACCCGTCCCTCGTCGCAACGGCTGGGTTCGCCTCCAAATTCTGGTCAGGACGCACCCGTCGAGAGGTCTGGGGGGTAGCAGTATCGGTACCCTTCTGTCCCCCCAAAGGTGGGCGTTTTTTTATTCGGCGTTTCGACGTTGAGCGAAGAGGGGGGGAGGGAGGGGGGGGGGGCTCTGGACCTCTGCTTAGTGCGACTGTTTGCGACAGTGCGTCCTGTGAGGGGGGACTCCACCTGCTCGAAACTGGCGCCAAAAACAACCAAGATCTACTTCAAGGCTGGGGGGGGAGGGGGGGGGGCGAGGGCCCGCGCGGATCGGCAAAACAATGATTACAACACGATCGCAACGTGGCCCTACGCAAGATTGACCTTTGTTTCGGGTCCGCGCTTGGTTCCCTCGGCAGCGGCCCGCGCGTTCGGATCTGGCCCCTCCGCTGCCCCCAGAGGTGACTCTTGCCCAGGGTCTCTCTTGCATGTGGCCGATGAGGAGGGCCGAGTGTACGGTCGGGAATCGTACCTGTCATGCACGCCTCGCTGAGCCTGCCCCTCGTCGGCGCGACAGGCCGAGTCCCTGAGGGCGTCCGGGCTCCTGGGCATCAGCGGTCCGAGCGCTTCCCAGCCTCCAGTCCCGCGAAGCAGAGGGACACGCGATCGGCTTGCAAGGCATCGCGTGACGCAGGGGCCGCCGCCGCCGAACCGCGGTGAACAAAACCTCTTCACCGTAGTTCGCCATGGAAGACGATGACGATGATGACGATGATGGCGATGACGATGCGACGATGGCGACGTTTACATCCGACTGGCAGGGTGCGAGCACTCTGTGACCTGGCTCCTGGAGTTCCTCCTGGCTCCTGGCGGTCCTCCTGGCTCTTGCAGGTCCTCCCTCCTCCTCTCCTCTCCTCTCCTCTCCTCTCCTCTCCTCTCCTCTCCTTCTCCTCGTCCTCCTCCTCCTCCTCCTCCTCATCGTCCTCCCTCCTCCTAAGCGTCCTCCTCCCCCTTCTACGCTTCTTCCTCCTCCTCCTCCTCCTCCTCCTCCTCCTCCTCCTCCTCCTCCTCCTCCTCCTCCCCATCGTCCGCCTCGTCCTCGTACTCGTCCTCGCCTTCCTTCTCCTCCTCCTCATGCTTCTCTTCCTCCTTCCCTCCTCCTTCTCCTCCTCGTCCTCATCGTCATCACCATGACCATCACTATCACCATCACCATCGAAATGAACACCACCACCATCATCACCACCATCATCATTCTCATCATCACCATCACCACCACCACCATCATCATCAGCATCAGCATCAGCATCATCATCGTAATCATCATCAGCATCATCAGCAGCAGCATCAACATCATCATCACCATCGGTTGCAACAGCATCAGCAGCACCATCACCATCATAATCATCAACATCAGCATCATCAGCAGCATCATCATCGTCGTCGCCGTAATCATGAGCATCATCATCATCGTCCTCCCATCATCATCATCGTCGTCATCATCATCATCATCAGTACCATCATCGTCATCAATATCATTATAACCACCATCAGCATCATCAACATCATCGTCATCAAAATCATCATAACCATCACCGGCAGCATACGCCGCATCATCATATGCGTCATCACCATCATCACCATCACCATAATCATCATCATCAGCATCAGCATCAGCATCATACACATCATCGTCACCACCACCACCACCACCAGAACCACCATCCTCATCATCATCTCCACCATGATCAGTGTCACCAGCATCATGCTTACCATCAGCATCAGCATCAGCATCAGCATCAGCACCATCATCATCAGCATCAGCATTAGTATCAGCATCAGCATCATCATCCTCTCAATCATCATCATCATCATCATCATCATCATCATCATCATCATCATCATCATCATCATCGTCGGCAGCATTATCATGATCATCACCATCACCATCAACCTCATCATGTGCATCATCAGCGTCACCATTTCCATCGTCATCACAACCACCCTATCATCATCATTATCAGCATCAGCATCATCATCAGGTATCTTCATCAGCATTATCATCATCGTCATCATCAGCATGATCACCATTACAATCAACATCACCATCATCATCGTCATCGTCATCGTCGCCACCATCGTCATCGTCATCGTCGTCATAATCATCGTCATCGTCATCATCATCAACTGCATCATCATCATCATCATCATCATCATCATCATCATCATCATCATCATCATCATCATCACCATCAGCATCATCAGCACCATCGTCATCCTCCGCCAAACTGCCTCCTCCCTCCTTTTGCTCCCTTCACCCTCCGCCCTCATCCTCCCCTCTCCTCTCCTTCTCCTCGTCCTCCTCCTTCTCCTCCTCATCGTCCTCCCTCCTCCTAAGCGTCCTCCTCCTCCTCCTTTTACGCTTCTTCCCCCTCCTCCTCCTCCTCCTCCTCCTCCTCCTCCTCCTCCTCCTCCTCCTCCTCCTCCTCCTCCTCCCCATCGTCCGCCTCGTACCCGTTCGTGCAACACCCATAGTGGCACCAACACTGCAGTACGTACTGAACAAAGGGAACGGGTCCTGGTGGAAGCAGGTCCTACCCTGGCAGGTGACCCTGGAGCCTCCGCCAGGGATGCCGGTCCATCACGAGCAGATGTTCTGCAGGGCCCAGGGGCCCGGGGAGAGGGCGCCAGAGCCGGCGAAGGACCTCGAGGAGCCAGGAGAGAGGAGGGAGGATTGTGCAGGAGGGGGGAGGTTGGTGAGGCTGGGGAAGGGAACCGAGGCTGGATGAGGTGCAGGGGGCACGATGCGCTGGGCGGTCGCTCGAGCACGCGGGTGATTACACTGTCGTGCCTGTCGTCGAGGAGCTCCCAGGTATGCCCAGTCTCGAGAAGCCCTGGCTGGCAGACCCCTCCCCTCTGTGAGTGGCCGCTGTCTCAGACAGCCGGCTCTCCCCGGGGAGCATGCTCACTGGAGCGGCCGTGGAGGTGTCCGCGGGCTCCCCGTCATTGTGCTCGGGCGGCGCGTCGGGTGGAGGAGGAGGATGGGGGGGGGGTCCGATGCTGCGCCTCCGAGAGGCAGAGGCCGTGCAACGTAAATGAGAAGGGGAGGAGGGCGAGGAACGGGGTCGAGGCGGAACATGAGGAGGAGGAGGAGGAGGAGGAGGAGGAGGAGGAGGAGGAGGAGGCACAGGTGAGCAAGGGGGGGGGAAAGGCCCCCTTTCGTTCGTCCTCCTCTACTTCCCTGGCTTCTGTTCCTCCCCATCCCCCTCCTCCCTCTTTCACCATCTCCCCCCTCCTTCCCCTCACTCCTCCTCCCCTCCTTACCCTTCTCCCTCCTCCCAGGCTTCTGGGATTGAGGCTATGCGATTTGGGTTCGGGGGTCGAGTAGAGGAGGAGGCATTGGAGTTTGAGCATCGAGGCTCTGGCGCGAAGTCCAGGGCATCGCGGTGCGATTGTCGAGGGGCGGAGAGGGGACCGAGGCTCGAAGATGGCATTGCCAGCGCGAGACACCATGCCCACGAGTGGCTCCATCCTGCCTCCGTGCCGATTCGAAGGGTTCCTTGCAGTTTGTGAGATCACGTGTCCAAGCCGACGCAAGAGCTGCTCGCTCGGGCCGCCGACGCCCATGCGTGCAGCGTGCCCGCTCCCTCCGGCCTGCGGGCCGGAGGCCCCTGACCCGGACCGAAGGGGAGAAGAGCATCTGCTGGCCGCGCCCGTCCGCCGTTGCTCGGGCGAAGAGAACTATGCACATGCACCGATCCTGGCAAGGCCCATCCTTGACCCAGGATCGGTGCATATGCCTTCCTGGCCAAGGTAGGAGGGCGTATGCACCGATCCTGGGCTCAGGACGGGCCTGGCCAGAATTGGTGTATGTGCATAGTTCTTGTTCCTCTATTTGCGTCGCTAGGCCCGAGAGCAGGAGCCAGGGTGGCAAACCAGCACTCTCTCAGAATGCCGTCCGTGAGAGGCCCTTCCCCGGGGGCAGCCGCCAGCTTCGGATGGCTACGCCCGACCGCCTTCGCGGGCGGGCGCGCGCAAGGCGGCAGCGCTGCAGCGCAGAGAGGGGCCAACAAGAAAGGGGAAGGAGGAGGACGAGAACGAGGACGAAGGGGGAAACGACCGCTGCGCACAACGCGCGGCGAGAGCGAACGTTGAGAGGATGCGGCCGCGGGGCGTGAGCCACCAGACCTCGCCGTTAGGCGCGCGCGCCCGCGCCAAGCACGGAGGGAGGCCAGGAGGAGGAGGATGAGGAGGAGGAGGAGGAGGAGAAGGAGGAGGAGGAGGAGGAGGGAGGGGGAAGAGGGAAAACACGGCGGGCAAACGCCAACATGCAGGAGGAGAGGGGGGAGGCAAAGGCAGCAGCAGGCAAACGCGCACGTTGGGGGCGGGCGGGGGGCGGGGAGGGGGCGGGGGCGTCGGCGGCAGCCGCGGGGTCGTCGTGGGCCGTCGGCGGCAGCGGGGGGGTCGTCGGGGGTCGTCGTGGGTGGAGGGGCGGGGTCGTCGGGGTCGTCTTGGGCCGTCCCAGCAGGGCCCGCCAGGTGGCGGGCGGCGGGGGCGCCGGCGGGGGCGGGGGCAGGGGTGGGCCGGGAGCGGAGGGGCGGCCACCATGGGGCTCTGCGGAGGCAGCTCATACGGCACCCGCCGTGGCGGCTGCCGTGGCCGCGGCCAAGGGCGCGGCCGTCGCGCCCGCTCGCGGCTGGAGGCGTCGCAGCACTGGCCGCGCATTTGCCCGCGTCCGAGCTTGACATCTCCCTGGGCTTTTGAACTCCATGGAGGCGAGTGAGCTCGGGGGCTGGTTACGAGGAGGGGGTCGAGCTGCGCAGGACGAGGGGATGTGCTTCGCCCTTCCTCGGGGCCTGCTCCAGCGACGAGCGAATCCGACGCCCCATTCTCTCCCCCGATCCTCTCCTATCCACGTCCCTCCCTACCTCCTCTCCCTCCTCTCCCTCCTCTCCCTCCTCTCCCTCCCTCCGTCCCTCCCTCCCTCCTCTGCCTCCCTCCCTCCCTCCCCCGACCCTCCTCTCCCCGTCCCTCCCTCTCTCCCTCCCTCCGTCCTCCGCCCCAGTCTACCCCGCTCCCTCCCCTCCTCCCCCCACGCCCCGCCGAGGCGGCGGACGGGGCCGGCTCCAATGACGAATGAAGCCGTGCCCCCCCGCGAGCCCCCGCGGCCGATCCGCCGATGCCGCCCCCTGAGGGCGAAAGAAGGAGCTGCAGGGAGGAGGAGGAGGAGGAGGAGGAGGAGGAGGAGGAGGAGGAGGAGGAGGAGGAAGAGGAGGAGGAGGAGGAGGAGGAGGAGGAGGAGGAGGAGGAGAGTCGGAGGAGGCACGGGTACCGATACCGCTATCTTTGCCTCGTGTCCGCATTTTCGGGCCTCCTGGGAGGCCCTCGTCGCCACCGCTGTATTCGCATCGAAATTCTGGTCAGAACGCACCCTGGGAGAGGTCCATGGAGAGGAGGAGGAGGAAGAGGAGGAAGAGGAAGAGGATGAAGAGGATTGCGGAGGAGGAGGAGGAGGGTTGCGGAGGAGGAGGAGGATGAGGAGGAGGAGAAGGAGGAGGAAGAGGAGGAGAAGGAGGTGGGGGATGTGGCGGTGCTGGAGGAGGCAGGGGAGACGGAGGAGGAGGCGGCGGAGGAGGCTGGAGGAGGAAGAGGAGATGAGGCTTAGGGAAGAGCTTTGGGGTTGAGCCTGTGCACTGTTCAGGGCCTCCTCGCCCTGGGGCCCCGTGTCTCAGGCCAGATCTGGCGCGAAGGGGGACCCTTGGTAGGGAGGGGGGTATGAGAATTGCTTCGCGCAGCTAGTTTCGGGCCAGACGAGGCAAGAGTCGGAGGAGGAGGGGGAACCAAGCAGGACCGGATGAGAAACGCAGAAGGATGATGAGGGGAGGACAAGGGGGGGAGGAAGAGGAGGAGGGGGAGGGCTCAAACGGCTGTAGCTTAGGCTCAAACGGCTGTAGCTTAGGCTGCTTGCGCCGCGCCAAAGAAAGAAAGAGGATGGGATGATTGTGAAGATCATGATGATGCTGATGATGATGATGATGATGCTGATGATGACGATGCTGATGATGATGATGATGATGATGATGATGATGATGATGATGATGATGCTGATGACGATGATGGTGGTGATGCTGATGATGATGATGCTGATGAAGATGCCTGATGATGATGCTCATGCTCATGCTCATGCTCGTGCGGATGCTGTTGATGCTGATGCTGATGATGCTGATGCTGCTGCTGATGATGAGAAGCCTGGTAATGATGATCATGATGATGATGATGATGATGATGATGATGATGATGATGACGTCGACGGCGATGGCGATGACCATGCTGATGATGATGATGATGGTGGTGGTGACGATGATGTTCATGCTGTTGCTGATGATTATGATGATCATGATGAGTATGGTGATGATGATGCTGATGATGATGCTGATGATGACGATGCTGATGATGATGACGATGACGATGACGATGGCGATGATGATGATGATGATGATGATGATGATGATGATGATGATGATGATGATGATGATGATGATGCTGATGCTGATGCTGATGCTGATGCTGATGACGATGCTGGTGGTGCTGATGATGGTGGTGGTGATGTCGATGATGACGATGACGATGAATAGGTGGATGACGATGACGATGAAAACGATGATGATGATGATTATGATCATGGAGATGGTTATGGTGATGATGATGTTGATGATGATACTTACGGATGAGTATGATAATCGGTATGATGCTAACGATGATGCTCTCGATGACGATGACGATGATGATGATGATGATGATGCTGATGATGCTGATGATGACGATGATGATGATGATGATGATGATGATGATGATGATGATGATGATGATGATGATGATGAATGTGACGATGATGATGAACATATGTCTGATGATTATGTTCGTGTTGGTGAAGACCACGACGACGACGATGTTGATGATGAGGATGAGGATTAGGAGGATGATGTTGATGATGATGATGATGATGATGATGATGAAGATGAGGATGATGATGCTGCGTCTGATGATGGTGATGATGAGGACGAGGACGAGGACGAGGTGAGGATGAGGATGAGGATGAGGATGAGGATGATGATGATGCTGATGATAATGATGATGATGATGATGATGATGATGATGGTAATGATGGTGATGATGATGATGATGATGATGATGATGATGATGATGATGATGATGATGATGATGATATGATATGATGATGATATGATGATGATGATGATGATGATGATGATGATGATGATGATGATGAACATGGTCATGAACGAGGAGGCGAAGGGGAAGGGGCGCTTGCGGAAACTCCACCGCCCACCCACGGCCCCCCGGCGCCGCGTGCCCGCGCGGCCGCCGTCGGAGGGGCCGGCCTCGGCGCGCCGCCGCGCCGTCGACGGCTCGAGCCCACCGCGCCGCGCGCAGACTTGGCATCGCTCCCCTGCTGGGCACGGTCTGTGGGCAGCGTGTACGAGACGCTTTATGATTGGTCGCTATACCACGAAAGGTCCGACAGACCGTCGTGGGATCTGTTCGAGCAGCTCCTGAGGCAGAACCACGCGTTCTGGATCAACGAGGAAGCACACGACGTGCCGCCGGATGAGATGGAACGAAGAAGGCAGTGCCAGATGTCCGTGCTCGCTATGGGCGATCCAGGGCCGGCGTGCCTCGCGCCAGACGCGGCCGGCGGGCGTGTGCATTGTTCCTCCGGCGAGGACCGTCGAGGAGCATCCTTGATCCTTCGGCGAAGAAGCCACGCACGACACCGAACAAACACACAGGGAATGGACGTCCGAGCGATGGCGAGCAGGGGGGGGGGGCAGGGGGAGGGCCTGCGCCTTCTGAGGAGCAGCCTCCTTCTCAGAAGCCTTCCCTCCTCCCCCGACCCCCCTCTGCGCGCCGCCAGATCAACCGCGTGGATGAGGGCCAACAATTGCATAAACATCAGCTGTCGAGGTCCGCGCGGAGTTCTTGGATCGGCGCTGGCGGCGCCCCCTGGCGGCGCCTCCGGCGCCAGGGGGGGAGGTCCAGCGCGGATCCAAGCAATCCGCGCGGAGTCTCGGAAGTTTATGTTTAGGCAGTTTTGTTTCCTTTGTATAGTTGGGTGGTCAACAGGGCGTGCAATCACTTCGACATCCACATCAACGATACATACTCGAAGAGCGGTTGGAGTCATCAAATATGGCATGGTCTCGGCAAGGCGTATCTATGTGGAGCGCGAAGCCTGAGACTAACGACGATTACAGCTACTCCCACATCGTGGGTTACGAGTACGGCGGCTACTGCAGCGACGGGTGTACCATGGCCATGACGCCGGATGCGTCCACGAACCACCAGTCCAAGTTCTCGCGAAACGCACGCGCGGCAAGGCGCAAGTCAGCACAACACGGTGAGGCGGCCTCGCTTGCGGAACCTCTTGCGAGCACGGAGGCGCGCCGGCACAGGACACGCCGGGGAAGAAGGGGCGCGGCCTGACCGCTCCTTCTGCCGCCCCCCCAGGGCCCCCTCCCTGCGCCTCGTCCCTTCTCGTCCCTTGCGTGTCGCCTCCGTTTTCTCCTCCTCGTCCTCCCCCATGGTCCCCTCCTTCGGATGTCCGTTTGGGTGACCACCTGGGGTCCACATAACGGGGGGAGGGGGGTCTGGCCGTGCTCTGCCCTTGCTCCTGGGCTTCAGAGGCCGTTCCCGGGCCCCTGGGCTTTCAGGCAACTGAGTCAGGATGAAGGCTCGGCTCCCAGGGGAAGCCCGGGGCCCCGGACCCGTTTCCGCCAGGACCCGTCTCTTTCACGGCAAGCGCCTCACCCGTTCTGCAGTTCCTCACCTCACTCCGCTTCGCAACCCCACGGGGGGGAGCGAGTGCGACCGTGCCCCGTCCCCCCAACGGACACCGACGGATTGGTGTTGTGCCACCTGTCGGCCCGAGAGGTCACGAACCCTTCCCTGGGGGGCAGGTCTTCGCCTTGCTCAGTGTTTGATGTTCCTTTGGGCCCCGGGGCCCGACGACGGCTCCTGGATGCCGACGTTCGGGAAAGAGGAAGAATACCAGGATTTGATATTCAGTCCGCCAGACGTTCGGCGGCTGCAGCTGGGGCCGCTAGTCCAGGGCGGACCAGTACATATGTATCCAGCGGCTGGAATCGCCCATGCCGTCGCTGAGGTGTTCCTCGATACATGGGCGCCACCGGCGCAGGGAGGCGCTGGCTGGGATAACCAGCCCACGTGAGCCGATTTGCCAACCCCCCCTTTGTGATACTCCCTCCCGCTTCGCCCGACACGCTATCGGGCGGGGCTGCAGGGACACATCGCTCTAGAGCGCTCCAGAACGAGCTCAGACCGTTCCAGAACAGTCTTAGAAGGCCACGGCGTCCGATGCATCCTCCAGACCCGTCGGATCTGAGAGACCCCAGTCCGATGTTGTCCCTGTTCTGGTTTCGTCTTACGAGACAAGTCAGGGCTCCTTTGCGATATCCACGTGTCCCCCCCCCTGCTCCGCTCCACCCGAGACGAGCCTGGGCTCCTCTCCCCCCCGCCAACCCAACCTCACGTGAGGCGATTCGCCGAGTCCCGTTGCGGCATCCTCCCCCTCCGCCCGCCAGCTCCGCCCGCCAGCCCGCCTCGACGCCGGCTCGCCGTCGCTGCCCGCCGCGGCAGGGGCGCGGCGAGAGGGCCGCTGGAGGGCCGCCGAGCGGCGCCGCTAAGGGGCGCCCCGCCCAGGGGCGCCGCCGAGGGGCCCCGCCCGGAGGGGGCCCTCGCGCCGAGGGGCGCGGCGGCCGAGGCGCCCCGCCGAGGGGCCCTCGCGCCGAGGGGCACTCGCGCCGCGTCCCCGCCGCCGCCCGGCTCGGCAGAGGGCGGCGCGGGCGGCCCGCGCCGAGGGAGCCGCGGCGGGCAGCGGCCGTGGGGGGGGGCGTTGGTCGGGGGGCCCGGGCTCCAACGTCGGGAGGAGGAGAGTCAGGCGATCGCAGCACATGGAGGCAGGGGGCGTGGACTAGCGACGGGCCCCGTTTCCGAGGGAAGTCGCCGATTTCCGCCGCCGAGCGAGGCGGCACCAGCCGCATCCTGGGGAGGGCACCTCCCCCGATCCATGGATTTGGCGACCGCGCTCCAAATCCATGGATCGCTAATCCATGTTTGCGCGCCCCCGAGTCGGGAGAAGGAGAAGCGATACAGTGGAGACCCATGCCAAGAAGCACCCTGCTTGCCTCCAGGGTGCCCTGGGTTGTTTGCGGTTCGATGGCTTCGCCGTGGAAAGCGTGACGTTCCCACACCAGACATCAAGGGACGTCACCGGTTCTCAGGGTTGGGTTTCTTGTGGAAGGTATCGTGTGGTCGAGCTCATACTGAACACCTAAGATTTGCTCCGTGGGTCTCGCGGTTTTCCCTCTTCCCCCCTCTTTAGGGGGAGGACGGGAACCCCATCTACTTCGATGCCTTCCTAATTTGATGTTTCTACCCACTTCTTCCAACCGGCGGGTATCCATATCCAGTGCGTCTTGGACATTCTTGGAAGGGGCGCCACAAGGCCGAGGCGCATTGGATATGGATAGAAATCGAGCCTCTATGGGCCAGACTTTTATCCATCTCCAGTGCGCCGCGGGTTTCTAGGGAATGGAGCCCGAAACTCCAAGCTGCAGTGGGTATGGGCACAAGTCTTGCCCGCACAGCGAGGAGGCCCACGGTGCCACCCCGAGGTGGGGACAGGGGATGCCTCGAGCGACAGGGGGGATCACACCACCAAGGCGACCCCCCCTGGCTCCTCCCGCTGGTCGCTTTTCCTGTCCCTTACCTCGGGAGACTCAGGGCGGATGTTTGTGGTTGTCTTTTTTCTGGTTGTCGGTCTCGGCGGGCCTTCGACGGGCCTCGGGATGCCGCGCCCGGCCCCTGGGGGGAACTGTCCAGACCTCTGGGGGGCCCCGCGAGAAGCTCGAGACATCGCAACGTCTGGGGAGGACGCGCTGAGGCAGCGGTCGATTTAGGTCGGGCGTGCCCCCCTGCAGGGGGATCCTGAGCGAAAAACGCAGAATGCTCAGCAACATGTCCTCCAAATGGGCAAACATAGTTTGATAAAATTCGTCCCCGTATTATTGTTTGACTATTTGTGAATATTCCTCCTGTAGAGGGACAGGCCCGACTTAACGGTAGCTGGCTTTTGGGGGGGGAGGGTCCGAGGTGGGATTTTATCCATAACCACCGCCTGGGGGGCCGATCTTCGCGGACGATCCACAGGCGGTGGATATGGATATATTCGAACCCCGGGGGTCAACATAGATCCGTATCCACCGCCCGCCTGGGCACGAGGACGTCGGTTCCCAGGCGGTGGATATGGATAAATCCCCGCCTGACAGGGGGGGGCCTTCGTCGCCTTGGCTGGACGCAGCCCGGGAAACTGATGCGCTTGGACCCAGGGATGCTCTGGGGGACGGATCTTCGGCTGCCGTTGTCCCGAGTCGCTCAGGAGGGGAAAAAAACACACAGACACAAAGAATCGTCGACTTCTCAAGGGGATATATATATATATATATATATATATATATATGAGTAGGCCGGGGGGGGGGGGGCACATCGGTGCCGTCATCCCCCATGGCCGCCCCCCCGAACCTTTGGGGGGTCACAGGCCCCCCGGGACTGCCCCGGGCCGCTTCCAAATTGCCCACGACAGGCCACGCGGGCCGTACAGATGGTCAAGAAAGCCTGAAGAGGCCCCGAAGGCGCCCGAGAGCGCCCCAAGAGGGCCCCAAGAGGGCCTTCAAGAGGCAAAACTCTGCCCATTTCCTTTGTAAAGCGTACGTTTTCAGCATACTCGCTGGCTTCGTCTTCACAGTGCCCCAGACGCCCCCGCGGAGCCCCAACACAGCCCAAGAGAGAGCCAATAGGGCCCCAGACGGCCCAACAGGGTCAGCTTGTGGGGCTCACGGAACCCCCCAAGACGGCCCAAGAGGCCCCAAAGCCGGCCCAGGAGGCTCCCACGACGGCCTCAGGGAGGCCCAAGAAGGCCTCGTTCGAAATCATGTTCCCAGAAGCCTCTCCGGGAACATGATTTCTGGGTTCCGAGGACGCCCAAGAGGCCCATAAGGCATCCTCAGCGAGGCCCCAGAGGGCCCGAGATGGCTTGAAGATGGCCGAAGATGGCCCCAAGAGGGCCTTCAAGAGGCAAACATCGTCTCATTTCCATCGTAAAACGTACATTTTCAGCATACTCGCTGGCTTCGTCTTCGCAGTGCCCCAGACGCCCCCGCGGAGCCCCAACACAGCCCAAGAGAGACCCAACTAGGGCCCCAGACGGCCCAACAGGGTCAGCCTGTGGAGCTCACGGAACCCCCCACGACGGCCCAAGAGATTCCGAAGCTGGCCCAGGAGGCCCCCAAGACGGCCTCAGGGAGGCCCAAGAGGGCCCCGTTCGAAATCATGTTCCCAGAAGCCTCTCCGGGAACATGATTTCAGGGTTACCAGGGCCCCCTAGAGGGCCCCAGGACAGCCTCAGCGAGGCCCAAGAGGGCCCGAGATTGTTTCAAGATGACCGAAGAGGGCCCCAAGAGGGCCTTCAAGAGGCAAACATCGTTTCATTTCCATCGTAAAACGTACATTTTCAGCATACTCGCTGGCTTCGTCTTCACAGTGCCCCAAACGCCCCCGCGGAGCCCCAACACAGCCCAAGAGAGACCCAACTAGGGCCCCAGACGGCCCAACAGGGTCAGCCTGTGGGGCTCACGGAACCCCCCAAGACGGCCCAAGAGATTCCGAAGCTGGCCCAGGAGGCCCCCAAGACGGCCTCAGAGAGGCCCAAGAGGGCCCCGTTCGAAATCATGTTCACAGAAGCTTCTCCGGGAGCATGATTTCAGGGTTACCAGGACCCCCTAGAGGGCCCCAGGACAGCCTCAGCGAGGCCCAAGAGGGCCCGAGATTGTTTCAAGATGGCCGAAGAGGGCCCCAAGAGGGCCTTCAAGAGGCAAAAATCCGCCCGCCCCCGTAGTTAACCGTACATCTTTAGCACACTCCCTTGCTTCGTCTTCGCAGTACCCCAGACGCCCTCGAGGAGCCCCAAGACAGCCCAAGAGAGACCCAACTAGGGCCCAAGACGGCCCAAAAGGCTCGTCCTGTGGGGCTGACGGAACCCTCCAAGAGGGCCCAAGAGGCCCCAAAGCCAGCCCAGGAGGCCCCCAAGACGGCCTCAGGGAGGCCCAAGAGGGCCCCGTTCGAAATCATGTTCCCGGAAGCCTCTCCGGGAACATGATTTCAGGGTTCCCAGGACGCCTAAAGACAGCCCCCAGACATGCCGAAGATGATTTCAGGACGGCCGACGACGCCGCCAAAACGCCCCAAGAGCGCCTCCAGAGGCCCCTCCAAAGGGCTCCAGAATCCGAACATTATCAATTTTTCAGTGGTTTTTGAAGCATTCTTGCGCTCTCCCATGTTCCGCCTCCCCACGGTCCCGGACCGCATCAGAGGCCCTTCATATCGCTCCAAGACGGCCGAAGAGGCTCCCAAGAAAGCCCAGAGACGGCCCAGGAGGTTTCCCAGATAAGTCAAGAGGACCTCGAGAGCGCCCTAGAGCGACCCAAAGGGCCCGAAGAGCGCGACATTTCAAGGTCTCCGGCCTGAGAGGCTCCTAGGACAGGCCATCAAAAGGCTCCCAAGAAGCCCCGTGTTGCTCCCAAGAGGCCCCCCAGAAGCCCCAATAGGCCCCCAAGGGGCCCCCAGGGAAGCCCCCTGCGGGCCCCCAAGACACTTTGGTAAATCGTATTTCCCAGATAGCTTTCCGGGAACATGATTCCTTGGGCTTCCGCCCGCCGCCCCAACCGTGTTTCCAATAGGCTTGCTGACAAGGCCAAAAGGCGCCCCTTAGTAAGCCCCCAGAGGCTCCCCTCTTAGAGAGCCGAACAAATCATGCTCCCGGAAAGCTTCCCGGGAACATGATTCTCTATCTCGGAGTAGGCCCGGGGGGGGGGGGGGGCGGGCCGCTGCCTGTTCCCCCCAGCGGTGCCCACCAGGGGTTGCGGGGGGGGGGGTACAGAGCTCCCGAGGAGGCCCGAGCCCGCCCCGAAGCAGGCCACGACAGGCTAGAAGGGTCCCGAGAGGGCCCAAGACGGTCAGGACGAACTCAAGAGGCTCCCCAAGAGGGCCCTGGAAGGCGAGATTCACTCGTGTTCCGAGTGTTTTAGATTTTGGCGTTCTCGTTTTTCCGCTTTCTGGCGCTCCCTTCACGGCCTCGGAGACCCTTCAGATCGCTCCAAGAAGGCCCACGAGGCTTCGACGAGGGCCCCAAGACGGCCCAGGATGCTCCCCAGACAACCAAAGTGTGCCCCAAGAGCGCGCCAAGAGAAGGCCCAGAGGGGTCCCGAGGCGGCCCGGGCCCGCCCCGAAGCAGGCCGCGACAGGCTAATGGAGGTCCCGAGAGGGCCCAGGACGGTCCCAAGAGGGTCCGAAGACGCCCAAGCTGCCCTCAAGACGGCCGACGAGGACTCCAACACGCTCCAGGACGGACTCAAGAGGCTCCCCAAGAGGGCCCTGGGAGGCAAGATTCACTAAGTTTCGATGGTTTTTGAAGGATTTAGGCGTTCTCGCTTTCCCCACTTCCCAGCGCTCCCTCTGAGGGAGCGCTGGGAAGTGGGGAAGTCCCTCACAGCCTCGCTCCCTCTGAGGGAGCGCCTCGCTCCCTCCGAGCGAGGCTGTGAGGGAGTCCCTCACAGCCTCGCTCGGAGGCCCTCGAGATCGCTCCAAGACGGGCCACGAGGCCCCGAAGAGGGCCCCAAGACGGCCCAGGAGGCTCACCAGACAACCCAACTGTGCCCCAAGAGTTCCCCAAGAGAGGGCCCAGAGGGGGACCGCCAACCGATATTTCAAGGTCTCTGGCCCTGGAGGCCGCCTGTAGGCCCCCTGAGGCCACCAAGAGACTTTCACGAAGCCCCGTGAGGCGCCCAAGAGGCCCCCAGGAAGCCCCAAGAGACCCCCAAGGGGCTCACAGGGAACGCCCAAGAGGCCCCCCAACACATCCCAAGAAATCATGTCCCCAGAAAACCTTCAGGGGACATGGTTCATCATGGGCCCGAGATTTCACGGAGGCCCCCCAAGGGGCCCCCAGGGAACGCCCAAGAGACCCCCCAACACACCCCAACAAACCATGTCCCCAGAAGACCTTCCGGGGACATGGTTCATCATGGGCCCGCGAGTCTCCGGAGGCTTCGAAGTACCATCATGCTACAGGAGAGCTGTCCGGAACGTTGATTGGGAACATGACTGATCGCCTTCTCGCGGCCCTCCGCAGATCGTTTCGCACAAAGTTGCCCCAAGTGCCTTCTTGAACCGACGACGACGACGAAACGTCGAAGACGGCGGCGACGACGACGACGACGACGACGACGCGCCCCAATAGGCGACGACGACATTTCGTCGACGACGACGACGACGACGACGACGACGACGACGACGACGACGACGGCACGCCCCACAGGCTCCCCAAGACGCCCCCAAACCCATGCTCCCAGAAGTCCTTCTGGGAACCCGATTCATGCGGCCTCCGCCCCCCTACACAACCATTTTCCTCGAAGAGCAGTGAATTCGTCAAGGCCTGGGGCCTGTTAGAACCCGAGCGCGCGCGAAGCGCGCGCGATGGTTCTAGTATATACTTATATATATATATATATATATATACACATGGAATATATGGGACGTTGGGGGTCAGACGAACATCCAGGGAATATGGAAGCATTGAGAATCCTTTGGTGGCGAGCGAGGGGGGAAGTGAGAAGGAGAGGCCTTCTCAGAAGGCAACGGGACTCCTCAGAAGCCCTCGCGCTTTCTGGGAGGTGTTCTGTGCCTTCGGCGAAGGCTTCGAACACTCTTGAGAAGGCCTGGGAACTTCGGAGCCCGGAGCTTTCTGAGAAGGCCCGCTCCGTCTCCCCCCCCCCCCCTGGGCTCGCCGCCGAGGGCGGCGCTGCCCCCGGGCCCCTCCACTCGCCCTCCCCCGAGGGGCGGCGGCGGTGGCCGATGGTCGGGCCGTCGTGCGGCGGCGCGGACGGCGCAGGGCGGACCCAGGGGGGGGGGGGGAGGGCAGAGCCCCGACGATGCGTATTGGAGAGGCCTGACGGCCGGTGCCGCCGACCCTGATCGAAGGGGCTCGGAGAGGGAGGAGGAAGCGAAGGAGGAGGACGGAGGTGGAGGAGGAAGAGGAGGAGGATCAGGAGGAGGAGGAGGAGTGGACGGCGCAGGGCGGACCCAGGGGGGGGGAGGGCAGAGCCCCGACGATGCGTATTCTGTCAGTTCGGGATTTTTTGTTTCGGTTCTTCGATGGCGAGCGCTGTTCGTTGGCGTCGAGCGAGGGGGGGAATCAGAGGGAGACGGTCTTCTCAGAGGGCGGCGGGGCTTCTCATAAGGCCTCCGGCCTTCTGAGAGGTTTTCCGTGACTTCGGGGAAGGCGTAGAAATGTCTCAGAAGGCCGGGGGCCTTCCAAGCCCTCTGAGAAGGCCCAACCCTTCTCTCTTCCCCCCCCCCTGGGCTCGCTGCCGAGTTCGGACGGGGCTAGGACGCGGAGAAGTCCGTTCCAGAGAGCGTTCCGGAACGCTCCCAGAGCGTTCCGGAACGCTCTGAGAAGCCGCGTCCTGATGCATCCCCCAGGGCCGCCGGATCCCAGAAATGTTCGATTCATCCTCACCCGAGTTGATCCTCGTTCTCGTTTCGTCTGACCTGTCCGACATCGAGCCTGTAGTGGTCCTCGGCCTGTGCGAACGTGTGCTGGACCATGGTGCTGGGAATCCAGCCCGTGCCTTTTCCTGCCTGCCAGCCTTCCTTCGAATCGGAGGTTGCGCCTCGGCCTGTTCCCTGTTCCCTGTCCGTCACCGGGCCCTGGGGCTGCCCCCGGGGGAGGGGTCGGGGCCTCGATCTGGGGCCGCGCGTTGACAGAGACGCATCATCGGATGTCTGGGTATCAGGCGGCCCGCGGCCTGCGGTGAGTCCCGCCACCGTGCCAGCCCAGCACTCTGGGTGGCGACTGTTCGAGGGGGCACGGGAGGCCGTCACGTGTGACAGTTCTTGTCTCCAGGGTCGGGATAGCGTTGATGTTGTTGTTGTTGTTGTTGTTGTTGTTGTTGTTGTTGTTGTTGTTGTTGTTGTTGTTGTTGTTGTTGTTGTTGTTGTTGCTGTTGCTGTTGCTGTTGCTGTTGCTGTTGCTGTTGCTGTTGCTGTTGCTGTTACTGTTGCTGTTGCTGTTGTTGTTGTTGTTGTTGTTGTTGTTATTGTTGTTGTTGTAATTGTTGTTGTTGATGATGATGATGATGATGATGATGATGATGGTGATGGTGATGGTGATCGTGATGTTTATGATGATGGTGATGATGATGATGCTAACGATGATGACGACGATGATGATGATGATGATGCTGATGATGATGATGATGGTGATGGTGATGTTGATGGTGATGGTGATGGTGATGATGATGACGATGATGGTAATGCTGATTGTTATGATGCTGCTGATGATGATGGTGATGACGATGACGGTGATGGTCATGCTGATGGTGGTGATGCTGACGATGGTGATGAGGATGAGGATGATGAGGATGATGATGATGATGAGGATGATGATGAGGATGATGATGATGCTGATGATGATGATGATGACGATGGTGATGCTGGTCATGATGATGCTGATGCTGCTGCTGATGCTGCTGGTGATGATGATGCTGGTGGGGATCATGATGATGATAATGGTGTTGATCATACTGATGAGGATGAGCATGATGCTGGTGGTGCTGATGATTATGATTCTGTGTATGAGCATGATGCTGATGATGTTGATGACGCATATGATGCTGATGACGATGTTGTGGATGAGCAAATTATCATCACTAATACGACGATGCTTACCAACACCCCCCCCCGCGCCCCCACCACGTCCCGGCACCCCCCACCCCACGAGAGTCTCGAGAGCTCAGTTCTTGGGACCCCCCACGCGACAAGTGCTGGCCCGAAACCTACCAACACCCCTCCCCGCGCCTCCACCACGTCCCCGCACCCCCACCCTACGAGAGCTCAGTTCCTGGGACCCCCCACGCGACAATTTCTGGCACGAAACCTACCAACACCCCCCACCGCGCCCCCACCACGCCTCCACCACGTCACGGCACCACCACCCCACAGAATCTTACACACACGCATTCACACACACACAAACACACGCAAACACGCACAAACACACACAAACACAAACACACACACACACACACTCACTCACTCACTCACTCACACACACACACACGCAAACACACACACAAACACCACCGCGACCCCCCCCCCGCGCCCACCACACGAGAGTTCAGTTCTTCGCAACCTCCACACGACAATTGCTGGCCCGAAACCTGTCGCGCCCCAACCACGCCCCCACCACGTCCTGGCACCCCCACCCCACGAGAGCTCGGTTCTTGGGACCCCCCACACGACAATTTCTGGTCCGAAACCTACCCCCCCCCTGCGCCCCCACCGCGCCCCCACCACGCCCCCCGGCACCCCCCACGAAAGCTCCGATCTTGGGACCCCCCACGCGACAATTTCTTGCCCGGAACCTGCCAACACCCCCTCCACCGCGCCCCCACCGCGCTTCCACCACGTCCCGGCACCCCCACCCAACGAGAGCTCCGTTCTTGGGACCCCCCACACGACAATGTCTGGCACAAAACCGACCGCACCCTCCACCGCGCCCCCGCCACGCCCCCGCCACGTCCCGGCACCCCCACCCCACGAGAGCTCAGTTCTTGGGACCCCCCACACGACAATTTTCGGCCCGAAACCTACCAAGAATCCCCACCGCGCCCCCACCACGCCCACACCACGCCCTGCCCCCCCCCTCGAGAGTTCAGTTCTTGGGACGGTCCAGGATGGCCTCATGTTGGCCTCCGAGGCCCCGGAGTCCCCTAAGACCGTTCCGAGACGGCCCTGGAGGCCCGCAAGGAAGCCCCACGCGGCCGAGGAGGACAAGTTTGGAGAGGGGTGTGTAGAAGTGGACCCTCCTGCTCGACGACGACGGCGGGAAGGAGAGAGGCCCGACCACAATGAAGACCTCGACATCCAATGCTTGTCTTGCCTCCTCAGGCCTTGCGGGGAGTCGTTTGGGTTTGCATTGTGGCGTCTTGAAGTCTCTGTGGGCCGTGTTCCACTCTGCCTTTTCGGCGAATGATTCGCCCTTCCTCTTAGCCGCTCCCCTGCACCTAAAGGATTGAAACCAGGAGGGGTTTGAGCACCCAAGAATGCTCAAGCTTGAGCCATCGCGGGCGTTCAGACGCTTGAAACAGGCTCCACCAAAACCCACGCCAGGCCTAAAAGAAGCCCCTCGAGACGGCCCCAAAAGCTCCCGACATCGCCCTAAGAGGGCTCCAGAAGCGGCCCAATATGCCCACGAAAGCCACAGGACGATTCCAAAAGCAGATACCGCCCTCCAAACGATACTCCGCCTGGCGGGTTGGGCCGTGCGAGACCTCTCTGACAGAGTGTTTGGCACAATCTTTGCCCCCCTTCGCCAGTGCCTGGTCAAAAACCTCCCTGAAGTCCCTCCGAGGGGGCCCCACTCTGCCGCCGAGGTCCGGAACAGCCCGGGGACGACCCAAGAGCGCCCCAAGACGGTCCAAGAGAGTCCCAAGACTTGTCCAAGAGAGCCTCCAGCTCCAGATCGCTCCAAGACGCCCAAGAATGTTTCCAAACGGCACAAAACGCCTCCAAGACGGCCCAAGAGGCTTCCAAGAGCACCCCCAAGAGAGCCCCAAGAGACAACAATCACATATATTTTTCTTCGGTTTTTGAAGGATTTTCGCGTTCTCGCCATTTCGGCTTGCCGACGCTCCGAGATCGCCCCAAAACGGCCCAACAAGCCCCCAAGAGGGCTCCAAGACAGCCCAAGAGGGCCCCCAAACGGCCCCCAGGACGGCCCAAGAGGCGAGGCGCGGGGAGGACCCTAGGAGGGGTTGCGAGGGCTCAGAGGCAGGGGTAGGTATGAAAAGCGCGCTGGAGAGAAGACTTACACAAAGCACTGCTGAAGACCATGCTGTGGGTCTCACACGCCGTACCCGATGGGGCGGCGGATCGCTTCGCGCATTCCGCCGGCCCATATTGCCTCGCCGCTTGTGGGGGCCGTGTTGGGGCCTCTTGATGGTTTCTGGGAGGCAGTTTTGAGACCTCTTGGGGGCCGTGCTGGGGCCTCTTGGAGCCTCTTTGGGGCCTCTTAGGGCTTCTTGGGGTGCCTCTTGGGGGCCCGTTTGGGCCTCTTGGGGCCTTTGGGGGCCTGTTGGAGCTGAAGGCTGGACTTTTCGGTTCTCAGTCCCCGTCTTGGATCTTGGGCCTCTCTTGGGGCCGTTTTGGGGCCCTCTTGGGCCAATATGGGCGCCTCTTGGGATGCCGTGTTGGGGCCCTCTTGGAGGCTTCTTGGGCCGACTTGGGGCGGTCTCGGGGGCCTCTTGGGCCGTCTTGGAGCGTTGAAAGCCGAAAAGACGAGAAACGTCGCGCATGCGAAAAATGCACGTTTTCCAAAGGGAATGGGGCGATGTTTGCTTGTTGGGGCCCTCTCAGAGAGCCTCTTGAGGCTCTCTTGGAGCTTTTTCGCGGGGCCGCCACGCGCGCGCGAACTAGAAATATTGTTAACCTGTGTCCAGAGATCTTAGCACGCCTCTGCCCGTTGGGCCGGCGAATTACGTTCGCATTCGTGCTCTGTTTGGTCCCTCGTGGAAGCATCCTAGGCCGTCCTGAGGCCACATTGGGCCGCCTCGGGACCATTTTGGGCAGTCTTCGAGGCATTTGGGGCCATCTTGGTGTCCGTGGTTGCTTGCGTGGGCCGTCTTGCGCGGCGCATGTCCATCGTTCCCCACGGGGGGTCGTGGCCTTGGGGGCGCGGGGGCGTGGCCTCGGCGGGGGGGGGCGGGCTACGCGCTCAGCGTGCAGGGAAATGCTCGTGGTGTTGCGGGGTGGGGCCGCATTGCACGACCCAGGAACCCTGCCCGACAGTCCTTGACAATTATTCCACGCGTTGTGGCGGATTTCCTTAGTCGTCCTTCGTTGTTGGCCTCTCGTTCCGAATCCGCATCGCCACGTTTCTCTTCCATCTCGGCCTCTGGGGACCGCTCTCGACGCCGCAAGCGAGGAGTCGGAGGTGGATCCGCGGCGGACGTCCGCCCCCTTGGCAGCTGGTTCGATCCGATGCCTCTCGGACCCGCGGACTGAAAGCAGCTGACCGTGTGCAGCCTGTCGCGGGGGTCGCCCAAAGGGGGACCCGCAGGGCTCTCGGGGCCCTCCACGGAGCCCGGGACTGCCAGAACGATGCAGGATGAGGGGAAGGCTCGGGGGCCCCCAAACGGGGTGGTGACCACACCGTGTGGTGAGTCGGTGGGGATTCGGGGTCACCACGCGGTTTTGGGACTTGGGTCGTTCTCCGAGGATGTCTCGGGCGACTGGAGCCTCCAGGGTCCCAAAACCGTGTGGTGACGGACCGTGCGGTGAGGTCTTTGCGGATTTCGAGGTCACCGCCGGGTCTGTCACCACACGGTTTTGGGACACCCAAAAGGCCCCAGGGTCCAGGACCCGTTCCCCTCAAGACCCGCTCGCCCCATGCTGAGGGGGTCAGCCCGAGCTGGGGCCAGCAGGTCCCCGCTCGGGCCTGGAAGCCACGCGGGGCCGACCCCCCAACGGGAGTGGCTTCGTGGCGCCAGCCCGGCCTCGCGACGGGGCCCCGTGGCTGTCGGGGGCGGAAAAGAGGGGGGTGATGACTAGGGGGGGGGTGGATATCATGGCGGGGGCCATGAGATCTCCCCAGATTTCATGGCGCCTCTTCTTGCTTCATTGCGTCCCTGGCCCCCCCGCTGGGCCGCGCACGTGCCGCCGGTCATGATTTGCGCCCCCCCCCTCTTGCTTGGCATCGCTCGGACGTGTGCGGTGTTTCCTCGGCGAGGACCATCGAGGAGCATTCTTGATCACTTGGCGAAAAAGCCACGCACGAAACCGAACAAAACACAGGGAATGGATGTCCGAGCGATGGCCAGCTTGGACACCCCCCTCTTGGCCGCTCCCGAGGCCGGCCCAGGGTGGGCGCTGACCAGCGGCTCGTGCCGGCGCCTCTGCAGAGGCAGAGTCCGGGGCACAGGGGGACGCGTCCACCTTCAGTCGCCCACTGATCGCCGAGGGGGGCCCGATAGCCCCGACCTGTCCAGGAGCGAGCGGGTTCACTTTCGGAGGCCTGTGCTCAAGTCGGGCCTGTGCCTCTACAGGCCCAAAATCCCCCTGTATGGGGGACACGCCCGACTTGGGCCTATGCCCGATCTATCGGCGATGCATCGCCGATTCCAAGACGGTGTGTCCCTCATACTGCCAAGTATCCCGCTTTTTCCCACGTTTGCGTTTTGGGAGCATCCTGGAAGACCCTCGTTCGCCACGGCCAGCTTCGCCTCGGAATGCTTACGAAGACGCACCGCGGGAGAGGTCCGAGAAGTAGTGACTTCAGTATTTGTTATGCTCGTCCCTACCTCGAGATTGGAGGACCGAGGTTCGATGTTCCAGGGTTTCAGGTGTTGGGGCGCTTCCTGTGCTCGTTTGAACATTTTGTAGGATTCTCGTCGCCACAGTTGAATGCGCCTCGAGATTCTGTTTAGAAGCAACTCGGGACACGTTTGGGTGGAGGGTGGGGGATCCTCTTCCTCCGACGTTGTGATGAAACACGTGGCGGCGGTTTGTCTTGAGTGGCCAGCCACCGGGGGGCATTGCCAGGCTGAGGAATCATAAAACATCGACTGCGGGCGAACGCGAATGTCTTGGGGAGGACTCCGTGGCCCGCGCAGTGGGGAAGTTCCAGGGCCGTTGAGCAAACAATTTCAGGGGGGAAATGTTTCCATCCACGGCCGCAGATGTTCCAGGCTTGCAAATGTCCAGGCTTGCCAGAGTCCCCCTCCGCGTGGTCTTGAGAAGCAGGACACCGGTTTCGCCCCCCCTCGCCACTTGGACCCCAGGGCAATGCCAACCCACCTTCTCATTACCACCAGTGTTTGCTGCCGCGTGCAATTCTTGCCTGAATTGATGCTGTTACCTCTGCAGCTGGCAGCTGCTCGAAGTGCTGCCAATTCTGCTGTGGTTGTTACACGTTCCCACGTTGGCGAATGCTGATGTACAACATGTTGTTCGTTGTTGTTATGTACAGGTGCAACTCCTGCTGACTTTGGCCGCTGCTGTTGCTGGGGCTTTGTTATCGCTAGCGCTTCTGGGACGTGTGTTGTCTTTATTGGTATTGCTGGTGATGTGGTGATCAAGGTGTGGGATGGCAGTTCGGTTCCACAGTGGAGGGAAGGCCGTACATTAGTTGATTTCCCCTAGGCCCGAGAACCGTAAGATGAGACGCCAGGGCTAGGGCTTCCGAGGAGCTTGTTGGTTGGTTGTTGGACAGTTTTCCGTCTTCGTTTTGGGAGCCTGCTGGAGTTCTTCGGATCCATTTCGAGAGGTCTACGGCCGTCTGGGAGTTGTCTTGAGGCGGGCTGTTTAAAGGTAGTATTGGCCCAGTCTCAGGCCGTCGCCTGCTTCCCTCTCCCTGCTTCTGCTGCTGCTGTCCACACCTCGCGCTGGATTTGCAACATCACGGCTTTGTAGATGCGGATTTGGCCGGCTGGGTTTTTCATTGTACACATTGCCATGGGTATTGGATTTGTTGCGCTGCCGTGGGAGTCTCAGGCCGTCCTCGGTGGTCTTAGGCCCGCTGGGGGCTTCTTTGGGGCCGCTGTGCGTGCGTCTCGTGGGTATCGCGCGTTCTCTTGCGGCCTCTCTTGGTAGAAGGGTGCCCGGCAGAAGCCGTACTAAACAACATTGAACGGTTCCAGGTCTTTGTGCCCTGTCGGGGTCCTTTTGGATGGCTTCTTGGAACACGCGGGCAGCTCAGATCGACGGGCGTAAGGGTTCCCGCCAGGCAGCACGCAGCTGGCCAAATTGCAGAATTCAGCCCAAGAGGTGTACGGCGCCGAAGCACACGTTTTTCCTGCCGCGGCCTTTTGTCCTAAAGATCTGTAGTCAGGCTGCGCTTCTCGGTGAATTTGTGGGCTCTGCATTCACCACAGCAGTCGGTTATTCGGCTAGTGTGACCGCAGCTCGTTGCAGAGTGCATGGCGTGTAGCTGCATTCGAAGGACAGTCTGCATCACCATATACTTGCGGAGGCCCGCGCGGATTTCTCGGATCAAAGCTCGGCCCCCATGGCGGCGCCTCCGGCGCCGCGAGGGTGATTCCAGCGCCGGCCCAAGACATCCGCGATGACCTTCCACAGTTTATGTAAATGTTCATGCTTTTTGGTTGTTCCTCTATTCATTGAGATGCGCCAGCCCTGCGGAGGGCTACCAGGAGCACGTTCGAGTACAGCGTCAGCCGCCTGGTGGAGGGCCAGAAGCTCGGGCTCGACCTAGTCTTCTCGGCCCAGCAGGCGTGGTGCCCATCTTTCCACTAGTCGCCTCCCCCCCTGCGCGGCAGTATGACATCCGACAGGCGCACGACGTGAACCATGCGTGTACAGTTGTTGCAGGCAAGCATGGTCGCAAGGCGGGGTTGGCACAGCATGCGAGGGAAGTCGATACGATGATCTCTGCGATCTCGTGCTTTGGGAGGGAACGCAAATACAGCAAGCCTAGGCCACACATCTGCAAGGCGGCAGGGAGGGCCAGGATCAGACACCCCGTGCGCGCTTCCAGGTCTCGGGCCTGTACGTTCACGGGGTGAAGGAGGGCGGCCTGGTCGCCGAGACGAACCGGTCCCTGCCGGCGCACGTGCGCCTGCAGCGGGACGACCGCCTGCTGGCCGTGAACGAGACCCGCCTGGATGGCATCGACAGCACCATGCCGGAGTGGCCGGTCCGCGCAGAGGCTGCGGCCCAGGCGTTGTCGTTCTCGTTGCAGGTGACCATGCAGGCGCGTCGCCGCGCAGAAGCGGGCGGGGCAGGGTGGGGCAGCTCGGCAGACGCCGCGGAAGACCTGTCGCGGGTCGTTGAAAGTAGGTATTTTGGGTATCCAGATCCCCATCTACTTTAGGCGCCTTCCTACTTCAAGCGTCGAGCACTTGTCCTTCTTCCCTCCTCTTCAGGGGGCGGGCGGAAATCCAATATATGTACTTCCAACGCCTTATTACGTCATGTTTCTACCCACTTCTTCCGACCGACGGGTATATTTATATATGTATATATATATATATATGTATGTATATAGAGAGAGGTGCCGTACAGCGTTGGCGTCTCCTGAGGCGTTGGTGCGGTGGTTTCGGCTCTCGGAGCCGAAATATTCTGCCACGTATGGCGTTGGAGCGAGGCCGGAAGGGAGTCAACACATAGTACGGGGTATAAGCGCCGTTCTCGTGTCGAAGGCATCGGTGGTTTTATCTTCGAGACCCAACCGCGCGGACTCCTAAGAAGCCGTCTTGAAGGGAGCTTCCGGGCCCCTCAAGAAGGAGCCCTCGTCCTCTTCAGGCGGCCCTCCCCGCTCGCTTCGAAGCCAGCAGCCGAGCCGCCCGCGGCCGTGACGACGAGAACTGTTCTCCGCACGACGCCCAGGAGCCTCCGACGCGAAGGCGTTGGCGCCGTCGTCGAGGAGGCCCAGGGTCCCCAACCCCTCCGCCCTCCAAAGTCCACCGGTGCGCCCTTTAGGCGCCGCGTCATGGGAGGGCGGTACATGGAGGGGCAGCAAGCTGCAGAAGAGGACCCCCTTCGAGCCCCGGCCCTTTGGGGCCCAAAGGAGGCCTTTAGAGCCCGAGAAGGGCACCCCTTCTCCCCCCCCCCCCCCGCCTCCCCGCCTTCGTCGCCCCCCCCCGTCGTGGAGCGACGCCCAAGCCCTGGCCAGAGTTTAGAGGAGACTCCGACCGTGGCGGCCAGAAGCGTCGTGGACTCCCACGGGCCCAGATCTCTGACGCCGTGCGTTCTTCCCCGGAGGTCTGGACTTAGGTCGGGCATGTCCCCCTACAGGCGGATTCTGGGCGAAAATTCAAACAAATCATCAAACATCATCAAAAGTGGTAAAACAAAACATCGTCTCCAGACTATTTTCGGATTATTTTTTAACATGCATCCTGTAGAAGGACATGCCCGACTTATGTCTGGAACCCTTTCCCGTCTTGCGTGCCGAGGCGTTTGTTGATGGTCTCGAGGGCCCCGAGTGACCGCAGGTTGTCATAACCTCCCGCCGCAACTCGTCCCTGCCGAGGGGAGGTTCGGTAAGGCACACGGCGCCCGACAACAGCATCCCCGCACGACGACGATGACGGGCAACGTTAGGGGGGATAGGCTCAGAGGGGATGATACCCCTACTCATAGGGGGGATAGGTTCAGGAGGGATAGGCTCAGGGAGGATAGGCTCAGGATGTTAGGAGGGATAGGCTCAGGGGGGATAGGCTCAGGGGGGATAGGCTCAGGGAGGACAGGCTCAGGGGGGACAGGCTCAGGGGAGGTGACCCCCAATCGCCCACTCATCCCCGACAGTGGCCTGGTAGCCCGCCTTGCCCAGGAGCGTGCGGTTTCGCTGAGGATAAGGGTCCGACCGCCAATCCATCGGCGAGGCGTCGCCGATTCGAGCATGACGTCCCCCCCCCCCTGAAAGCCAAGTTGCCGAGGCTTGAGGGTCGTTGCTCGAGGCTCGAGGATGGAGGTTCGAGGATGAGTTTCGAGAGTCGAGGTTCGAGGGTCGAGGGTCGAGGCTCGAGGCTCGAGGCTCGAGGTTCGAGGCTCGAGGGTCGAGGCTCGAGGATGAAGGGTCCAGGGTCAAGGCGCAAGGATGAAGGAACGAGGATCGTGGTTCAAGGATGAAAGAACGAGGATCGAGGGTCAAGGAGCACAGCTCGAGGTTCGAGGCTCGAGGTTCGAGGATTGAGGGCCGAGGTTCGAGGTTCGGGGATCGAGTCTCGAAGTTCGAGGCTCGAGCCTCGAGGGTCGAGGTTCGAGCATCGAGGCCTGTTGCCCCTCTCGCTGCCCCTCGGTCGACGCCGCCGGCCGCAGGTGCGCCGGCCGACCTCCGAGGCCAGCCTGGCGGCGGGCGCGTCCCCGCCGCGCGTCTGCATGGAGGCGCCGCGGGAGGCCGCGGCCGCCGCGCGAGCGCCGGGCCCGCCGGACCCCCGGGCGCAGGGCAGGTCTCGGGGCTCAAAAGAGGCGGGGGTCCACGCAAGCGGGGGTCCGTCAGGGCTGCTGGATCTTGCAGGATCCTGCAGGGCCAGGGGTGCACCGAGCTGGGTTTGGGTGCAGGGTCCTGTAGGATCTCGCAGGGCCTGGCTGACCTGGGTCTGGGTTGACCCAGGTCAGAGGATCCCCGAAGGTCGCCAGGGCAGAGCCAGCATTCGTCACAGGGTGAAGCACCATGGGCCTCCCAGACGGGGTGAGTGTTCGTCACGCGCCGCCGAGGGGAGTCCGCGGACGAGTTGGGTGTACACTGCCGCGTTGGCGTCTGCGGAGGCGTTGTCGATCCTCGACCTGGGCACGGTGCGACGCACAGTCCTTCGGCCCGCAGAACCGAAGAGCTAAGCGGCTCGATGTGAAGCCCGATTTCTTTATCGCCGGCGTCGCCGACGCACCGCTGACGTCGCCGATGCACCGTCAATACACCGCCGATGCATCAGTGATGCATCAGCGACGCGGGCAGGTTCGAGGTTCTGGGTTCTGGAATGTCCTTTTGCCTTTTTCGGCCTCCGGGGGCCGTTTTCGGGCCCCGCGACTGTGAAAACGGATCCGGGAGGGAAAACCATACCAAAGGGACCGATTTTGAGCGGAGTTGGCCTCATCCCCCCTCCTGGCCGATTTTCTGGGCGCTCCCATCCAGTTCAACCCCTGGCCGCCTCCAACGTCGGGCCCCCTCTGCAGGATTGTCGTTGCCGCGGCCGCTCCGCTTCGAGTGTCTCTTGGTGTGAGCGGCCACCCTCGAGAAAGTTTGGGGGGCCAGTCTTGAGGGAGGAGGGAGAAGGGCCCAGATCGTCGACGTCATGGGGGAATGAAGACGGAGCTTGTTGTTGCATCGTTCGATCCCCTGGAGCCGCCCCTGGGCCCTTGGACAGTCAAGAACGGCTCAGGATAAAAATACCCCTCCTAAGTTACCGTTGGAACTTCCATGACCCCCCCGCATAATATCTGTGTGTGTGCATGTGTGTATGTGTGTATGTATATAGTTTTGTAGTTACCTATGCATGCATGTAGGTAGGTAGGTGGGTAGGTAGCTAGCTAGGTAGGTCGGTAGGTCGGTAGGTATTTCTGTACGTATGTCTGGGCCTGACCGTCTGTCTGGCAGCTATGTTGTCGCCGTCGCCGCCCTGTCGTCGCCTCGTCGCCGCCAGTCGTCAGGGCCTGACCGTCGCTCTGGTCGATCTGTTGTCCCCGTCGCCGTCTCGTCGCCGCCCGTTGTCTGGGCATGACCGTCGGTCGGGTGGCTATATTGTCGCCGTCGCCGTCGCCGCCTCGTTGCCGCCCGTCGTCTGGGCCTGACCGTCGGACTGGCGGCCATGTTGTCGCCGTCGCCGCCTCGTCGCCGCCCGTCACATTGCACCACGTAGATGCACCACATAGATCTTCATTACTGAATGGAATATAGCCCCTGTCCCCCCCCCCCCCGAATTACCGACCCCCCATGGGACACCCCTGGATGGAAGAAACGACACAACTTATAATCCATGAGTAAGCCCATCAAGCCTAGCTAGAACTTGAGCGCGCGCGAAGCGCGCGCGATCGTTTATAGTATGTATGTAGGTGTGTGTGTGTATATATATATATATATATATATATATAATATATCTATATTATATATATGTGCATGTATGTATACATATAACGGCGCACCGGGTCCGGGGGCCCGGGGCCGGGACCTCGACCGCAAATGTGGGCTCCGGGGCTCATTTTCCCTGTGATTTTACAGGGTTTCGGCGTCAAGGAGGGTCCAAGAGGCTCCAGAACAGACGCCGGACGCCCGAAGGTCGTTCTTAGACGCCTAACATGGCCTCGAAGACATTTTCAGAAGTCCCCAAGACATTCCAAGCGACACCAAATAGGGCCCCAAATACAGTTTCAAGCGGCCAAAATAGCTTCATTCTCTTTGTAAAACATACATTTTTAAAACATTGTTTTTTTCGCTGTCGGTACGGCTCACGAAGGGTCCAAGACGTTCGCAAACGTGGGCTCCTGGGATCTCGGGGAGCCCGAAAGCTTCACAGAAGACTGCGAGAAGGCGCCAAGGAAACACCAAGAAACTCCCAAACAGACCCAGGACGTCCGAAAATCGCTGCCAGACGCCCAACATGGTCTCCAAGATTAGCTTCCGAAGCCTCCAAGACACCCCAAGCGACCCCCAACAGGGTCTAAAAAGAGCCGCAAGGAGCCAACATCGTTTCATTCCTGTGGGAAAACGTATATTTTTCGTATGTTCGCCTGTTGGGCTGTCATCGCGTAGAAGTTCCCATGACGGCCTAGGAGGCTCCCAGAAGACATCGGTTACGCGAAAGAGCTCTCGCGTGACCGACCTTGGGCCTCTCTTTCGCTCACCTCGGGGGCCCAAAACTCGCCCAAGAAGGCCCCAAGAGGGCCCCGAGAGCGCCCCAAGAGAGTTCCGAGGTGGCCCGAACAGTTGTCACGCGACAGAGCGCCCGCGTCACCGACCTAGGGCCCCTCTTCCTGCCATCTTGGAGTCCCAGTGGGAACCCAGACTGCACCCGAGAGGGCCACATCAATGCCCCAGGCGAAGCGCCTGAGAACGTCCCAGGTTGGCTTACGTGGCTTCCGAACTTCCGATATCTTTCCAAGATGGATACTTCCTTCACTGACCCCTTTTTCGGCAATCTTGGAGCCCCGATGCGAGCCAAAGGTGGCCCCATCAGGGCCTGCGAGAGAGTCCCAAAGGGGTTCAAGAGGACCCCAAGACCGTCCCAACATCGGTCACGCGAAAGAGCGCTCGCGTGAACGAGCTGGGCCAATTTAGCAGGGGGTTTTAAACGCGATCCCAAGAGCGGTCACGCGAAAGAGCTCCCGCGTGACCGAGCTTTGGTTGTTCTGTCGGCCATCTTTGAGCTCCAGTTGGGGACAGAAATGGCCCCAAGAGGGTCTTGATGTGGGCCCGATTAAGACTCCAAGAGAGATCCACGAGTGCCCAACATAGATCACGCGATAGAGAGCTCGCGTGACCGGCCATGGGCTCTCTTTCGGCAGTCCTCGAGATTCAAGACAAGCCCAAGATGGCCCCGAGAAGGCCCCTAAGAACGCCCCAAGAGGGTTCCAAGAAGGCTTCATCATCGGTCACGCGAGAGAGCGCTCGCGCGACCGATCTTGGGCCGCATTTTCTGTCATCTTGGAATCCCAGTGGAAACGAGAAATTGCCCTAAGAGGGTCTCGAGAGGGCCAGGGGCCCTAAAAGAGCCCCAAGAGGTCACCAAGAACACCCAACAGGGTCTCCAGGAGGCCCTACTTTGCCCCCACGAGGGCTCCAATAATGGCCAACATCGGTCACGCGAAAGAGCTTTCGCGTGACCGACCTTGGGCCTCTCTTTCGCTCACCTCGGGGGCCCGAGACCCGCCCAAGAAGGCCCCAAGAGGGCCCCGAGAGCGCCCCACGAGAGTTCCGAGGTGGCCCAAACAGTTGTCACGCGACAGAGCGCCCGCGTCACCGACCTAGGGCCCCTCTTCCTGCGATCTTGGAGTCCCCGTGGGGACCCAGACTGCACCCAAGAGGGCCTCGAGGGGCCACATCAATGCCCCAGGCGAAGCGCCTGAGAACGTCCCAGGTCGGCTTACATGGCGTCCGAACTTCCGATATCTTTCCAAGATGGATATTTCCTTCACTGAGCAGGTCCACGTTGCGTCTCCGAGCTGGGGGTGACAGGATGTTTCCAGCGAGGGGAGGAGGAGGACGAGGAGGAGGAGAAGGAGGAGGAGAAGAAGGAGAAGGAGGAGGAGGAGGAGGAGGAGGAGGACGACGAAGAGCACGCGGAGGAGGAGGAGGAGGAGGAGGAGGAGGAGCAGGAGCAGGAGCAGGAACAGGAGCAGGAGCAGGAGCAGGAGCAGCAGCAGGAGCAGGAGCAGGAGCATGAGGAGACCGAGCAGGGACGACGACGGGGACCGACGCAGGAGGCGCCGATAGGCTCCCCAGAGGCCCCAAGAGGCTCCCCAAAACATTCCGAGACGCACCTCCCAAGAGGCTCCCCGAGAAGCTCATAATTTGGTTCCCGTAGCAGTTTGGCTCAAGGCTCACGGAGGTGGGCGAGCAAAGGGCCGCTGCCTGTGCGGGCGCCTGCCGCCATGGGCCATCCCGCCCCGGCGTGCTGCGTCTGCCTTGCCACATCCGCACTGGCGCAGGGGGTATACTTGGGCCTCATTGTGCCGCGCTTCATCATCGACGTCTTGCTGTTCATCGCGGGGAATGCCGAACAGGATGATGAAGGGATGGGTGATGGAGAGGCCGCGACCCATCTCATCCTGGGGAGCGCGGCTGGCTATATCATCCTCGTGACCGCCATCGTCACGTCTGCGTCCCGGATCTGCGCGCCGCGTTGCTGCGAGGGACTCGAGAAAGTGGGCCAATGTTGTCCGTGCAAGTGCTTCCTGCACCTGGACACGCCGCTCTACGTAATGGTTGGACTAGGTGTAGTCATGCACGCCGTCACGTTAGTTGTGGATACAGGTGGTGATCCTAGAGTCTTTCGCCTGGCGAGGCTGGTTCACTCGGCTCTGAGCATCGCCGCGATCGTCTGCGCCACCGTCAAATTGTGCGTCGTGGCGCGCTCGTGCTGCCAAAGCTGCTTGCCCGAGATCCAGTCGGCCAGCGCACGGCTGCCCCAGGTCGCCATCGGCCAGCCCGTTGTCGGCCAGCCTGTTGTGGGCCAGCCCGCCCCTGGCGAATCCTCCAAGCCGTCATGATCCGTTTGCCTCGAATGCCCAGGCGCTGTCATGTTTGTCCTGCGCCTGTTGTGCTCCGCCGACGCGCTCCCAATGCGGAGGCAGATTGAAAGCGTTGCTCAGTGCCGCTCGTCGTCTGGCGCGTTCGCGGCGGCGGGCTCTGGGCCTCTGGAGCCTGGACCACCCCCCAGAGTGTCCAAGCGGAAAAAATCATAATTTGGTTCTTATGCGCCGGCGAGAAAGGCATCCAAGATGCTATGCGAACCTGATCTCTGGAGCTAGGTGGATCTTCTTGCGGGCCAAGCCAAACCCGTGTCAGGGGCGTCGACTCCAGGTAATTCGAATGCGAACATTGCCGGGGGCCGTCGGTTGAAGCCCCTATTCGGCACGACCCGTTCGAGTTGCGAGCCGCAATATGCGGGAGACGAGGAGGGCGCGCAGAAGGAGAGGGGGGAGGGATCAAAGGAGGAAAAGGAAGAGGCACCACACCCCGGAGATCTCTGGGAGCACTCGGCCCCATCTTCGGGCTCGTTTTCGAGCCGAGAGAGCCCCGAGACGATCCTGTTTTAACCTGCCCAGCGTTTTGGGGCGGCCTGAGAAGCGTTTGAGAGTGTCCCAGGTTGGTTCGCATGGCTTCTGAGCTTCCGATATCTTTCCAGGATGGATACTTCCTTCACTGAGCAGGTCCACGCTGCCTCCCCGCGCTGGGGGCGACAGGATGTTTCCAACGAAAGGAGGGGGAGGAGGAGGAGGAGGAGGAGGAGGAGGAGAAGGAGGAGGAGGAGGAAGAGGAGGAGGAGGAGGAGGAGGAGGAGGAAGAGGGGGAGGGGGGAGGAGAGGGGAGAAAGGGAGCTAGGAGGAGAAGCTGAGGAGCAGGAGGAGAGGCGGAGGAGGATGAGCAGAGGAGAGAGAGCTAGAGGAACAGGAGGAGAGGATGAGAAGGAGGAGGAGCAGGAGGAGGAAGGAGGAGGGATTGATTGGAGAGAGAGAAGGAGAGCGGCGGGGGGATGAGGGTAGGAAGATGATGAGGAAGAAGGCGAATTGGAGGAGGGGAGGAGGAGGAGGACGAGGAAGGAGGAGGAGGAGGAGGAGGAGGAGGAGGGGGAAAACGAGGAGGAGGACAAAAGCAGCAAAAGAGCCCAAGAGAGCCCCAAAACGGCCCCAAGAGATGCCAAAGAGGGAGACAACGAGCCGAACATTCCGGTATTCTACCCCACGAGGCTCCAAGGATGCACCAAGAAGCCCCCAAAGGCTCCAAGAGGCCCCCCAAGGGCTCCCCGATACCGGCCCCGAATCGGTCCCCAGAACACCACGACAGCCCGATGACGGCCCAAAAACAACAACCTCAGAAGAGCCCATGTGGCCCCCCAGAGCCACAAAAGCCCCCCAAGACGGTTTCAAAGAACCCCAAAACGGCCCCAGCCTCCAAATACCGCCCAGGAGCAGGACTGCCTTCGAGGGCCCCAAACGAGTCCCAACAAGCCCCAAGTGGGCCGCCAAGAAGGCCCAATGATGCCACGTTGTATGATTTCTGTCGTTCGCACGCGAACAGCACGCCACCCTACAGCCCTCTCGGATTTGCGAAGCCTTGGCGGGCGCTTCAACCAGGACGAACCAGAACCGTGACCATAACCATAATACCTACACCAGCAATACTAGCATCATTGCTAATATCACTGATAATAATAATCATATTGCCAATGCTAATAATATATTCTGAAATAAGAACCATCATAATAATTACATTCGGAATCCTGATAATACGAAGAACAGGAGACAAACAATACTACACATACTAAGTATACTGATCTTAGTTATACTACTACTACTACTACTACTACTACTACTACTACTACTACGAGTAAGAAGGATATTCGTAGTAGTAATAATGCAACTAATCATAATAGTAGTAATAGTAGTACTACTACTAGTATTAACTACCAATAATAATATCACGAATACTAATGGTAATGCTAATACTATTACTAATACTAGTAATCGTAATAATGGTACCAATGCTAGTACTAGTGATACTAATAATCCTCATAGTAATGATAATGGCGTTCATAATAGTATTGATCATAATAATACTGATCACAACAATAATGATCATATTTTGCTATTATTATTTTTAGTAGTAACACTATTAATAATAATAATACTAATAATAATAATAATAATACTAATAATAATAATAATACGAGGAGGAGGAGGAGGAGGAGGAGGAGGAGGAGGAGGAGGAGGTTGTCAGAGGGGTGGAAGGCCTTACCGGGGTGCACGCTGCGGTCAGACCAACAAGCGCAGTGCTTCCTCCGACTCGCGCGCGGGGGACCGGGGCTGACCTCCGCAGCGGAGACGGCCGCGGCAGCTTACTTGGGCAGCTTGACGCTGACCTTGAAAAGTCTGCGGACATGCTTGGACGTTGCCTCGCGGCAGAGCTTTACGACCCTGTGCCTGGCGTTGGCCGACGCCAGCGGGCGGTGCGGAGGCGAAGCTGCGAGCGCAGGGCAACGGCGCGATAGACGCACTGGACGGGCCCAGCTGTTTGGACGAGCCCTTCACTGGGCGGCAGGGGTACTGGACTGGGCGACGGCTGCTGCGGAGGTGGGCGCGCGACGAAGTGCTACGGGCGTTTGGGGAAGAAAGCCTTGTTGATTTGCGCTCAGCTGGAAGGTCTGAGGCAGGGGGGTGGCTCGAAATCTCCGTCGGCCGAGAAAAGGGGGCGCCCGCGAAGGTCCCCAACGGGCTTCTCAAGATAGCGTTGGCGGACCGCCTGCGCTGCGACCGCTGGTGGCCTTAGAGTGCAGTGCCGGCTCCGCAAACAGGTCGGCACCGTCTGCGGATCGCTGCTGGACAGGCGAGGGAGGCATGCCTTGAAATGCCCTTGCGGCCCCTTCGGACAGGGATGCGCAACGCCATGCGGGAATTCTGCGCGGCGCACCACCAAAATATCACAGGTTCTGCATCGACCGCGGAACAGTTGGTCCCGGATTGGGGCCGCATCCGCCCGAGAACGGGGGAGTTGGAGAAGGCCAAACTGGACGTCGCAACGCGCGACGCGGTCACGGGCAACGTGATGTATCTCGATACGAGCATCGCTTGCGTTCGCAGCGACGACCAGTCGCGCAAGGGGATTCGCTCGGGTCGGGATGCCCTCGCCGCCAAGGTCCGCGAAGACGACAAACGCCAGAGGTACCGACGTCAAGGGGGCAAAGTCGTCCCCGTCGTCTTCGAAACAGGCGGCCGCCCCGGTGACGCGGCGGTCGCCTACGTGCGCTCCCCGGCACACGACCTGGAAGTTGCCGGCCGCGTTGATGTGTTGCGGTATGCTTGGCAGCAGCTCAGCTGCCTGGTGCAGATGGGCAACGCCGAAGCGCTGCTGGCGGCCATAGGCGCGTGAAGCGTGGCTTACAACCATACGCAGGGTCGACGTTGGTGGGGTCGCCAGCGCCGCATCACCAACGCAGGAGACAGTTCTACTGCGGAGCAGCAGACGTCACCCGCGGCACCAACGCAGCAGACAGCACCATTGCGACAGCACCAACGCAGCAGACACCATGCTGGCAGACACGCAGCGGGCCCGCGACGATGACCGCCGACCCCCCCGGACTTCGACGCCCACCACTTTCCCCCGTCTCCGCCTGTCCCATGTGTTTCTCCCCCTTCCTGACGTGCCTGCCGCCCTCGCCTGCCTGTGGCGCTTCCTTGTGCTTGCCGCTTGCCTCTCCCCGCCAACCTGTGCGCTAGGCTCGTTTCTTCTCCTCTCCTCCTCCTCGTTTTCCATGCTTCCAGCGGGCGCCCGCGCGCCTAAGGTGGGGGGGTTGGTGGCGCGCGCCTCCCCGCCGCGCGCCCGCCTCCCCCGCCTCCAGGTTCCCTCCTGCTCTCTCGTCCCTCCTTTATCCTCTCCCCCACGTCGGTCCTGTCTGGCCCCTGGTTAGGACTGCCTCCTCCCCTGCTGCTGCTTGCTGGCCCGCCTCAGTCCCCTCCCTTTCTTTCTGCTGGAGGAGGAGGATGAAGAGGAGGAAGTGGAGGAGGAGGAGGAGGAGGAGGAAATGGAAGTGGAGGAGGAGGAGGAGGATTACGAATAATAATAACAATAAAAACAATACTAATATTATTCGGAATAATAATATAAATAATATTCATAAGAAGGCGAAACACAACATAATAATAATGTGAATAATACTAATAATACGAATAAGAATGACAATAATAAGAATAGGAAGACGAATAATAAGACGACCACTACGAACAAATAGTAATAATACGAAACATAAGAAACACATAATAACAAAACTAATAATACTAGTGCGACAAAGAATAATAATCATCAGAATACCAATAATAAGACTAACAATGATAATGATATTGATAGTTATAAGAAGCAGACGAATAATATACCAATAACAAGGAGAATAATAAGACGAATACTTAGAAGATTAATAAGAGTAATAATAACAAGACAACTAATATTGATAATAATTGTAATTTAGCAGAATCAGAAGAAGACGAACACGACGAATACTAATAGTATTAATAATACTTGTACTACCACGAATAATAATAACATTAATACTAATACTAATACTAATACTAATACTAATACTAATACTAATACTAATACTAATACTAATACTAGTACTAATAATAATACTGATAATCTTTTTTTTGTATAAAAAATAATTAAAACTTAATAGTAATACTTATGCGTAATGTGAATAATAATAGTTAATACTAATAAGTTACCAATGATAAATGAATAGCGAAGTAATAATAATACTGACTGATAATGTAATACGAAGGAAGGGAGAAGAAAGCATAACGCATACTAATCTATCCAAATTAATACGATTTAATAATTAATCTGAACAATAATATTGATTGAATCAGTGAATTACGACTAATAATACTACTAATAATGATGATACTGATAATGATGATACTGATACTGCGAAGAAGACTAATCAGAATAATAATATGGGAGGTGGATGATGAGGAGAGGAGGAGGAGGAGGAGGAGAGAGGAGGAGGAGGAGGACCAGGAGGAGGTTGGAGGAGGAGAAGCAGCAGCAATCAGGAGGATGACGAGGCAAGGGGGAGGAGCATGATGGGCGAGGAGGATGAGGAGTGGCAGCGCGTGGGGCCGTTCCAACCTGCACATTTTCCGGTCGGCCTGGTGTGGTTTCCATCGGTTCGGTGGGCGTTCTTTCGCCAAGCGCAAAATTGTCGTGTAGAGCGGAAAGCTCCGTTGCAGTCACAAGGTGCCTTTTGGAGATCGTTCGTCCTGTTCTTCTTCTTCCTCCTCCTCCTCCTCCTCATCCCTCCCCTCTTCCCCCCCCGCCTCCCTCCTCCCCCCGCCTCCCCCGACGAACCTTTGATCTTTTGCCACAGGTGTTGGGAGTACGTCGCCGCCCCCATGTAGCGGGGCTCCCAGGGATTTGCAAACGCCCACGGGGATTCAAAGGAGGCTCAGTGTACACGGTGCGCAAATTTTGCGGGGCCACAGCCATCTTAGGTATCTCTTGGTGGAGCTGGGGCCTTGTCGGTCCCCTCGGAGGTCGCCTGTGCCCGCTTTGCCAGGGAATTTGGAATGGCAGTGGCAACAGAGGGCCTGCTCCAGCGCCCCAGCCAGACAGACAGGCATTTGCTGTTCTCTAGTCAGCCCGACGCTCCCTTGCTCGGGCGGGGCAAGGTCCTTTAGATAGCTTCTGGTCTCTCCTGCGGGGAGGAGGCGGAGGCCTTCGGCAAAAGGGCCCTGGCGGAGCGCGCGCCGAGGCCAAAGCCGGGCGAGCGGACCGCGGGTCGGAGGTCGACTTGGATGACGTTTAATTGGATTAGTTGGGGACGCTTTGTCAGTAGGCGGTGGTAAGGTTCGTCACCCTTGCCAGGGAATAAGGGTTCTCATCCGGATAGGCGCCCTCCATTCGCTGTCTCTCCTCACTCTCCGTCCGCTCCCTCTATGGGCAGTGAACCTCCCTCCTCTTGCAAGCAGGAGCAGATGAACTCCCATGGAGGCCCGTTCTCGATCCTCCTCTCTCCTCCTCCCTCCTCCTGGTTCTCCTGCTGCTAATCTGCTCCCTTCGTCGTCGTCCTCGTCGTTCTCTTCTGCTCCTCGATCATCCCTTATCCTCTTCCGTTTTGGGGGGTAGCAGGGTCGCTGACTTCGTCGGGGATGCGGCTGTGAGGATCACGCCAGATCCGACCTGAGGCGCACTTGGGCACAGACGGGGCGGCAGGGCTGCCAGACCTGCTCTCGGCTTCGGCGGTGCGCCGAGGGGGGAGGTGAGAGGGTGCAGGCCCCCTCAGAGAGCGGCGGGGCTTCGGAGGAGGCTTACGCCTGCTTCCCTTGGGCGCGCCGCCGAGGCTCTCCTCGGTCTCTGCCCCTGGCTCTGCGGGTTGCTTCCAGTCCTGTTCGTCGAAATCTTCCCAGGCCCTGAGACGAGAGCCGCGGCCAGCACCGTAGACTTCAAGGGCAACGTGTAGGGGGGGATGTACGACTGGCCGACTTGATACCTCTCCTGTTTTGAGGGGGGGGCGCCTGATTTCAGATCCGGACTAGCACGCCTTTCCTGCATGAGGTTTTCCGCGAGCCTCAGTGTAGTTCAGCAGAGTCACGGCGGGGGGGAGGGTGACAGGATATTCGAGACGGGAAAGCAGGTTTGGCTGAGTCGGCGGGGGAGCTAGGGAGGAGGTGCGGGGTCGCTGCCCAGGAGCTCATGGCCCTCTGCAGGAGGCACGAGGTCAATGCCATTGTGCACCAGCACGGCATGCCTGCCTACGAGATGGCGCCCCCGCTCGCTGGAGTAAGCCGCCGTCCAATCGACGAGTAAAACGGCTTTTATACGCCGCTGTTTGGGCAGTGTCAGGTCACTCCAGCAGACGTGTGCGCGCAGAGGCTTAGGTACATATGGTTGTGTGGACGAGTGTCTCTATGGCCTCCGTGCGAATCATGTTGCACGTGATCAATAGGCCAGTTTGCTCCCCGATCAGGAGACGGGCCTTGACAGAATTCGACTTCGAGGCTAGTCTTCACCATCGTACTGGTCCGCTGGGCCGCCCGCGTTTTCTCTGGCCACGCTGACCTCCTGAACGTCCTGCCCGTTGTAGCGTGTGGCCCGCTTGAGGGTGGTGTGTGCGTGCGTGCGTGCGTGCGTGCGTGCGTGCGTGCGTGTGTGTGTGTGTGTGTGTGTGTGTGTTTGTGCGTGCAATCGTAGCCTCCAAATAGCGGGCTGGTACGAGAGTGTGTGTGTGTGTGGATGTGTTTGTTTGTTTGTGTGTGTGTGTGTAGACGCGGCAGCTGCTGTTCGTCTGAGGTGGACCTCGCATCGCACCCTGAACCAACTGGCATTCCCAGTACCCGTACTGCGCCCCGCCCGCCGCTGCCAGGCCCCGGCGCAGCAGCCGTCGCCTTCCCCGCCGGCGGGGCCGGCTGCGCCACTCGCTCCGGGTGTGACCCGTCCCCCTGAGCGGCCCTCGTTCCCTCTCTCCTCCTTCGGCCGCCCTCCCTGCCTCATCCCAGTTTCGTACATTGTGGCACAATTCGCTTCAACGGTATCCCCGTTGTTATGGCTCGTCCGCCAGTGCAGTCACTCCTGCATAGCCGCCGACGCAAAATGTGTAGATGCGCGGCAGCTGTTGTCCGTCTGAGGTGGACCTTGCATCCAGGTGAAACTATCGATCGCAGCGCGGCAAGCAGAGGGGGCAGCCCGAGAAAGAGGCACAAGTTGACGAGTGAACATGGCACACCCGCACCCTTAGTGGAGGTCGGAGGGAGGATGACTGGCTATAGGTATGGGTGCGGGCGGGTTGCCGGACCCTGGGGGAGGCTCCCAGTCGAGCGGGGGCCCTTCCGACAACACGCACCCATGGCTCGCTCCGTCCCTTCTGTAGGTATGGGTGTGTGTGTGTGTGTGTGTGTGTGTGTGTGTGTGTGCGTGTGTGTGTGTGTGTGTGTGTTGTCCGTTCGGGACACGTCACCTGCCGAACATCGCGGCCGTTCGGCTGCTCCAACAGCGTCGGAGCCCCAACCGTGAAACCATGCCATTTCCTCACGTTCCTGGGCGCTGCCGCCAGGCGCCCTTCCCCTGGGGCTTCCCCAGGATGTCAAAACGAAACCCCAGGATCCACCTCCTCCGCCTCCTCCTCCTCCTCCTCTTCCCTTCTCTTCCCTCCTCCTCTTCCTCCGCCTCCTCCTCGTCCTCCTCCTCCTCGTCGTCCTCCTCCTCCTCCTCCTCTTCGGGCCCTTCAACGGCCCCAGCCCCCCGCCCCCCTGCATTGTTGGCGTTTTAAGGAGGTCTAGCCCCCTGCGAGGGGCCCCTTCGCCCCGGAGCCAGGGGGGCGCTCCAGGCAGGCCAGGGGTGTCCAGAGAGACGCTCGGCCCTGCATGCAGTTACACACCCTCAGGGGCCTCGCGAGGTTAGGTTTCGACTTAGAGTTGCCCCCGAAGCGCCTTTACCTTTTTGTCTCCTACCTCTCTGTCTCCTCCTTCCTCTTCTGTGTCTTGGTGCTAGTTTTTTGCTCGCACCGCCCCGTCCCAGCTGCGGCCGTTCACATTGTCACTGAGTCCACAGTAGTCTACGAGTCTCGTCGTGCTGCGGTTTTTTTATGTGAGACAGGATGGCGCGAAAAGGTGGAGAAATCTCCCGGACATCTGCAGGCGTCATTTTTTCAATGCCGCCAGAGGTGTCTCAGGAGGGAAAGAAACGCACAGACACAATTCATCGTCGATTATCCAGAAAATGTTGGGAAATATGGGAAGCGGGGGGGAAGACAAAAACCCAGAACATACGGGGAACTATGAGGAATCTCGTTATTTGTATGTATTTCTTCGTGTGTCCTTGGGCCCCTTTGAGGTGTCCTGGCCCCTTCCGCGGCGCCAGTGCGTCACACCTGGCCCAGGTTCCGATGGCGCGGGGGCCCGCCGCCGACACCCGGGATGCCGAGCCCGAGGGAGAAGCGCTGGGCTGGACGCAAGGCAGGTGCTTCTGGCGTCTGGGCTCGGGCCAGGTCGGAGGCCTGGCAGTTGGCGCCAACACGTAGTCAGGAGGGAAACACACACAGACACAAATAAGCGTCGATCCCCCAGAAAATACGGGAAAGTATGGGAAGCGGGGGGGAAGACAGAAACCCAGAAAATATTTGAAAATATGGGGAACCCTGTTATTTGTGTGTATTTATTTGTGTGTTCCAGGGCCCCTTCAGCTAGGATTGACGCAAGGCAGATGCTTCTGACGTCTGGGCTTGGGCCAGGTCGGAGGCCTGGAACTTGGCACCAACATCAATATCGGCGGTTCGGATGTCCTGGCTTCGGCCCGGTCGAAAGCCAGAGGTTGGCACCAATACAATATCGGCGGCTGCTCCCACCTAGGGAAGATGATCCTGAACTCGATGATGGTGGTAATATTCAAACTTCCTAGGCGGCCGAACGATATCCACCAGCCCCAACATCTATTTCTCTCAGTGGAGGTCCCCCCTTCATTTGGTACTGGTGGCATTTTCCGGGAGGTCTACCTCTCCCCTGCCCCCTCTTCACAGGTCTGGACGGGCCTAGTCGCGAGGGGTTGGGGCGTCCAAGATGGCCCAAGATGGCCTCAAGAGGGCCCCATATGCACAAAGATGGCCTCCAAGATCACACAAGACATCGCCAGATTGGGGGAACAAGAGATGGCACAAACATACACTTTCGGAAGCCTGCGCGGATTTCTCGGATCGGCGCTGCAGCCCCCTGGCGGCGCCTCTGGCGCCGCCCCTGGCGCGCTCCGCGCGCTGGGGAGGGGGGTCCAGCGCCAATCCAAAACATTTGCTCGGATCTGAAAGGTTATGTTCAAAAACTCCCTTCCCCGGAAGATGGCTCAAGATAGTCTCCGACATGCCTCCAAGAAGCGCCAAGGCTGCCCCAGGATGGATCCATGTGGACACGAGTCCTCCAAGCAGGAGCACCCATGGCAGCCCCGCCTCGTGTCCTGCTCTGCGCCGACGCCGTCGCGCCCCGCCCCCCCCGCCCCAGCGACGAAATCACAAGCACGACGCAGAAACAAATGTCGATTTTCCCAAGAACTAGAAGGAAGCATTGGAAACGGAGGGGGAAAGCCAAACTTAAGGACTTACGGGCGACAAAAACACGAGGTCGTCTGTGCCGACATCCGTGCGTACGCTGCCTGCGTAAGGTCGCGCGTAGGCGCCACCATCGTCTCTGATACAGCATGCCGTGCTGGCGGACCGCGTAAGCCACAGCGCAAGGTCGCTGTGCCATCTCGCGCAAGACCCTGCGGTGGGTGGCAGCGAGGTTGCTCGGCTCTGCGAGGGGGCTTCCCTCCCCCTACTCCTCCCCCCCCCTCCACCTCCTCCACCTCCTCCTCCTCCTCGTCCTCGTCCTCCTCCTCCTCCTCCTCCATCTCCATCCTCCATCCTCCTCCTCCTCCTCCCTCTCCTCCTCCTCCTCCTCCTCCTCCTCCTCCTCCTCCTCCTCCTCCTCTTCCTCCTCCTCCTCCTCCTCCCTCCTCCTCCTCCTCCTCCTCCTCCTCCTCTCTCCTCCCTCCTCCTCCTCCTCCTCCTCCTCCTCCTCTCCTCCCCCTCCCCCTCCCCCCTCCATCCCTCCTCCTCCCTCCTCCACTCCTCCTCCTCCTCCTCCCTCCTAACTCCCCTCCTCCTCCTCCTCCTCCTCCTCGTCGTCGTCCTCCTCCTCCTCCTCCTCTTCGTCGCTCCCACGGCACGCGCTGGAGCTCCTGGCACCCGTGCTTGTCCTGCTTGTGCCCCCCCCCCTCGGGGCCCCTGCCCCCCTCCGCCCCGCGCCTCGGCTCCTCCCTCCCCTTCCGCGCTCGTGCCGCGCGGTCGGAGGCGCTCTGCATGCAGGCACACACACATACGTGTATATATACACATATGTACATCTCTCTCTCTCTCTCGTTCTCTCTCCGTCTCTCTTTTTCCTGCCTCACGGGCGGGGAGGCGCCCCGTGATCCGCTGCCCTCTTCACGCGATATTATTCGGCGTGGAGCCAGGGGGGGAAGTGAGAAGGTGCGGGAGAAGACCTTCTCCTTCTCATTTCCCCCCGTCGCTCGCCGCTGATTCGTGCCTCACAGTCGGGAGGCGTCCCGTGATCCGCTCCTCTCTTCGAGCGATGATGTAGCCAGCGTGGGCGTTTTGGATCCATCTTTCGGCGGCTCGTGGCCCTCTTGGACCGTCCGGAGGGCCTCTTGGCTCACTCTTGGCCTGTTTTGGGGCCCCGTGTCCCCCCGTGGCGCGTTCTACCCCTCCCCGGGGACCCCCCCTTCCAAATCGACCATACCAGGCTCCCAGGGGAGGGGCTTGAGGATGGGGGAGCAGTCACACGCCGATAAACCCCAACTGACTCTGGAGCGTCTCCGTCATCATCTGAGGAGCTACGGCCCCACCGCCGACTCCTTCAAGGCGCGCGGCCGCGCGTCAGTGCGGTTGCGGACGCCTCGCCTCGTATCTCTTTTCGTGTTTCCCGAAGGGTTGCCAATCGCGCGCTCTTCTGCCCACGCGTCCTTCCGTTGTGTGGTCTTTCATGGGAGCCTCGAAGGGTCCCGAAATTCCTTGCTGTTTTCGGCATGCCGTCTGTCGTTCGTCCGATTTGATCGACATTCGGACGATTTCCGGACGAAATCTGGACGAAGTCTGGACGAAAAGGATCAGAGAGTGGTCGAATTCTGGACAACCTCCGGTCGACATCACGTTTATGATAGGGCCGCGGACGTCCACAGAGGCTCCCATGAAGGCTCACCCAACTTCTGGACTGGATGCTCGGCTCTGTGGCGGTGGGCCCCCTCACCCCCCTCCTGCCTGCCGGGCCGGGCGCAGGTGTTCGCCCCGCTGGAGGCGCGGTGCATCCAGGTGTCGTACCACGACGGGGAGCACTACAACAGCGTGCGCTTCGCCACCGACATGGACTGATTGGGGGGCAATCGTGTCAGTGGCAACGTTTGGGGGGGAATCCGAAGACAAGTATATTGCATATACACAGCTTTCGCAGCTCCGAGCGGATTTCTTTGATCCGCGCTGGGTCCCCGAGGGATGTGGTGGCGATCGTCTGGGGCAACGTTGGGGGGGATTCGAAGACGAAAAACCGGAATAGACGCAAGCTTCGGGAGCTCCGGGCGGATTTCTTGGATTTGCGCTGGGCCCCCCCGGGGGGGATGCAGCGTCGACCCCCAACGGCCCACTCATCGCCGGTGATGGCCCGATAGCCCACCCCGCCCCAGGAACGTACATCTGGGGCGTGTCCCTCGATTGGGGGGAGGGGACCGTCGGGCGACAGAGTCTGTGCAGAGCCACCGGCCCATCCTGGGCCCACGTGCTGTGCATGTGTGCTTCCCTGCCCGAGCGGAGGGGCGCGTGCACGGCTCTTGGGCCCAGGATGGCCCAGGTGTGCGCTTCGCCGCCGACGTGGACGGATGGGTCAGATGCCCGGGGACTTTCCTGACGGATCTGTTCGACTTTCAGTCGACTCTGCTTGTCCCGCCTGACGCTGCTCGGCGGCGGAGTCCATACCCCACCCTCGCCGGGTAGGGTTCGGAATTCGTCGAGCGCGTGGCGAAATCCGAACCCTACCCTTGCCGCCTATCGATTCAGGGGCATTGATGGTTGGCGGGGGTAGGGCTCGGACGTCGCCACCTAGTTAGGGGTGGTGCGCTCAGGGGGGATGGTTCGACCCCGAGTCGCAAACGCGTCGCCGGCGGGGGCCCGATAACGAGACGCGTCACGAGGTACAACCAACAGAGAGTTGTCACCCACGGTCCATGTGCGAGTGCGAGTCAAAGAAGCGCGAACGCGAATGGACCAAGCGCGAGTGAATCCGAGTTCTACGCTCTGACGCTCAATCTTTTGCCAGATCCTTGAGCCCGTGCTCTCCGCATGAGAGGAGGAGGAGGATGATGATGATGATGATGAGGAGGAGGAGGAGGAGGAGGAGGAGGAGGAGGCGGAAGACCGATCCCCCCGACGACGCGTTTTTTTCAATGACGTGGACCCCCCCGCGGCCTGTCCCAGTTCTTCGTCCCAGGTAGCTCTTTGACGGTCCCGGGGCACGGTAGGGGCCTTGGAGGCCGACAACAGCGAACAATCTCCCGTCATGATTTTCCCCGACCATCCTGTGGTTTTGGGTCTTCATTTTGGAAAGAGCGTGTTCTGCCGCTGCTGGCGGAAAACCGGGGGGGTCACTGGGGGTTCCCAACCCGTTACCCCCCCCGTCCCTCTCGAAAACCGGGGGCGTCACTACCAGTTCGAACCCCCCCCCTCCAATCCATCATGAAATGAGGGGGGGTGACTACCAGTTCGAACCCCCCCCTCGCCGCCGGCAAAGGATTCCCGCTCCTCGGTACAGTTGGACAGAGGTGGGGATACTGGGGAAGTGGTGGGGACTGGTGGTGGGGATAGTGGTGCGGGGACAGTGGGACAGTGGTGGGAACAGTCGGACAGTGGTGGGGACGGTGGTGGTGGGGTCAGTGGTGAGGGGACATCGGGACAGTGGTGGGGACACTGGGAACTGTGGGACAGTGGTGGGGACGGTAGTGGTGGGGACAGTGGTGAAGGCGGTGGTGAGGACGGTGGTGGGACAGTAGTACAGTGGGGAGAGTGGTGGAAACGGTGAGGACAGTGGGACAGTGGTGGGGACAGTGGGGACAGTGGGACCGCACAGTGGGACAGCGGCGGGGACAGTGGGGACAGTGGGACAGTGGTGGGAACAGTGGGGACAGTGGGACAGTGGTGGGGACAGTGGGGACAATGGGGAGAGTGGGACCGTGGTGGGACTACGGTGAAGAGAGTGGGGGCAGTGAGACATTGGTGGGGGCACTGGTGGGGATAGCGAGGACAATAGTGGGAACAGTGGGGACAGTGGGACAGTGGTGGGGACTGTGGGACAGTGATTGGGACGGTGGTGGTGAGGACAGTGGTGTGGGGGATAGTCGGAGAGTTGTGGGGACAGTGGGGACAGTGGGACAGTGGTGGGGACAGTGGTGGTGGGGACAGTGGTGAGGGCGGTGGCGAGGACGGTGGTGGGACAATGGGACAGAGGTACAGTGGGGACAGTGGTGGGGACAGTGGGGACAGTGGTGGGAACAGTGGGACATCTCAGTGGGACAGCGGCGGGGACAGTGGGACAGTGGGACAGTGGGGACAGTGGGGACAGTGGGACAGTGGGGAGAGTGGGACCGTGGTGGGAACACTGGTGGGGACAGTGGGGACAGTGCGACAGTGGTGGGGTCACTGGTGGGGACAGTGGGGACGGTGGTGGGAACAGTGGGGACACTTGTGTGGGGACACTGGTGTGGGGACAATGGTGCTGGGGACAGCAGTGGGGGATGTGTCCCGGACGGTGGTGGGGACCCGGGAGTCGTTTGCCGGCGGTGAGTGGCGGGGGGTTCGAACCCGTAGTGATCCCCCCCGGTTTTTTGGAGGGGGGGCGGGGGGTTGGAACCAGTAGCCCCGAGTTTTCTGGAGGAGGGGAGGGGGTTCGAACCGGTAGTGACCCCCCTTTGGTTTTCTCGAAGAGGGAAAAGGGGTGTGTTCGAACCAGTTGTGATTCCCCCCCCGGTTTTCTGGAGGGGGGGGGTTCGAATTGGTAATTAGTGACCCCCCCGGTTTTCTGGAGGGGGGGGCTTCGAACCGGTAGTGACCCCTCCCTCGGTTTTCTGGAAGGGGTGGGTGGGCTCAAACCGGTAGTGACCCCCCCACGGTTTTCCGCATGAGGGGGGGGAGGGGTTAGGGGGGGGTTTGCCCGGGGAAGGGGGGGGGTCCAGCAGGTGGGGGATTTTCGAAGGTGGGGACCCCCAGGTTCTGGAGGAAGAGGGGGGGGAATTTTCCACAGTAAAGCGGCGGTGGATCACGCTTTCAGTTGATTTAGTAATCTCCTGGGGCTGGTTTCTGACCCACAGCTTCGACGCAGCTGTTGTGGGTTAGTAGCTCAAATTGAAAGGATCGCGCGCCCCCCGGGCGCTCTCCCCCCGCCGGCCGGCCCCCTCTTATCTTGTTGCTAGCTCAAAGCTTAACGGACACCCTACCACGTTCATTTCGCCATGGCATGGAGGGATACGGCACCTACGTTGAAGATAAACCTGAGTAAGAGACTACTACGAGAAGAAGATGAGGACGAAGGGTTACAACACGATCGTGATCAAACATTGCCTATCAGCATGGTCAAGAAAGAGCCCATATCAACAATGCATTGGCAGAAAAGCTGGTTACCCGCCCTGTCTTCGACGAAAGTGGTTACACCGGTTGGGGGAACGACGTTCTATTCATCCAAAGACGATGTACGCCCCGAAAAAACATCACGCCATGGGATGACTGTGGGTGTTCCTGAACACGGTTCTGCTGACGATGTCGGGGAATCAAGCCGACGTCTTTCCACCCAAATATGCAGGAGTCTCTCTTGCGATGATGGGCCTCGTCCTGGTGCTCCGAAGATCAAGGGCGCCACTCGACGCGGCCGAGACGGAGATGATTAAGTGGGCCTATCGACATGTAGGCGGACGTCTCCAAGCACCCCTCGGATGACGACCACGATGTGGAGACCATATCATCGGAGGAAAATGCCTCGCGCAGGTCAACGCCCGAGCTAATTTGTTCCCATGGCGACCAGGGGCCATGCGATGTGGGATAAGAGGTCTATGACCGAGTGTCTCCTGTTCCGTTGGGTGATCTACGACGTCCCCGTGTGCAGGTACCACCCGCGCGCGGCGAGGATGCCGCGATCAGATTTGGTGGTTCGTTGGAACAGCACTTGGAACATATCATAGACGAGGAGTTCGTGGATGGTCCCGTAGGCATGACGAGCGAACAGAGACGCGAGCCTAGTAGTCTTTCGATGACCTCGCCTCTCGGGAAGAGAAGTAGGTTTGGCTATATCCCGGAGCGCCATCCAATCCACGTTCTGGGGGGGGCTCCCGGGAGCTATGCTCCTGGGTCCCCGAGGCGGACCTCGACGATTTGAACGCCTGAATTACGTGCCCGCCTCCCCCGCAAGAGAAGCACCGAGAGAGGCGGGCCCGGGGCCCCCAGACCGCGATCCGAGGTATCTGATTCGTCGAACTTATCAGGAAGGCCGAGCACCTTCAGCATGCGAATCAACGCCAAGTGTGCCAACTATGGACCGAAGTGTGCTGTGGTGCGAGAATCGCGGTGCTCCGGCCTATCGGGTCATGGTCAGAAGCCCGTGTGTTTCGGGTGCTCCGATATCTGCGGTCTTTGCGACCTAAATTTCCGGTGCCCCGCGCGTGCGGTTCCCAGTCGTATGGCTGCGCCGGGGTGCGGGTAAATGAGTGGCGTGAAACCAAGGGAAGGAAGAGGTTTGAGATCGTGGAGATTAGGGGGGGAAATCTTGCTGAAAGGCGTGAGCAACTGAGACAATCCGGGTTTTAACAACAAGCGGCTGCTGCCCTTCAATTGGGGCGGGGCTGGGAGGCCACGGCGAATGCCGCGCGCCCTCTGGAAGAGCGCCAGCAGGCGGCGGTGGCCCGACAGGCATGTGCCGCAACAGAGGAAATGAGGGAGCTCGCCAATCGGCTCGAGTGTACTGTCGCCTCCGAGCGTCGAGCACATCTTCTCGCAGAAGAGGCGGGGTGCGCCGTCCGGGGGGCCGGTGAAGCTCAACGGGCGATTATGACACAGGCCGCCAAGGAGTTGCAAGCAGCAGAGGGCCGGAACGTGCAAGCAGCCGCAGAGGCTGCCTTGCTATACAGCAGGCCGAGACGAATCGACTCTTCGCGGATGAGAGCTGTGCTCGATCCGAGGCCGAGATGCTGCGCGCTCGCGAGGAAATGCGACGGGCTGAGGTGATGGCTGAGGCTTGACCAGCGCCAGATCCAGTGGCGTCCGAAACGAGCGTCTTCGGCAACATCTCCGTGTACCGGGTCGACGACTCAGGCGAGCGCGGCGACGGCATCTACTGCGCGGTCTTTGGGCGACTGGCCGCGCGTCGGGTTTCAGGTTGGAATCCTTATGCGGGAGATCTGTGGTGTTATCTGCGTTCCAACGCGGCTACTCGCGACTGCGCGCTCTGCAAGAGAGGCGTGTGTGACAACCATTTCGTATTGGATGGCCAGATGCTCGTGCGCTGCTACGGAAAGGACTCATCTCATCGGCTAAGAATAACGAAGACGAGGAAATCGTTCAGGAGACAGAAAGTCAGGAACGTCAGGCATGGAAGAGACTTCAGCAACAAAGCGCCGTTGCGTCTATGCCGGAGGCGGCCTCTCGTGGCCGCTCGCTTCGGCCCAATCGCGCCCGGGGCCGTGCCTCGGGGAGTGATGGCCGTTGGACCGAGAGCGTCGATTCGAAGAGGCTACTTGAGTTTGAAGACGCCGCGAGGGCCGAAAATGAGAAACTCAAGGAGAAGCTCGAGCAGGCGATGGAGCCTGAAGAGGATAATGCCAGGATGCGTGCTGAACGCAGGGTGAAGATCCAGGAGATGCGCGAGGAAAGGGCTGAAGCGGTTGCCGCCGAAAGGAATGCATAATTGGGGCAGCTCGCGCCAGCGCGGCAACCCCTTTCCCAGGTTGCATTCCGACGCGCCTCGGGCGCCCAGGGTGCCCCTAGGTCTGCCAGCAGCCCCCAGGCGACGACCATCTGGGCGTCGCGCAATGGTGGGGGGAACGGAAGACTCGAGTTCGCCGGGAATTGCGTTTGCCGACGTTTTTTGACGGGCCCGTCTCTGACTTTTGAAAGTCCAGTTTTCGGGGGAGGTCTGCAGCGGGAGATCGTGTCAAATTTCAGGCTGGGCCTCGTCATTTTGGAAAACGGCTTTGCCGGGCCAGCTCGAGTCCCCAGAGCCCGAGTCTCGCATGTTCCCGGAGAGGGGGCGCGATAAGATGGGGGGGCGAATGAAGGTGCATTTTTGGTGACTTAAAGGAGCGAGCCCGGAATGGGCTCCCTGGGGCTTCCAACAAGGGCCCCGAAAGGTGCATTTTTCCCCGCCCCCCATCAAGCAACGCCCGAACCACGGTTCGGTATCACCCGATCGACAGTTATCCTTCCAGAGGCTTGCGCCATTGCGCCCCCTTCAGGAGGACGGTGGTTGTGATGATGCAGGCGCAGGCGAGGTATTGGACTGTGAAGTCCACGGGTGAGGCCTTGCGGGGCCTCAGGTTAGGAGGGCATGTTTTTTGTCCTGGACTCGCCGATAGGTTGGTCAGTGGTATAGATCCTGGGCGAGCCGAAGACGGGCGTTCCGGGCTCCTTTTCTGAGCCTTCCAGGTGGGTAAGGGCGCAGCCTGAGGAGGAAAAGGAAAACGAGAGGAAAGGAGGATGAGGAAGACAACTCTTGTCAGGTGGTCTATTAGGGAATTTTGCAACGCGTATGCGGTACCGCCTGGATGAGTATGGTGGTGGTGATGATGAGGAGGAGGACGACGACGTACTGGTCGATGAAGAACTGCACGGGTAAGGCGTTGTAGCCTTCCTGGGGACCTTTTGGCAGTCCTTGGAGGGCCTCTTCGGGCTCGTGGAGGCCTGCCTCTTGGGCCGTCTTGGGGCGATCTTGGGGGCCTCGGGCCGTCTCGGAGCATCGGGAAAACGAAAAGGCGAGAGCGCCAACATCCTTCAAAAACCAATGTAACATCAATAATTTGTACTTATTTGGGCCCTTGTGGGGGTGCTCTTGAAGGCCTCGCGGGGCGTCTTGTCTGGAGGCTATCTTGGGCGTTTTGGAACGATCTTCATACGCCTCGGACCCTTCTTGGATCGACTTGGAGGCCCCTCTTGGCCCGTTTTGGGGCACCCCTGGTCCCTCGGGGCGCTCTTGGGGCGATCCTGAGAGCCTTGAAGGCCTGCCCCAGAAGTTCCGGCATCCTCGACCGGCAGCGGCCGGGAGTGTCCCGGGGTATGTCTCGACCCGGGGCCCACAGGGGCCACCACGCGCGCGCGCGAATTGCAGGAACATTCTGAACCTGCTGCTGGAGATCTCAGCATGCCTCTGGCCCGTTGGGCCGGCGAATTCAATTCGCTGGAGGTCTCGCTGCCCTGCAGCTCGGGCCTTCCTGGAGGCCAGCACGCCTGGCGCGCCTCCCGCCCCTCTGGGGCCGCATTTGTGCGACCGCTGATTCATTAGTTCTTTCGTTGTAGGTCTGGGCCCTTCAGACTCCCCGCGACGGGGCCCATTTCGATCCGATCGATCTCATTCGACATCGATCCTGGCCGGCTCGACCCGACTCGATTCCGATGTTCCGTCGATCCCATGCGGCGCGATGCTCCCACGTGGGCGCTGTGCCTCCTGACTCGGCGGGTGCAATCCGATTGTGGCCCCGCCTCGATGCGGCCCGATCCGACGCGCGCTCCCGTGCGACACTGCCGTCACACAGGTGGCCTGGGACGCCGACCGCCCTCCCCGGCGGAATTCTTTCTGCCGGGGGTGGGGCTGCCGGTCAGGTGCCAAGAGGGTGAACGGGAGGGAGAGTCCAGCGAGTTCGCGCGCCACGCTGCGCTCAGCCCCGCGGCAGGAGTCGAGGCCCTCCAGCTGGAGGGGCGTCCTCGCGCCCTCCGCTCTTTCTGCCGCCTTCCCCCCCTCTGCTCCCCGTGCCCAGCGCTCGCGGCCGTCAGGCTCCTTCCCTCGTGGCGAGCCAGTGGGTCGGCGGCGAGCGATGGGGGCAATGAGAAGGAGAAGGCCATCTCAGAGGGCTCGGAAGTCACCCGACCTTCTGAGAAGTTTTCGAAGCCTTTCCCGAAGATGCAGAGAAAGCTTCCCAGAAGGTTCGAGGGCTCCCGAGAAGTCCCGCCGCCTTCTGAGGAGGCCTTCTCCTTCTCGCTTCCCCCCCTCGCTCGCCGCCGCGTGGGGGTTTGGGGTCGCCGCTCGTTTTCTGGACCCGGGTCGTTCTCTGAGGACGCCTCGGGCGACTGGGGCCTCCAGGGTCCCGCGCGGTGAGGTCGCTGGGGATTCCAAGGTCGCCGCGCGGTGCGCCACCACACGTTTCTGGGGTCCCGAGGCGAGGCGCGCCGCCGGGAGCCCATGGGGGGGGCCGCCCAGGCCTCGGGCCCTCCCGCTGCTGCCGCCCCCCTCTCGCTCTGCTGCCCCCTCCGCGGCCGCCGCCCTCCTCTCCTGGCGGCGCCGCCCTGGGCGGCGCAGGAGCCCAGCCAGCCGGCGAGGTTCCTCTCGCTCCGGGAGGCCCGCCCGCCCGCCCCGCCGCCGGCCTGGGTCGAAGAGCGAACGCCCTTCCTCGTACGTCGGCCTCCGGGCCCCCCCCCCCCCCTCGGGGCCCGTGGGGCCGCCGGGGCAGCGGAGCCGGCGGCAAGCAGGCAGCCAGGAGGGCCCCCCCGTGGGGCCCGTGGATCCATCCGTTCTAGACGGATTTTGTGCCGCCGCCGCCGTCGCCGCCGCCGTCGTAGCGAGGAGGCTGTCGGGAAGGGCGGAGGAGGGCGGAGGAGCACCCCCGCAACACGGTGAGAAGGCCAGGAGACCCAGACCCCACCTTTCTGTGGTGCTCTTCGAGCTGGATCGGGCCCCGAGGCTGGGAACCGGGCGAGAAGCCCGGCGCGGAGCAAATCGGCGTCGAAATCTGAAACCTACCCTCGCCGATCAACGATTCAGGCAACTCGAGGGGCGGCGGGGTCAGGACCTGGAATTCGTCGAACACGTGGCGGAGTCCGAAGCCTGCTCCAGTCTCCCATCGATTCAGGAGAATCGATGGTTGGTGGGGGGTAGGGCTCGGATGCCGCCACCTAGAAGTTGCAGATGCCCAGATCTCAGGTCGGCGACTACAAATGGTGAGGATAACTACGCTGGGGTGTGGTTTGCGATCGGCGCCGTTGGGGCCTGGGCGGCACGACGCTGTCCTCGTTTGGCATCCTCGGGGCGCGGCGGAGAACTCCATCGAGGACCCCGCCCGCTCCCCAGGGTCCCCCCCCGGGGTGCCCGTTGCAGACCACACCCTTTGCAGACCTGACCCTTCGGAGTCGCCGATCTGGGCCTCCCAGATGGGGTTGGAGTAGATGGAGTCGGAGGATCGCGCCGCATCGCCGATGCATCGGCGATGCGGCTCGATGTGGAGCCGGATCTTCTCCACGCCGACGTCGCCGGTGCATCGCCGACGATGCATCGCCGATGCATCGCTGGTGCATGGGCGATGCGGCGCGATCCGCCGATCCCGTCTGTTCCGACCCCATCCAGGAGGCTCCTAGGGACCCCTTCACGGGGACCAGCTTTCCATCCTTGGTCGGGTTTTGACGGCAGCGGGGCGCAGCGAGGGGCCTTTGGAGGCTGGGAGTGGACCAGAACCATCGGTGGCTTCTGTCTCGCAGTGAGAGGCGTCCTTTAGGGTGTGCAACTCCTGGGAGGTTCAATTCAGGATCAGCGCTGGTATATCCGTGGTCAACAGCTGGCCCAATCTGGGCACAATCCCGCTTACTCGCTTACTCCAGCTTCATCCCGCTTAATCGGACTTAACCCGGTTTGATCCAGGGCCTAATGTGGGCCACTCCGACCTAACGGCCCCTTATTTGTATCGCCGCTGGGGTTGCTACGGTTGCTGGGGGCTACGCCTGTCTGCTTGCGGTTGCTTCCCCTCTGCTCGTCCTTGCCTCCCTTTCTTTCCTCCTGCTTCCTGCCTGCTGTCTCAGCCCGGTCCCCTCTTCCGCCTGCCCGCCCGCCCGGCTGGCCCCTGCCTCTCGCCTGCGCGTTCGTCGTTGCCTGCTTGCTGCTCCCCTCCTCTCTCCCCTCCGCTGGGCAGCACAGCCTGCCCGGGACCAGCGTGGCGGCGCGTAGGGCTCTATCCGCAGACGGCCAGGTTTTCGGTCAGAAACGGATGCTCAAGTGGGTTATATTCGGCCTAGCCTATCTTATGAGCGGGTTGCGGAGGCCCTCACTAGCCTCAGGGCCGTACAGATCCGTGCTACGCGGGCGGAGCCCACTTGGCGGAGTTTTCTAGTCACCCTGAGCCCGTTAGGGAATTTGTAACCTGCTGACGAACTAGGGCCATCAGGCCAGATGTAGCCCACCTTAACATCCACTTGTCGCCACGTGTCCTCTCAGCACCCGCCCGCGCCGATTCAAATAATCGAGCTTAACAGCTCTTAGTTGTTCTGACCCAGACCTCCCAGGAGTTGCCTCCTCACGGCCAGGAGGGAAACACAGGCACAACACACATGTTGACGCCGTTTTTTTATGGAAGCGTGGGGAATGGAGGGGACGAGGAACCTCTGGGAGATACGGGAAGCGGGAGAATCCTGGAACTTGTGCCGACTCGCCCGTGCCTGCCTGGGCCGCACGACGCGCCCTCGCCCCGCGGAGGGGCTGCCAGGGCGTGCGCCCAGCCGCGCCGCGCCGCCCCCCCTCCCGCGCGGCTGCGCGGAGGCGGGCCGAGAGGTGGGCAGGCCGGGCATAACCCACCCTGGCATCCGCTTCTGGCCCCCGTCTCCCCGCAGTACGGACGTACGTACGCAGGCATGGACAGGACCATCTGATCAAGTGAATCGGCCGGCCAGCTCTTCCTCGCTTCGTTGCCCGACCAATCTTGCATTTGGATCTTCCTGTTGGCGCCGAGGCGCCGCCGCCTAGCTCCTCGTAGGGCCGTCCCGTGGGACGAGTAGGCGCCGTGTCCGTGTCCGTGTCCGTGTCTCCCCGTAGCACTCCCTCGCTGCGAATCCAGTAGCAGCCCCTGATCGTCATTATACCGTTCTCACCACCCCAGTTGGGGATACCCCACTCGAAATTCGAAGGGAACGGCCTATATCCCCCCACCTAGGGAGGGAAATCGGCCAGTGGGGTCCACGCCACACCGGTGGGGATAGGCATCGGTGAAACGATGCTCAGACCGTTCTGACGAAGACCTCCCAGGAGCTGCCTCCGGGCGCCCCCGCCCCTCGGAAGGGCCGCTGGGGCGTGCGCCCAACCGCGCCGCGCGGCCCCTCAGATCCGACGCCTCGAGAAAGGTGCAGCATCGCGGAACCTCCCGACCGGAGCGCCAGACCTTGCCCTTCTCTGCCCCATCCTTCGCGCTGCATCGAGCTGCGAGCATCCCGGGGCCCTGTCGCCGGGCGAAGCTGCCCGCTGGGAGCAGCGCCGCCGGGGCCGCGCCGCGGAGGGGGCGCCCGGGGCGTGCGCCCCGCCGCGCCGCGCCCGCCCCGCCCCCCCCCCCGGCAGAGGTCCGCGGCCGCGCCGAGGCGAGCCGCGAGGACGTGCGCCGCGTCGGCGAGGTCCTGCCCGCGGGGCTGGCCGTGCCGGACGCCGGGGTGCTGGCGGCGCTGGCGGAGGCGCCCGCCGCCCTCCGCCAGGGCTGCGGGCCCTCGTGGCGCGCCCGGCCGCCCGTCCGCCTGGAAGGTGTGCGACCGAGGGGAGAGATCGGTGGCCGACCAGGTGTCCCCGAAGCCGTGACCGAGAGCGCAGTGCGATTGAGCCTGTGCCCGAGGTGGAGCATCGTTTCGGCCCTCGAAGCGAGAGCTTCGGTCACGCCTTGGCGCGCTCGGAAGATTCGGGCGCCGGTTTCGGTCACACTCGGGGACAGGCTCAGGGGGTACAGGCTCAGGGGTGTCGAGGTTCGAGGGTTGCGGTTCGAGCCGTTCTGGGCCTCGGGCGTTCTTCGCCGCTACTGTTAGGAATGTTCTTAACTAGTCCAAAATAGTCTGGAGACGATTGTTCTGTAGTGCTTGCTTTCTAGTTTCTGATAGGTTTCTAGTAGGGTCAAAAGAGAGCAGCATGACGCCCCAGGGGGGTCTGGGCGCGATCCGGGGGGATGCCGGGGAAATCGTTTTAAGCAAACCGTAACGCACTTCGTGGTCTTCAAGTTCCCAGAACTCCATTCCTGGGCATGATTTTGAATGCCCGGAGCCAACTGCAGGCCACTTCGTGTTCTTCGTGTTCCCAGAACACCATTCCCGGGCCACATTTTGAATGCCCAGAGCCAACTGTAGGCCATTTCGTGTTCTTCGTGTCCCCAGAACACCATTCCCGGGTCACATTTTGAATGCCCGGAGCCAACTGTAGGCCACTTCGTGTTCTTCGTGTTCCCAGAACACCATTCCTGGGCATGATTTTGAATGCCCGGAGCCAGCTGTAGGCCACTTCGTGTTCTTCGAGTTCCCAGAACTCCATTCCTGGGCCACATTTTGAATGCTGAGGCAGGCTGATGCTGAGGCTGGGGCAGGCTGAGGCTGAGGCCGAGGCTGAAGGCAGACTGAAACTGAGGCTGAGGCTGAGGCAGGCTGAGGCTGAGGCTGAGGCAGGCTGATGCTGAGGCAGGCTGAGGCTGAGGCTGAGGCTGATGCAGGCTGAGGCTGAGGCAGGCTGAGGCTGAGGCCGAGGCTGAAGGCAGACTGAGGCTGAGGCTGAAGCAGGCTGAGGCTGAGGCAGGCTGAGGCTGAGGCTGAGGCAGGCTGATGCTGAGGCAGGCTAGGCTGAGGCTGAGGCTGATGCTGCTGAGGCAGGCTGAGGCTGAGGCAGGCTGAGGCTGAAGGCAGACTGAGGCTGAGGCTGAAGCAGGCTGAGGCTGAGGCTGAGGCAGGCTGAGGCTGAGGCTGAGGCAGGCTGATGCTGAGGCAGGCTGAGGCTGAGGCTGAGGCTGATGCAGGCTGAGGCTGAGGCAGGCTGAGGCTGAGGCCGAGGCTGAAGGCAGACTGAGGCTGAGGCTGAGGCTGAGGCTGAGGCTGAGGCTGAGGCAGGCTGAGGCTGGCTGAGGCAGGCTGAGGCTGAGGCTGAGGCAGGCTGAGGCTGAGGCTGAGGCTGAGGCTGAGGCTGAGGCTGAGGCTGAGGCTGAGGCTGAGGGCTGAGGCCGAGGCTGAAGGCAGACTGAGGCTGAGGCTGAAGCAGGCTGAGGCTGAGGCTGAGGCAGGCTGAGGCTGAGGCTGAGGCAGGCTGATGCTGAGGCAGGCTGAGGCTGAGGAGGCTGAGGCTGAGGCAGGCAGGCTGAGGCTGAGGCCGAGGCTGAAGGCAGACTGAGGCTGAGGCTGAAGCAGGCTGAGGCTGAGGCTGAGGCAGGCTGAGGCAGGCTGATGCTGAGGCTGAGGCTGAGGCTGATGCAGGCTGAGGCTGAGGGCCTGAGGCTGAGGCCGAGGCCCACGGCAGACTGAGGCTGAGGCTGAGGCAGGCTGAGGCTGAGGCTGAGGCTGTTGCAGGCTGAGGCTGAGGCAGCTGAGGCTGAGGCCGAGGCCGACGGCAGACTGAGGCTGAGGCTGAAGCACGCTGAGGCTGAGGCTGAGGCAGGCTGAGGCTGAGGCTGAGGCAGGCTGATGCTGAGGCAGGCTGAGGCTGAGGCTGAGGCTCATGCAGGGTGAGGCTGAGGCAGGCGGAGGCTGAGGCCGAGGCTGAAGGCAGACTGATGCTGAGGCTGAAGCAGGCTGAGGCTGAGGCTGAGGCAGACTGAGGCTGAGGCAGGCTGAGGCTGAGGCTGTGACTGCGACTGCTGTTGCCACTGCGACTGTCATAGCGAATGCGACTACGACTGCGAGAACAGCAGAATTCTACAATTGGCTTCTCATCTGAATCTGAAGGGGAATGCTTCCAGACATGCTCCTACACATCGCTGTTAGGTTGCTTTGCCGGGATAAGTTTTAAAGTTTTTTTCCCTGTTGTTCGCTGATCTTCCGCAATCCGCCTGTGGGAGGACATGCCCGACCTGACGCCACGGCTGGGCGCGGCTCGAAGAATTTGCCCGGGCAGACCTTGGGCAGGGGCCCGCAGCACGATTTTGGGCGGAGGCGCCCGCCGCCCCCCGCCTGGGGGGGGGCCAGGTCGATCCGATCGGTCCGAGCCGACGCCAGTTCCTCCTCCTCCTCCTCGTCCTCCTCCTCCTCTTCTTCCTCCTCCTCCTCCTCGTCCTCCTCCTCCTCCTCGTCCTCCTCCTCCTCCTCGTCCTCCTCGTCCTCCTCCTCCTCGTCCTCCTCCTCCTCCTCCTCGTCCTCCTCCTCCTCCTCCTCCTCCCCCACCTCCTGTTCCCCCTGCTCCATTCTTTTTCCTTGTATAACTACCTTGTCCCTGTCGCACCCCGAGCGAGTTTTTAAGGCTGGCCGGGCGTTTCGCCTGAGACTTTCCCACCGTTTATGATTCTTGGGCTTACGCCGCACCGTCGACCCCTTGGGGGTTGGGCTTACGCCGCACCGTCGACCCCTTGGGGGGCTCCTGGTAGGTCTCTCGGGGGCCTCCTGGCAGCACTTTTGAGGCCTTTTGGGAGCTGTTTTGGGGCCTCTTGGGACCTCTTTGGGGCCTCTGGTGGGCCTCTTGGAGCCTCTGGGGGGCTTCTTGGGGGCCTCTTGGGGTCTCCTGGAGGCTTCTCGGGGCCGAGGGCTCGAAATTTCAGTTCGGGTCCCCCGCCTGGAGCCGTCTTGAGGGCCTCTTGGGCCGTCTTGGGGCCCTTTTGGGCCGTCTGTAGCCTTCTTGGGGGCTTCCTGGGCCGTCTTGGGGGCGATCTTGGAGGCCTCTTGGGTCGTCTTGGACGTTGTGAAAGCCCAAGAGGCGAATGTACTAAAATCATACGTTTCCGATTCTTGCTTTGAGGGCCCTCTTGGGACGGCTTTCGGGGGCCTCTTGGGGCGTCTCGGGGGCCTTGGGCCGTCTGGGGGCCATCTTGGGCGTCTTTGAACGATCCATCGGTGACTCGAGGCCCTCTTGGACCATCTTGTGGGCCTCATGGGACCCTCATGGCCCGTCGTGAGGCCCGTGACGCGTTCAGCTGGGGCCGGCCGGACCCCCCCTTCGAAACCGACCGGACCGGGCTCCGGGGGGAGTGGTTTGGGGAGGGGGAAGCATCTCACACGCCGATGACCCCAAGGGTCTGAAGTTTAAGAACTGGCAAGAGCGTCACAGATGGAGGTTGGGTCGTTTGCCAAATGTGGC
>CAUYUJ010021518.1:0-15000 GCA_963575745.1 Prorocentrum cordatum | reverse complement strand
TGATGAGGATGGTGGTGAAGATGATGATGATGATGATGATGATGATGATGATGATGATGATGATGATGATGATGATGATGATGATGATGATGATGCTGATGGTGGTTGTGATGATGATGATGATGATGATGATGATGATGATGATGATGATGGTGGTGGTGATGATGATGATGCTGGTGCTGATGATGGTGATGATGATGATGATGATCCCCGCGGCTGAAGATGTCAGGAGCTCCTAGCTCGTACTGCCCCTCGGACCGAGGCGTTACCCTTTGGCCCTGCTGAGGCAACGCCCTGTCTCGTGCGCCTCGGCGTGCACGCGCAGATTCGCCTGAGTGCCGAGAACAATCGTCCGCCTCAGCCGAGGCAAGCGGTCGAGTGATCCCAGCAGTCGAAGCGACTCAGCACGCTCGGCAGCTAGCACAGAGCTACGGCTGCCGATCCAGCGGGCTCGTACTCAGCTTTGCTGCGCAGCGCGCCTGAGAAGCAACTAGGTCCGTGGCCCCAGGCCTCCCCGACGCGGTTGCTCCTCGGGCCTGCGGAGATCGAGCCAGAGCGTGGGCGGGCCTACGCTTTCGGGCCGCCCTCCACGCCGGAACGACGGGCAGGGCATGCTGTCGCGAGAGCGCACCAGCAGCTACATCGAGCGGAAGCGTGCAAGCACGCCGAAAAAAGGCGAGCGCTCGACTATACTTCTCCATCAGCAGCGCAACCCGCCAACAGGCTCCTGGCCTCAAGCTGGTCTGGTTGCATTGCCGATGGGGTCGGAGCCCGATCCCGAGTGAGGGCAAACCTTCACTTCTGTGTCATTCTCCGTGATATGGAGGGCGCTCCGCGCCGAGCAGATGGCAAGCAAGGCAAGACGCGCGTCGAACGCGACGCGCTTAGGACAGCACCTCGCCATCAGCATCACAACGCTTCCCTGAGGCTTAGCCTAAACAGGGTGTTTCAGTGCCGCTAGCAACGGAGCCCGATCCCGTGTGTCGGCAAGCCTACGCACCCGGTTTGATTTCCGCTCAACAGCTGAGCCCTCGCAGGCCGAAGCGGCCGCGGCTATGCACAGGCGCGCCGTGCAGCGTGGCGAATGCCGACCCTCAGCATCGCAACGGGTCCCTTGGCACCTGGCCACAGCTGGACTTCGTTGCATTGCCGAGGGCATAAGGCGTCGGAGCCCGATCCCATGCGTGGGCGAACCTACGCACCTGGGTCAGTATCCGCTGGGGATTGCAAGCGCGAGAGCAGCCAGAGGCTGCGGGACAACCAGGGCACAGGACGTGCCGCTTTATATGGAAGGGCGCTCCGCGCCAGACAGATGGGCGAGCGGGCGCAGGGGCGCGCGTCAGACGACGCTCCGCGACACGCCTTACCAACGGCATCGCAACACTTCCCTGGGGCCAGAGACCTAAACAAGACTGTGGCAGTGCCGCTGGCAACGGAGCCCGATCCCATGTGTAAGTGGGTCTACGCACCTGGTTCAGCTTCCGCCCATCGTGACAGGCCATGCACTAGCACCGAACTTGCTACAATAGCGGACTTAATGGCGAGAGAGGCGCACGCCGAAGAAAAAGGATGGCATCGGAGCCCGATCCCGTGTGTCGGCGAACTTACACACCTGGTTCAGTGTCCGCAACGAACTGCGTCAGCCGAATCGCATGCACCGAGACAGGGCCATGCGCGCGCGTGGCAGGCGAACGCGGCTGCAGGAAGCGTCGCTGCGACCTAACCGAAAGCGGCGCAGCCTGTCCCTTAGGCCCTGGCTTCACTTGGACTGTTGCAAAGCCATCGGCCTCTGGCCCGATCCCGTGCGTGAGCAAACCTGCGCGCGTGGTTCGTGCCCGGAATGCCGAGAATGCTTAGCCGTCTATGCGCCTGCGCCTTCACCGTAAAAGGGCTCAGGGTCACCGATGCTTCCCTGCCCCTTTGGCTGCAGCCCACGCTTGAGGCGGCCGAACGCCGCCTTCTGCCCGTCGTTCTGGGGACCTTCGGGCACTCCTGCGCGAGGCCCGCCAACCTGCGACTCTGCGTCCAGTGGCCGCACTTGACGCAGAAAAGGTGGGTGCCTCCTCGCCACGACTCGTGGGTGTCGTGCGCGTCGAGCCCCCGCCATGGAGGCAGCGCGGATGGCGGCAGCGGTGGCGGCTGCGCCACCGGTTGCGCGCGAGGCGCCGAGGCCGCATTGCCACTGCCAGTTGTGGCTCACGCGGCGCCAGCAGCTCGTCCGTCGCCGTCGTCGGCAGCGCCCTGCGCGCCGCTGGCTTGGCTGGGGAGCAGCGCTGCGCTTGCGGTGAGGGGCTCCGCGGCCGCTGCGACCGAGCCCGATGCACCTTCGGATCCCGACGTCCACGAGCCCGAGATAGCTTTGCCGCGTCCTGCGCACTCCTGGCAAGCCCAAACTGTGTCGCTGCTGACCTCGAGCCGCGTGGCGTGCCAACCGCGCGTCCTCCGCGAGCAGTCGCGGAGCGAACAGTGACTTCTCCGGCGCGTCTTACATCCGCGCCAGACGCGCCTCACAGCAGCCATGCCAGGCCCGTCGTGTCCGTCCTCTGCCGTCAACTCTGCGTCGCCCTCCTGCAGTGCGGCGCCCAGCCAGCGGGAGACCTTCTGGACGAGGCGATCTTGGCGCAGGCTGCGCGCGCGGACATCCTCATCCGTGGGATGCAGCTGTGCTGCTGTGCTCATTGGAAGGCGAGCGTCGGCGCTGTGGTTGCCCCGTCGCTGCCAGCCCGTGACGCGCTCGGCCTGGGCGTCGGCCTGCGTCTCGTGGGCCTTCGCCTTGTGGATGGAAATGTTGCCGATGCCGATGTCCTCGATCGCCGCCCAGAGGCGCGCCTGGAGCTCTCTGTAGGGCCTCTGCCGCTGAGGGCGCCGCGCCTTGCCCGCGGCGAACCCGTCCACGAGCAGATGGCAGTCCGTGTAGATCCTGACTGGGGGCGTGCAGTTCTGGAGCCCCTCGATGGCCGAGGCGATCTCCGCTGCGCCCGACTCCTGCGGGTAGGGGCCGGGCAGCGGGCCGTAGAGGCCGACGGTTTCGGCGTCTCGCCCCGTGACGACCGCCGCCCAGCCGCCGCGCGCAGAGACCGGGCTCGGGTCCACGACGCTGCCGTCCGTGAACGGGTCGCCCATGAGTGGTTGTCCCACCAGGTCGGTTCGACCTTCCTTGCGCGCCGTCCTGTCCTTCGTGGGCAGTTGGAGGGCCCTCCTGTGCTCTGGTGCCAGCGCCCGCGACCAGAGGGGGTCTTTCGTCGCGTCCAGGCCGAAGTGGATGTCATCGGGTGGTCGCCTCTCGTTGGCGTCCTCGTTCGCCTCCCACTCGGCGCGTCCGAGCGCCGTGGCGGGGCGCTGCCGCGCCGCGTGTCGCGTTGCGCCGTGGGCCGGGCGCCCTCCGGGGTGCCGCGGCGACGAGGCCAGCGGGCGCTCCTCCGCGAAGCGCCGTGCCGCGGGCCAAAGGCAGCCTTCCATCGCATTCGTGGCCGAGCTCATCTGCTTGGCCATCTACTCGCTCGTCCTCTTGCGGCGCCGGATGCGCCTGATGCTGGGCGAGGCGCCCCCCCCCTCCAGCCAAGTGCTCCAGGCCTGGGTGCTTGCCCGCGTCCCTCCGCAAGAACAGCTCGTGGCTCGCCGCGACGTGCCTGGTGGGGGTCGATGCGCCCAAGGCCTTCAGGTACATGGGTTGCTGAAGGTCGTTGAGGGCAAAACCTGGCCGGGCAGCTGACCTACCCGGGCGATGGCGCGCTATCGCGCATGCTGAAGCAGGGCCCCTGCCCGCCAGGGCTTCGGCCCCGTCCGCCTCCTTCTTCGCGAGGGCTTCTGCGAAGGCGCTGCCCCGGGCCCGCGGGTCGGCGCGGCCCGAGTTGGCTTGCGCGGCCATGGCCCGCGCCACGATGCGAGGCGTCGCGTGGCCCAGGAGTGGGTCGCTGGCCAGGCGCGTGCCGAGGAGGCGGCTGAGGCTGGAGCTCTTGCCAGGCCTCCGTCCGTGGTGGGCGGCGTTGACCTGCCCCCGACACTTCGTGAGCTGCGGGTGTGGCCAGCCAACCGCGCTGAGGCTGTGCCGCGTGTCTGGCCGAAGCCCTGCGTTGGCCGCGCGTGCCGCAGCTGGCGTCTCCTGAAAGCGGATCGCGTGCAGCCTCTGCAGCTGGGCGGCCGCCTTCGTGCGGCGCATCTCCAGAGCCGCGAAAGCCTGACCGTCAAGGGGGTAGTCCACCCCCAGGTTCTTGACCGAGTCGGCGATGGGGAAGGCGGCGCCGCCCACCCGCTTGGCCGCCAGCGAGGCCAGCGCGGGCGAGCTCGCGAGCAGTTCGCTCTTGGGCTCGGAAACCTTGCAGCCCGGCGCCGCGAGTTGCGCCGCCGCCGCCGCCTTGGTTGCCCGGGCCGCGCGCGCCGCGACCTACGCCGTCGGGCCATGGCAGCCCGCGCAGCAGTCGTCGAACATGATCGCGGGTGTGGCCCTCGGTTCAGACACCCGCTATAGTTACGCGTGCTTGTCGGCGAGCACCAGCGGGCCGCGTTTGAGGGCCCCCCCCGCGTGCAAGCAGCCAGTGATGAGGCCCGCGTCCAGCAGGTAGGGGTCGGCGACGCTACCGTCGAGCATGAACCGCCGCTCGCCTGCGTGCAGTGCGGGGGCCATGCCGAGCAGCCCTCGCGGGTAGTTAGCCAGTATGCCGCGGTCCTGGATGATCGCCAGGTCGACGAGCTTGTACGCTTTCCAGAGGTCGAGGTCGATGAGGGCTGCAGCTGCTCCCTCACCACGCGCCCGCGAGGCCTCTCACCGTAGCGCCCGCCGCCAGATATGAGGGCCGCGATGGCCCTCTACCCCAGGCCCCTACCTGGCCCCGATCCTAGGCTTCTCGCCACACGTACCACCACGACTACTCCTCCTCCACTTCCTTCTCCTTATCCTGTCTTATTCACCTTCTCTTTTTTTTTTTTTCTCTCTCTCTCTCTCTCTGTCCCCCCTCCTTCATGCCTCCCCCGCCTCCTCCAATCCAGAAGTGGTGTGTGGTGGTGTGGTGGTGGTGGTGTGGTGGTGGTGGTGGTGGTGGTGGTGGTGGTGGTGGTGTGTGTGTGTGTGTGTGTGGTGGTGGTGGTGGTGGTGGTGGTGGTGGTGGTGGTGGTGGTGGGTGGTGGTGGCGGTCGTGGTGGTGGTGGTGGTGAAGGTGGTGGTGGCAAGTGCGCGCGTGCGTGGTGGGGGGGAAGGGGGGGGGCTGAATGCTTTGAACATATTGCATTGAGGTGCCCATGTGGTGGCGTGCGGTGCCGCGCAAATCCCGTGGCTCGCGTGGCACCTCGGTTCGGGGGGCCCCCCTCTTGGTGCCTTGTGGAACATGTTGCGCATGAAATGCAGCATGGCACCCCACCGGATGTCGTGCCGTGCCGTGCCGTGCGGTGTCGTGCTTCGCCTGTCTAGTGTATTGTGTAGGGTATCTTGGGAAGCCGACTAAATTTGATTCTGGATCACCACTCCCAACGAGCAGCTCTGACTTGCGAGTTCCGCAACCATTTTTGGTTCAAAACGAATTGTATGTGATATTTGGTGCGACGACTCGTCGTCGACGGCTGTATCTTTCGCCGCGACTTTGTGCGGCTGCAGCAGGATGACCAGCCAATGGGACTACCTGCGCGGTGATTTGGCGCAGGAGGTCCCATTGTCCAGCGAGGAATTCGACGCATTGTTGCAGGACTTCGGCGAGGATCGCGGCGAGCAGGTCGCCGCCCTCAGCCAATGCACCAAGCTCGCCGAGAAAGTCGTGCCAGTGGACTCGGACGCCGACGCTGCGGACACGGACGCGGAGGAGATCCAGCGCAGCACGCAGCAGCAGAAGCAGTTTGACGAGCAGCAGCAGCTTGATGAGCAGCAGTTTGACGTGTCGGGTTTGAAGCGGTCGGGCTCGAGCGCTCGGTGCTCCGAGGCGCCAGTTGGTAAGAAGAAGAAACACGACGACGGCGACGACGCGCAGCGCGCAGAGGATGAGACGGCTCCCTCAGCATCAGCGGCCCCTTCAGCATCAAGATCAGGGCCCCCTCGGCGTCAGGGTCAGGGCTACTTCGACAGTCAGCGGCCTCCTCAGCATCAGGATCGCGCGGTGCAGGAGTGGGCCTCGAACATCAAGATGTTCCCGATTCTGCGCGACAGGGTTCCCGAGTTCGCCGGCCTCGAGGTGAAGGTTCTCCTGCCGTGTGGAGGCATCGATGCCCCGTCGTGGGCGCTTCGCGGCCTCGGGGCGATCTCAGAGGTCGTGGGCTACTGGGGCATCAAGAAGGAGTACGAGGTCTACTTGACTGAGTGTTGTGGCATTCCGCCCTCGGTCTGCTTCACGGGGCCCCAGCGCGGCGACTTCGTCGGCGTCGACCTGGACGCGGTCCCAGACGCGGACATTTTGATAAGTGGACCACCGTGCCCACCATGGTCGACTATGGGCGCTCACAAGGGTTGGGACGACGTTCGTAGCCATTTGTTTGGCAAAGTGGTTGATGCCGTGATCGCCCTGGCGCACCGCGACAACAGCCAGTTCCGCGCGTTCGCCGTGGAGAACGTGAGGGGCATCAACGCCGTCAAGACAGGCCAGTGCCATAGCCCCTTCGCGACCATCATGCAGAGGCTCAGAGAGAAGTTGCCAGAGGGTTGGGCCATCGCTTACGAGGCCATCGACGTCAGCACCGTCGGCTTGCCACAGAGTCGCCAGCGGATCTACGTCGCGGGCCGTTTCGAATCGATGTTCAAGAAGAAGCCCGAGTTCGCCATGGGAGACGCCAAGGTCGATGCCAAGCCTTCCTTGACCGACTTCTTGGACCAAGACCCAATTGCACCTCCAGGGGTTCCCGCATTGCGGTCCGCGCTGATGCTGAAAACAGTGGACTACAATAAGGATGCCATGCATGATAACATGAACGACGAGGCCTTCCAGGGTATCACGGCCACATGCGACCCCACTCGCTCGATCCATGCATCGTGGGGATTGCAGAACAGGAGCGACAATCTCGCGCCCTGCCTCGTTGCCCGCGCCACTCCAGTGTTCTTGCTTTCCCTCGGCCAGGGGCGCGATGGCCCATTGACCGTGGACCGCCTCATGGCTGTATCTGAGCTGTGCAGGTTGCAGGGTTTTCCTGGCTTGCGCACTCTGGTCGGCTTGGCCCCTGAGCTCGCCGCATTCGGGTGTCGCAATGCGATGGCCGTTCCAGCGGTCGCTGTTGCGATCGCCTATGCGCTCCAGGGCTCAGCGGCCTCGCAGCAATCGCGAGGGCGATTCGCTGGAGGAGGATGAGGATGAGGAGGGGGGAGGGGAGGGTGGAAGAGAGAGGGGGGGGGGGGGGGGGGGCGGAAGGAGAAAGAGAGAGAGAGAGAGAGAGAGAGAGAGAGAGAGAGAGAGAGAGAGAGAGAGAGAGAGAGAGAGAGAGAGAGAGAGAGAGAGGAGGAGAGAGAGAGAGAGAGAGAGAGAGAGAGAGAGAGGGATATATATATATATATAGAAGAGAGAGAAGAGAGAGAGAGAGAGAGAGAGAGAGAGAGAGAGAGAGAGAGAGAGAAAGATAGAGAGAGAGAGAGAGAGAGAGAGAGAGAGACCTCATAACTGCGAGCGCCAATGCAATGTGCAGTCGCATCCGTTTACTTGTATAGTTCTTCAGGCTTGCCACAAAGCCAGAGAGAAATCACCGTCATCACGTCCTCCTCTCATCGCCTCGCCGCGCCTCTCCTCACCTCTCCTCTCTTCTCATTTGTGTACTGCTATGCTAAAGCTCAGTGGAACTAAGATGAAGGTAGGCTAAGCTAAGATAAACCTGAGCTAAGATGACGCTAAGCTATGCTAAGATGAAATAAGCTGAGCTAAGATGAGATAAGCAACGCTAAGCTAAGGGGGCGTAGCTGGGGGCGCCGCGGGGCGGATGCTGGGGGGGCCGCCCGGGGCGCTTTCCACTGCCCAGCCCCTTTTAAGCCCAGAGAGTAAGAATCCTTCTAGGCAGAGCCTGGGTAGGGAAAAACTGGAAGGAGTGGAGAGAGGGGAAGGGAGGGGGGAGGAGGGGGGGCGAGGGAGGAGAGAGGACAACGGGGAGTGGAGAGATGAGCGAGGCGAGAGGTAAACTAGGTCCCATTCGCGCCGTATCTGACGTCATAGCTCGGGAGCGCCATGATCTGTGCATTCGTCTTGCGCGTGTGCGATGTGACGGAGAGCCTCGTCGCCCGCCCGCCTTGCCCCCACTTCTGGCGAAGGGTGGCCGTTGCTCAGAGAAGGAGGCGGTGGGGGGGGGGGAGGAGGAGGATAAGACTGCGCCTTCATGCTGCCGAATACGGCAGCATAGCATAACGCAGCATAGCATATCATAGCATAGCGCAGCCTGGCATAGCATAGCATAGCGCAGCATTGCATGGCATAGCATAGCATCGCTTAGCACAGAACAGCGCAGCATTATATAGCATAGCTTAGCATAGCGCAGCATAGCATAGCGCAGCATAGCATAGCACCCCATAGCATAGCATCGCATAGCGCAACACAGCGCAGCATATCATATCATAACATAGCATAGCGTAGCATAGCAACTAATGCTGCTTTCCTCGGGGCTCCAACTTCTAGGTAGGGTCGTACTGGAGTAATTATTGTTTCGTTCCGTTCTGGGAGTGCAGACGTGTAGGTAGCAGCCCCAGTAGAGGCCACATAAAACACAAGGTCACAGATGGGTGTCGATGGGGCATTATTTGTGACTTTGCCCTCTGCTAGTTCTTCTGATGTCCGTGACAGGTGCTGGGGGCCAGGGTGCGATTCTGGGACATTGAATGTAGCGGGGGTGGTTCATGTTTAGGTTCGGGGTCTGAGTAGGGGTAGGAATCGGATTATGATGCGAAGTAAGAGTATGGGTAAAATGCAACGGAGTAAAATAGTAGGGTACGGTAGAGTAGGGTATGGTAGGGTAGCGTTGGTTGGCATGTAGGTGGGTCGTATCATGCAGGACACCGTCGGTCTTAGTATGTTTGAATCCGAAGCAGCGGGCCAGATGCAGGTTGTTCGATACAATAATAGAGCGCCCTCGGGGTATCTAGACCAGACCAGAGTTGCCGCCTAAGTGTACTCATGAGGTCAGCCAGCCATTGCCAGCCCCATAGCTACGAACTTGGATACACAATGACACGACAGAGCGTTGCATCAGATTGTCCGCAGCCGTTCTGGCATTCAGAAAGCATGCTTGGGCCAAGCATTGCTTTCCCAGATGATCCGGATGCAGATGCGGGCCTAGCGGGCGACGCTGCAGGCGCTCCCGCGGCTGGCCCAGTTGGCCCTCCAGCGAAGCGCCAGAGGCTTGGAGGTGCAGCGCGGCAGCGGGCAGCCAACGTGTTGCCTAGATTGTTTTGGCTCGTCGCTGCCACGCCTGTGACATCGAAGACGGTGAGAGAGTTCTGGTGTCTGGGAGTGGTTGAAGTGTCTGAGGTGTATCATCTTGATGATTTCCAGGGTCGCGCGGAATCGCGGCCCCACTTGGCGGCTTTGCGCCAGTCTGCTCTGCGCCTTGGTTTGGATCTGGATGGGGATATCTTGTGTTGGAGAGTGCGGTCTGTGAAGAATACAGAACCCGTTCCTGACCAGTTGCCGAAGGATGCAGCGGTCAGGTGGCGCACAGCAGTAGTTCTTGACCCGTCTTGCCAGGCCGTTGTCGATTTACATCGCCGTTGGAATGTACCTATCAGCAAACGCATGTCGTGGATAGTAGATCCTGAAACAGCATCGACGTGCATGACTGAGCGGATACCGTGGCTGCTGTCGTCTGCACACCGTGCGAGGTTGGTTCACGTCGATATGCCATGCAAGCCTTCTGTTTCGCCGGCTGGTGGCATTAATATGACAATGGTCGCCGGCCCCCCACGCGTGCAACATCGGAAAGGTTTCTCGGTTTCTCGACACGCAGGTATAGCCTCCATTGTATCGCGCAGGCGTTGTAGATGCACTGGGCGTCGAGGAATTCACAGGAGACGTCTGTCAACGATATGGTGGAGCTTTCTTGGAGGATGACGTTGCCACCTCGTCAGTGTGCCGGATTGGAGGAAGCATTGGAATCGGGCGATATCAAAATTCCGCAGCGCAGCTTGCTGACCAGCTCGTGTGTGAAGTTAGATATTGCGTATTCTATGTTCCAGCGAAGGGTTATCGACAGAGTACATGGATGGATGTATCTCTCAGCGGACTCGAGTGAGTTGAAGAATGAGAATTTCTTTTGTCAGAGAGGACCGCATATTGTTTCCATTGGGCGTGAGTGCGGAATCTGTTACGCAAGTCGACTTGCAGGAAGCATATTCGAGCAGGCACCTCCCACTTTCCACGTTGGGCCTCTTCGCCGCTGGGGAGATACACAAAAGGGGTCAGTTTGACGCGCGCGTTGCTGTTGGAGTCGGGCTCGAAACGCAAGTTTGACAAGTTGAGGTCGAGCATATATGGATATTGTTCAGATCAGGGGGTTGAGGCAGCAAAAGCAGACGCAGGGGGCGCTCTGGCATCGTGGGCCGTGGATGGTTGTGAACAAGGGGCATGGGCTAGAGCGTTGGACGCGGCGCGAGATGGCAAACTCCAAGAGGTGCCAAATTCTCGCCGCTTCGCGTATCGCCGCCAGCCCGCCCAGAGGCGCCCAGGCGAGTTGAGGTGATTAAGAGCGTGAGGGGGCATGCAGAGGAATAAAGGGCCGGGGGAACCGTCTTGCCCCAAGATTGGGTAGCGCCCAGGAGGCCCCAGGAAGCGCTCAAGAGGCTTCCGAGTCGAGAGGCCCCCAAGAGACCCCCAAGAAGCCCCGGGGGTCTCCCCGAGGCGCCCAAGATGGTCCAATAGGTTCACGGGGCCGCCGAGAGCCCCCCCCCTCCCCCCCCACGCCCACCCACCCACCGCCACCGCCACCCCGCCCACCCCCCACCCCCCAAGACGCCCCAAGAGACTTCCAAAAAGCTGCCGAGAAACATCCGATGATATTCCGATGCCCATTCAAGAGGCCTATGGTTCTTCCTATCGCCCTTTATCTTTTCCCCCCTCACCCTCCATCTCCTCTTCATCCTCTTCCTGCCTTCATCCCCCCCTTCCCCATCCCCCCTCCTCCTCCTCCTCCCTCTCCTCCTTCCTCCTCCCCCCCCCCCCCCCTCCCCCTCCTCCGCCACTTCCTCTTGAGGCCCTCTTGGGGCGCTCATGGGGGCGTTATTATTATTATTATCATTATTATTATTACATATATATGAGGACTTCGATCAAGCAAGGAGAGCTCCTCAATTAGCGTTACCCTTTCTATAGTGTCCCAAATCACCTCTTGGGCCCATGCTGGAGCGTTCTTTGGCGCTATTGGGGCCGTAGTGGGGCTCTATTGGGTCTCTCTTGGGCCTGTATGAGGCCAGATTGGAGCCATCTCGAGGCGTCGGAAGGCCATCGGAAGCGAAAAGGCGAGAACGCAGAACTCATTGATTTTCCGGATACTTGTTTAAAAGATGTCGGCCTCTTGGCGGCCTGCTCCGTGGTCGCTCGAAGCCGTCTTGGGGCGGTCTTGGGGCCCTTTGGTGCATGTTGGAAGCAATATTCAGGCATGCTGCGCTATCTTGGGCCATCTTGCACGTCATCTTGGGATCTCTGAGGCCCTCTTGAGGCCCTCTTGAGGCCCTCTTGGGCCATCTTGGGCGCTCTGCCGACCCGCGGCCGCGCCCCTCCAGGTCCAGGGGAAGGGGCGCGGGGGGGGGGGGGGGGGCCCTCTCCGAAAGGGGGTGGAGGGAATCCACATACGCCCTAAAGTGGTGGTTGGATTCGTATCTACTACCTGCCGCGCTATACATTCCTGACCATTTACACACGATCGTTGGCGCGTTGGAAAGAAGTGTCAAAGCATGTGGGCCCTGCGTTTCCACGTCATCAAAGTTGACTGCGTTGAACAAGCTGTTCCGTAAGCGATCGCTGCTCGATGGAAGCGTCCGCGCTTGCATCGCAGGCCCCAGGGAGAAAACAGCGTTGTCTGCCAGAGTTGGCGATCTGACGGATTGGAAATAAGAGTCGACCGCTGCTTTCCTTTATGATATTCGCGAACCCCTTATGATTTTGCAGCGGCGGTTCGGCCCGAACAAGGTGATGTCAGGGGCTGCGACTGGCCCCAATACATCCAACATCGATCCGAATCTTATGAAGGAGCTCGCCGACCTTTTCAGGGGCCAGGAGTTGCGTCCGAAATGCGAGGCGTTGCGATGTGTAGCTTGGGCTTGCGACAGGGAGGCGACCAAGCTCGAAGGGTGCAGATGTCATGGGCGCATCCTGTCTGGCCCAGGCAAATGGCGCGATCGAGTCCGACAATACAGACATGCAAGTTCTCGGTGCGTGTGGAAGGGCCGCCGTGGGCTGGAAATGTCAATGGGCAGGTTTGATGTCATCTTGAATAATATGCAACCGGCTGGCGACGATGGTCCCAGAACAGCGTGCGCTGACGTATCCCATGATATCAGGAGGCAGATGCAATCGATGGAGCACGAGTTAAAGGTAGCTGTGAAGCAGCAGTTGAAAGACAAGCTCAGTTTTTGGTCAGCATTGCCTTACAGCTTGGTTGCAATCGCAGCACCGACCTTCGGCTTGAGCTCCGCCGAGTTCGCCCAGGAGCGCGCCCGCGCCTGCATCGCTGAGTACGATGAGGCAATTCGCCAAGGTCGAGGTGACAAGCTCCATCGGGTAGCGCGGAAATTCTTGGAGGTTGGTTCGCTTCATCGGGGGCAACTCTTTGCTATCTCTCAGGGGGCAGTAGATCTGGATGGGTGTCCTCAGCTGCTATTCGAGTTGATGGGGTACGCTCTGGTTTCAGTGGTATCGCGACGTGTCGAAGCAGTGCATTCGTCTTTCTTGACGTCCAAGCGGCGGGCGACCTTCCAGAAGATCCCTTGGCTCGCTGCGAGAGTTCGGCGCCCAGATGTACAGCAAGCGTTGCCCCGGCAGGAGTTCTTGACTTTCTTGGAGGAGTTTGGGCGGAATCGTGACATGCTCAGGCGCTGTCTGTCGTGCCTGTTGGCAGGGGACACGCCTGTGCGCATGGCGAAGCCCCAGCTGATCGGATGGTTTTATCAATCCCTCCCTGAGGTGCATTTCCGCGACCTCACGCAAGTCACTACCAATCTTGGCCCATGGGGCGCCGTGGCGAGGTCACTTCGCAAACCTGAAGTTGTTGGTATCCCAGATGGAGAGGCATTGCTTGTCAAGTTTTTCAAGTCGATCTGCTCGGATGGCGTCGCCCTCTGGAGTGCTCCTCGAACCATTTTGGAAGCGGGGCTGCCCGAGGCGTGTAGGCATAGAACAGATGTCAGTGATTTGCCGATTGTCGCGCATGTTGACCGCGCAGTGCTTCCGCAGAAAACCATGACAGTCCTGAATATGGGTCGGCATGCCTTTGCACTCTTTCGCAATCTTGCAATCTTGGCGAAGCTGGTCGTTCGATGGGGGGGGGGGGGCTCGCTAACGAGCAGCTGCGGGGGATGATTTTCTTCAGAGTGTCCTCGGCTGCGCCCGAGCAGAAGAACTCGTGGTGCCGAGCCATGCCACGGTGAGCAAGTCATGCATGAACGTATTGGTGTTCGACTTTACAGGTTCGCAGTCTGCTGGAACAGCCCGGCTCCAGTTGCCCGATGAAAAGCCTTGCAAATTGGATCTCTCAGCCATTGACATGTGCATTTTGTTGGCAGGAATGTTTCGCTGGAGTCCAGCCGAGGCTGCTGCGAGCCATATGGAGTTGCCAGCGGGGGCATTGCAACAGTTGCGTCAGCTGGATGATCTGTCACGTAGGCCTGTTCCAGTTGACCTCGATGCTGGGGGCAACCTGGGCGCCGATGGCGCCTCGGTAAAGGGCGCCGAGCACTTGCTTCAGCATGTGGATTCGGAAAAGAATTGCGTTCGCATGGCCGGGTACGTATCAGTTGAGGAATTGCCAGAGTATTCCGCTCAAGTAGTGCAAATCCGCAAGGATCATAATGTCATTGGGATCCGCCACAACGAGTTTGGCGAGCACGAGATCGCATTGAATGCGAATGCCTTGACGGTGGATAGTGCAGTCTCTTTGAATGGAGCAATTGAGGTCGTGGCGATCCCGTGCTCATCAGATCGGAAGGCGGCATCAAAGTTAGAATTGGTGTTGCAATTGGTGCGCGAAGGCTGGGTACCTCTGGATTCGGCGCTGCTGGCAGTCACGCCCGATGGCGCCCGTGAGTTTAGTATGTCTATGTTGTTGAGGTCAAAGCGTTATTTCGAGGCCCTCGTAGACGCGGAATTATTTTTTGCTCGTGGCAGTCCCAAGATTTTACACAATATGCTAGAGGCATATTATGCTGGCTTGTACTCCGTCAAGGACCTGAACGCAATGCACAGTATTGTTGGAATGGAGAACGTCGGTAATAAACAGTTCTTGGCCATTTTGGCTGGCAGGCCGATTCCTGGCATGATGGATGTAGCTATGGCGCTTGAGGATGGTGTCATCGAGGCGGACGACGATGGAGCTGTACCGCTCGCTCTCATGGATGGTGCTGCAGACGTCGACCCAGCAGTCGGTCCTGATGCAGGCGAGGCAGGCGGTGTCGCCGCTGCCCCCGTCATAGCGCTGCCAGTGCTGGCAGTCCTGGGTGCTCCTGATGCAGGGGCATTCCTGCGTCCAGTGCGTTGGCATGGTTTCACTGTTCGTTACGACCACTGGAGCCATTCGAGCGGCATCCATGGTTTCACTGTTCGTTACGACCACTGGAGCCATTCGAGCGGCATCCTGCGGTGCTACGCGACGCGTCGCAACCCGACGCGCCGCAAATGTTTCGGCTACGTGCAGGAAAACAGGCTTCCCACCAGACGGGAAGTAATCGCCCATCTGTTTGGTTGGGCTGAATTGGGTGATTCGGATGATATGTCGCGATGGGCCCACCAAGATCCTGGCAAGAAGCCTGCGCAGGCTCGTGTCCGAGAGATAATGGCAGATTTGCCGCCTGACGTATTATAAAAAAAAAAACAGAAAACATAGGAAACGCATGATTCGGCTCAGTTGTCA
>CAUYUJ010021517.1:133403-137921 GCA_963575745.1 Prorocentrum cordatum | reverse complement strand
CACAAAGGAGCACGCCAGACCACACAGGAGCCCGGCAGACGCCACAGGAGCACGGCAGACGCCACAGGAGCACGGCGGAACCCACAGGAGCACGGCAGACCGCGCGCGGGTACAACATAAACGCGCTTTTTTGTTGTACCCCGAACGCCGCTGGCGTTTCCCCAACAGGAGCACGGCAGATCTCACAGGCGCGCGGCAGACCCCAAATGAGCACGGCCGACCACATGAGCACGGCAGACCCCAAATGAGTACGGCAGACCCCAAAAGAGCACCGTAGACGCCTCAGGAGCACGGCTGACCACACAGGGAACACGGCAGACCACACAGGAGCGCGGCAAACCACAAAGGAGCAAGGCAGACCCCAAATGAGCACGGCAGTCCACACGTTCGCACGGAAGACCGCACAGGAGCACGGCAGACACCACATGAGCACGGCAGACCAAGAAGGAACACGGCAGACCACACAGGAGCACGGCAGACCACACAAGAGCACGGCAGACCACACAGGACACGGCAGACCCCACGGGAGCACGGCAGACCACACAGGAGCACGGCAAACCACACAAGAGCACGGCAGACCATACAGGAGCACGCCAGACCACACAGGAGCACGGCAGACCACACGTTCGCACGGCAAACTCCACAGGAGCACGGCAGACCCCCAAGGAGCACGGCAGACCACAGGAGCACGGAAGACCGCACAGGAGCACGGCAGACCACACAGGAGCACGGCAAACCAAGAAGGAGCACGGCAGACCACAGTAGCACCGCAGACGCCACAGAAGCACGGCAGATCGTCGTCGTCGTCATCGTCGTCGTCGTCGTCTTCGTCAATAACGATCTCGAAAATTACGACAAAAAAACGATGACAGAAAACGACCACAAACATAACACAAAAACCAACCGAACACGGAATCCAACAACAAAAAAACAATCATAAAAACGACCGCAATCATAAAATGATAACGACGGCGACAGCGAGAACGGCAACAGCGGACGATTATAATGAAAACGACGACCACGACAAAGGAAAGGCACGCGACGACGACGACGGACAAACAAAAGACAAGACAGGCTGGAACAGAAAAGTAGGCTGGGCGACAACGGGTGGGGGCCCGCGTGGCCGAGAGAAAAGCACGGTGTCGACACCATGATGTGGCCAGGGCAGCAGACTACCTCGACAGACCAGCGCGGCAGGCCATCATTTAGTCTGTTCTGTTGCGTTTATGGGTTTCTCTGACGTTCTCGCCAATACGGTTTCTGACGCACGTGGTGGATAAAAAACGGCGCTTCCCGTTCTTGTCCGGTCAGGTTTCGTTGGCGGATTCCCCAAAATGGCCATTTCGCTCGAGACATCCTCCTAAAATCGAGGTGTGGTCTGCCGTGCTCCTGTGTGGTCTGCCGTGCTCCTGTGGTCTGCCGTGCTCCCCACAGGAGCACGGCAGACCGCGCGCAGGAACCGAGAGGAGCACGGCAGACAAAGACGAGGAGCACGGCAGACCAGGCACTGAAACCGAGAGGAGCACGGCAGACCAAGACGAGGAGCACGGCAGACCAGGCACCAAGAGCGCCCTCAAGACGACGGAAAGGATGACCAAGACGAGGAGCACGGCAGGCCAAGACGAGGAGCACGGCAGACTATGCCCTAAGAGTGCCCTCAAGACGGCCGAACAAGCGGGACGTTCTGGCTGAATCCTTGAGTAAATATATCTTTTCTTTAACTATATGGGTTGAGCACGGCAGACACCACACGAGCACGGCAGATCCCAAATGAGCACGGCAGACACAAAAGCACTGCAGACCACACAAGAGCACCGCAGACCTCACAGGAGCACGGCAGACCCCACAGGAGCACGGCAGACCCCACAGGAGCACGGCAAACCACAAAGGAGCACGGCAGACCACAGAAACACGGCAAACCACACAGGAGCACGGCAGACCACACAGGAACACGGCAATCCCCACAGGAGCACGGCAGACCGCGCACAGGTACAACATAAACGCGCCTTTTCTTGTACCCCGAACGCCGCTGGCGTTTCCCCCACAGGAGCACGGCAGACCCCACAAGCTGGCGGGAAACCCCAAATGAGCACGGCAGACCACAGTAGCACGGCAGACCACACAGGAGCACGGCAGACGCCACAGGAACACGGCAGACCGCGCAGGAGCACGGCAGACCACACATGAGCACGGCAGACCCCACAGGAGCACGGCAGACCCCATAGGAGCACGGCAGACCACAGAAGAACACGGCAGACGAACAGGAGCACGGCAGACCACACAAGAGCACGGCAGGCCACACAGGAGCACGGCAGACCACACAGGAGCACGGCAGACCACAAAGGAGCACGGCAGACCACACAAGAGCACGGCAGACCCCACAAGAGCACGGCAGACCCCACAGGAGCACGGCAGACCCCACAGGAGCACGGCAGAGCAGACCCAAAAGGAGCACGGCAGACAACACAGGAGCAAGGCAAACCACAGGAGCACGGCAGACCACACAGGAGCACGGCAGACCCCACAGTAGCAAGGCAGACCCCAAAGGAGCACGGCAGACCACCGGAGCACGGCAGACCACACAGGAGTACGGCAGACCCCTCATGAGCACGGCAAATCCCAAATGAGCACGGCAGACCACAAGAGCACGGCAGACCACACAGGAGCACGGCAGACTCCACAGGAGCACGGCAGACCACAAAGGAGCACGGCAGACCACACAGAGCCCGGCAGACGCCACAGGAGCACGGCAGACGCCACAGGAGCACGGCGGAACCCACAGGAGCACGGCAGACCGCGCGCGGGTACAACATAAACGCGCCTTTTTGTTGTACCCCGAACGCCGCTGGCGTTTCCCCAACAGGAGCACGGCAGATCTCACAGGCGCGCGGCAGACCCCAAATGAGCACGGCCGACCACAGGAGCACGGCAGACACCACATGAGCACGGCAGACCAAGAAGGAGCACGGCAGACCACACAGGAGCACGGCTGACCACACAGGAGCACGGCAGACCACACAGGAGCGCGGCAAACCACAAAGGAGCAAGGCAGACCCCAAATGAGCACGGCAGTCCACACGTTCGCACGGAAGACAGCACAGGAGCACGGCAGACCGCACATGAGCACGGCAGACCAAGAAGGAGCACGGCAGACCACACAGGAGCACGGCAGACCACACAGGAGCACGGCAGACAACACAGGACACGGCAGACCCCACGGGAGCACGGCAGACCACACAGGAGCACGGCAAACCACACAAGAGCACGGCAGACCAAACAGGAGCACGCCAGACCACACAGGATCACGGCAGACCACACGTTCGCACGGCAAACTCCACAGGAGCACGGCAGACCCCAAAGGAGCACGGCAGTGGTACGTGGCACTGCTGTGGTATGCCGTACTAAAAACGTGGAATATTTCATAAGCCCAGGGGACAAAAGGACGCTTCCCGTTCTTGTCCGGTCAGGTTCCCCAAAATGGCCATTTCGCTCGAGACATCCTCCTAAAATCGAGGTGTGGTCTGCCGTGCTCCTGTGTGGTCTGCCGTGCTCCTGTGGTCTGCCGTGCTCCCCACAGGAGCACGGCAGACCGCGCGTAGGAACCGAGAGGAGCACGGCAGACCAAAACGAGGAGCACGGCAGACCAGGCTTAGGAACCGAGAGGAGCACGGCAGACCAAGACGAGGAGCACGGCAGACCAGGCTTAGGAACCGAGAGGAGCACGGCAGACCAAGACGAGGAGCACGGCAGACCAGGCACAAAGAGCGCCCTCAAGACGACGGAAAGGATGACCAAGACGAGGAGCACGGCAGACCAAGACGAGGAGCACGGCAGACTATGCCCTGAGAGTGCCCTCAAGACGGCCGAACAATCATCAAACAAACAATGAGTCTAACGTCGTCTTGGAATCGTTTTTGAGGGCATCAGTACGGCCCCCCAAAAACAAAATCGGCCCAAAGATGACCCGCAGAGTGCCCTCACTACGGCCGACCATGACGATTTCGCTGGGGACGTGTTCAATAAATTAAGAGTGTATCAGCACCGTCTGCTGCAACAACGCTGTGCTGGTCTGCCGTTCTCCTGTGGTCAGCTGTGCTGCTCTGCCGTGCTCCTGCGGTCTGCCGTTCTGGTCTGCCGGTCTGGTCTGCCGTGCTCCTGTGGTCTGCCTTCCTGGTCTGCCGTGCTGCTGCCGTCTGTCGTGTTGCTGCGCTGTGCCGTGTAAGCTGATAAACCGGTCAGACCGATGAAGAAAACGAGAGTCGGGTTACAACGGCTACGCAGATTTAAACTGCTAGTCCAATGGCTCTCCAGAGGACCCCAACATCTCCCAAGCACACCCCGAGAAGTCCATCATCATCATCATCCTCATCATCATCATCATCATCATCATCATCACCATCATCATCACCATACTCATACTCATACTCATCATCATCATCCTCCTCCTCCTCATCATCATCATTATCATCATCGTAAGCATCACCATCACCATCAGCAGCAACATGATCATCACCAACA
>CAUYUJ010021517.1:98403-128403 GCA_963575745.1 Prorocentrum cordatum | reverse complement strand
TGCGACTCGGTCGCGCTGTTGGGCAAGAAGGTGCTCGTGCAGAGCCGCAACAGTACGGTCACTTACACACACACCGTGGTCGCGGTGAACGTCAACGACCAACTCAAGGTGGCCGGGTTCCATCACGCACCTTTCCTCTCTTCACCCCTCCCTCACGCAGCAACCTGTCCTGCCGACACCCCACTTCCGTCGGTTCGCCGCCGTCTCCGCGTGCAGTGCCCCTCCCTCGCGCACGAGGGCCCCTTCCCCGCGCCATTCCGGTCCCCCGCCCCCGCCTTCTGACAGTCGCTCCACGCGGCGCGCCCCAGGTGGCCCCCACAGCGAAGGACAAGCAGACCCTCGACAAAGAGTGGCCCCCAGCGCACTTGGTCCAGCATCCGCCTCAGCAGTCGCTCTTCTTTCCTCTCTTCTCCGTGCCTTGCCAGCCCCCCCCCCCTTTCTCCCCGGGCCATTTCTTTGCCCTTCCTGTCGCCGCACCCCCGCGTGCGACGGCTTCTCCGCTCCACCGCGATCGCGCGGACCGCGCTAATCGTGCCGCTCAGTCGCGCCCCGCGCGCCCCCCCCCCTCGCCCCGAGGCCCTGCACGCCGCCCAGCCAGACTACACGCCTCCACAACACGGCGGCGCAGCTGCTGCAGAACACGCAGCCCCCCCCGGCCTTGACGGCCGCGCCCAGGACGCCGCCGCGCCGCCCAGCCCTGCGGGCTCTGCAGGATCCTCTTCCAGAAACGGCGCGCCTCCGGCCTGCCCGCGTCGCTCACCAGCCGCGCCTCCCTACGCCCCCCCACCCTTCGCTCTTCTCTTCATTGCTTTCATCCGCATTCCCCGCCCTCGGAGGGCGCACCCCGGTCGCGTTCGCCTCCGGCTGCTTCGCGGGCCCCTACGCGCGTCTACGTGGCAAACCTGCCCTGGGACACGGCCGCCGCCAACCTCGAGCGCGACTTCGCCACCGCCGGCGAGGTGGCCGCCCTTTCCCCTTGCCCGCCCCTCCAGCGGCGCTCTTTGCCCTCCTCCTGCAGTCGCCCGTGGCGTGCCTGCTTTGCCCACCTTGCACGCGCGTCCGTCTGCGACGTGCCCAGGTGGCCAGTGTGCAGCTGTTCCACGACAGCCGCAACCGCTTCACCGGCCAGGCGGTCGTTCAGTACGCGCGCCACGAGGCGGAGTTCTTTTTTTCCCCGCCTCCCGCCCCTCCTCCGTGCATTCCGTTGCTGCACACCCGGCGGGCGCCGCCCTTGTCCACCCTGGTCTGCGGCGCCCCTTTTCCACTCTCTCTCTCTCTCTCTCTCTCTCTCTCTCTCTCTCTCTCTCTCTCTCTCTCTCTCTCTTTCTTCACCATCTCTCCCGCTGCTGCCCGCTTCCAGACAGCGCAGCGGGTCATCAACGAGTGGAACGACTCCGCGCACGCGGGCCGCACCATCCACGTGGCGCGGTGCAATAAGCAGTGAGCCCTCAGCCGGCAAAGAAAAAGGGGGAGGAGGAGAAGGAGGAGGAGCAGGAAGAGGAGGAAGAGAAGAAGCGCACCCGCCGACAGCCAGTACTGAAGTGGAGCCCACCATGGCAATGATAATAAGTGAACGACGACGACGACGACGACGACGACGACGACGACGACGACGACGGCAACGACGACAACGACGACGACGACAACGACGACAACGAAGACGCCGACGACGACGACGACGACGACGACGACGACGACGACGACGACGACGACCACGACGACCACGACGACCACAACGACGACCACGACGACCACGACGGCAAGCTGCCGCTGCCCAGGTTCACCTTCGCCCCACCCTCGCCAACAGAGGCCGCGCCCATCTTCGAGGGTGCGTCGGCCGCACGCCAGGGCAGGCGCAAGCCCCTGGGTCGTGGCAGGCTGCCACATCCCTGCCGCCCGGTGCTTATGAACGTCCGGCTGGACCTCTCCCCCCTCCCGTCGTCGTCGTCGTCGTCGTCGTCGTCGTCGTCGTCGTCGGCGTCGTCGTGGCAGGCTGCCACATCCCTGCCGCCCGGTGCTTATGAACGTCCGGCTGGACTTGAAGCCGGCTGAGAGGCTGAGGTGGCCCACCACTGGTTCGAGGAGGTTTTTCGCTGTTTTCAACCCCCCGGGGCCGTTTTTGGGCCCCGGGACCTCGAAAAATCGATACGGGGTACAAAACGCCGTCGGATGGACCCCGGGAGGGGTCCGGGGACCGATTTTGAGCCGATTTTGCCTACACCCCCCCTCTTGACCGATTTTCGTGGGTCCCATCCAACGCAGACCCCCCAGCCGCCTCCAAGGCTGGACCTCTCCCCCCTCCCGTCGTCGTCGTCGTCGTCGTCGTCGTCGTCGTCGTCGTCGTTGTCGTCGCCGTCGCCGTCGGCGTCGGCGTCGGCGTCGGCGTCGGCGTCGGCGTCGGCGTCGGCGTCGTTGTCGTCGTCGTCGTCGTCGTCGTCGTCGTCGTCGTCGTCGTCGTCGTTGTCGTCGGTGCATCGCACGGCCAAGCAGGCATGCTCGTAGACGAGCTCCTGCCAGGGGACCCGTGCACACGGACATCCTCAAACTTCGGAGGTGGCCCACCCACACTCGCACGAGACATCCTCGCAACTCTGTGTTTGCAGATGCCCTGACCTCCAGAAGTCCGGCCAGCTTGGCGCCAGAAACCTTCTCGCCTCCACGCTCGGAGAATCAGCGCGCGACGTCGTCTACCCAGGCCTGCTTGAGACTCGAACGAAGCTCTAGGCCTGCACTCGAGATTGGCCGTGCCTGTTTCGCACGAGACACCCTCGCACCTCTGGGATCCGACATGCTCTGCCATGAACTGGTGTCGCCCGTCTGCCTCCGACCCCCTCGCCACTCCAGGCGACATCCTCCCGCCTCTGGCCCCAGAGATGCTCTGCCCTGAGATGACTCGGCCGGTTCTTCGGAGACATTCTCGCATCTGTGAGCTCCGAGATGCCGCGGGAGAGGTGGTCTGGCCACTGTTCCCCCAGACACCTTCGCAACTGTAAGCTCGGACATTCTGCGCGCGACATGGTCCAGCCCGTTTCCCACGAGACATCTTCGCGACTCCCCGCTCCCAGAGGCTCTCAAATCACCTCTGGGATGTTGCGCTGTGCAATGATCTGCTCCGCTACGCTATCCCATGCTCTGACGGGCTTTGCTGGTGAGGTCAGTCATGCTTCGGGTAGGGAGACCACTAGTTTTATCGCAAATGGGCTCGACAGACACATCCATGGTGAGAGTAATTCTCAGATCGACAGTGCGATCAACAGCGAGGTTCCTGGTCAGATCCATGGTGAGTTCCGCCTGCAACGTCCTCCCAACTCTGGGACCTTGGCTGCCCTGCCCTGATATCGTCCAGACCGTTCCTTCTGAGACATTCTCGCATCAGTGGGCTCAAAGATGCCGCGGAAGGGGTGACCTAGCCAGTTTCGCCCACGACCTCCTCACAACTGTAGGCTCAGACATGCTGTGCGCGAAGTAATCTGGTCAGTTCCGCCCGATAAATCCTACAGACTCTACGCAATGTCCTCACCTTGGGTGGTCCCGCCCAGCCTCGTCCTTCCTCGTCGTCGTCGTCCTCCCCGTCGTCGTCGCCAGCGTCATCACGCCGATGGGCTCCCTGGTGGTGTCTCCAGTCTGGCCTGCGACATTCTCGAAACTCAGGGCCCAGAAATGCGTCACTTGAGATGACCCCGCCCACTCTTTCGGAGACGTCCTCGCATCTCTGGGCTCTGAGATGCCGCGGAGAAGTGCTCTGGCCAAACTCTCCTGGGACACCCTCCCAACTCTAGCCGACATCCGCGCCACTCTGGGCCAAGATATGCCTTGCCCTCAGATGACCCGGCCTGTTTTTCGGGGACATTGCCGCATCTCTTCGCTCACAAATGCCGCGTGAGAGGTGCTACGCTGTGCACTGACTTGCTCCGCTTTCCTATTCCATGCGCTCACCAGCTTTGCTGGCGATATCAGTCGCCATGGGCACGGGGCGGACAGTTCGGTCGCTAGTGAGCTCGATACACACATCCGTGGAGAAATCGATGGTGAGCTCGACCGTGAGATCGACAGTGGGCGCATGGTCGTATCGATCGTGAGTTTCGCTTACAGCATCTTCGCAACTCTAGGACCACAGCGCGCGCGAAGTGATCCGGCGAGTTCCGCCCGATACCTCCTCCTGACTCTAAGCTTAAACACGTCCTCACCTCGGATGCTCCTGTTGTCGTCCTTCCTGGTCGTCGTCGTCCCCGCTGTCGTCGTCGCCAGCGTCGTCCAGACGCTGGGCCCCCCCTGTCTTCTTGTCATTCCCCCCCCTCCTCGTCAACCTCCTCTTCCTTGCCCTCTCCCCCCTCCCGTCGTCGTCGTCGTCGTCGTCGTCGTCGTCGTCGTCGTCGTCGTCGTCGTCGCCGTCGCCGTCGCCGTCGGCGTCGGCGTCGGCGTCGGCGTCGGCGTCGGCGTCGGCGTCGTTGTCGTCGTCGTCGTCGTCGTCGTCGTCGTCGTCGTTGTCGTCGGTGCATCGCACGGCCAAGCAGGCATGCTCGTAGACGAGCTCCTGCCAGGGGACCCGTGCACACGGACATCCTCAAACTTCGGAGGTGGCCCACCCACATTCGCACGAGACATCCTCGCAACTCTGTGTTTGCAGATGCCGCGACCTCCAGAAGTCCGGCCAGCTTGGCGTCAGAAACTTTCTCGCCTCCACGCTCGGAGAATCAGCGCGCGACGTCGTCTACCCAGGCCTGTTTGAGACTCGAACGAAGCTCTAGGCCTGCACTCGAGATTGGCCGTGCCTGTGTCGCACGAGACACCCTCGCACCTCTGGGATCCGACATGCTCTGCCATGAACTGGTGTCGCCCGTCTGCCTCCGACCCCCTCGCCACTCCAGGCGACATCCTCCCGCCTCTGGCCCCAGAGATGCTCTGCCCTGAGATGACTCGGCCGGTTCTTCGGAGACATTCTCGCATCTGTGAGCTCCGAGATGCCGCGGGAGAGGTGGTCTGGCCACTGTTCCCCCAGACACCTTCGCAACTCTAAGCTCGGACATTCTGCGCGCGACATGGTCCAGCCCGTTTCCCACGAGGACATCATTTTTTTTTTTTTTTTTTCGCGACTCCCCGCTCCCGGATGCTCTCAAACTGCCTCTGGGCTGTTGCGCGCAGATATGCCTCCGCCTGCGCGTATCCCATGCTCTGACGGCTGTATTGGTGCCATCCAGTCAGCTCGGGTAGGGAGAACCCAATTTTATTTTTTTAGATTTTAGTATTAGTTAGTTTTTTTTTTCTTTTTTATTTTTTAGTTTCTTTTTTTCTTTGTTTTTGTATTTTATCGCAAATGGGCTCGACAGACACATCCATGGTGAGAGTAATTCTCAGATCGACAGTGCGATCAACAGCGAGGTTCCTGGTCAGATCCATGGTGAGTTCCGCCTGCAACGTCCTCCCAACTCTGGGACCTTGGTTGCCCTGCCCTGATATCGTCCAGACCGTTCCTTCTGAGACATTCTCGCATCTGTGGGCTCAAAGATGCCGCGGAAGGGGTGACCTAGCCAGTTTCGCCCACGACCTCCTCACAACTTTAGGCTCAGACATGCTGTGCGCGAAGTAATCTGGTCAGTTCCGCCCGATAAATCCTACAGACTCTACGCAATGTCCTCACCTCGGGTGGTCCCGCCCAGCCTCGTCCTTCCTCGTCGTCGACGTCCTCCCCGTCGTCGTCGCCAGCGTCATCACGCCGATGGGCTCCCTGGTGGTGTCTCCAGTCTGGCCTGCGACATTCTCGAAACTCAGGGCCCAGAAATGCGTCACTTGAGATGACCCCGCCCACTCCTTCGGAGACGTCCTCGCATCTCTGGGCTCTGAGATGCCGCGGAGAAGTGCTCTGGCCAAATTCTCCTGGGACACCCTCCCAACTCTAGCCGACATCCGCGCCACTCTGGGCCAAGATATGCCCTGCCCTCAGATGACCCGGCCTGTTTTTCGGGGACATTGCCGCATCTCTTCGCTCACAACTGCCGCGTGAGAGGTGCTACGCTGTGCACTGACTTGCTCCGCTTTCCTATTCCATGCGCTCACCAGCTTTGCTGGCGATATCAGTCGCCATGGGCACGGGGCGGACAGTTCGGTCGCTAGTGAGCTCGGATACACACTCCGTGGAGAAAATCGATGTTGAGCTCGGACCCGTGAGATCGACAGTGGGCGATGTGTTTTTTTTTTTTTTTCGTACGTCGTGCAGTTTCTTCTTCTACAACATCTTCGCAACTCTAGGACCACAGCGCGCGCGAAGTGATCCGGCGAGTTCCGCCCGATACCTCCTCCTGACTCTAAGCTTAAACCCGTCCTCACCTCGGATGCTCCTGTTGTCGTCCTTCCTGGTCGTCGTCGTCCCCGCTGTCGTCGTCGCCAGCGTCGTCCAGACGCTGGGCCCCCCCTGTCTTCTTGTCATCCCCCCCCTCCTCGTCAACCTCCTCTTCCTTGCTTCTCCCTCCTCCATCCTGCAACGTACTGGCACCCACACACCACGTTCCAGAGCCGTCGCGACACCATGCCGACTACAACAGTGCTGCCCACGCCACGACATACACACGAGACGACACACCCGCCCCAACGGCCGCAGCGGCGGACTCCGCCGATGCCGCCGCACCTGCCATCCCCGCAACCAACGCCACCTCACTTTCCAGCTGCCTCGTTGCCACGCCGAGGGCGGAGGCCGCCGCGCGGTTCACTTGCTCCCAAACGCCTCTTCGAGTCGCCCTGTCCGACGCCATTGCTGCTCGAGCCGTGTGACTCACCTCCCTTGCTGGTTCGCTCTTGCCCCCCCCCGCGCTTTCACGCGGCGGCGCGATGTCGGACCCCCTGGAGCAGCTGAACAACACGAGCGCGGCCTGCAAGACCTTGCAAGCCCGCGTCCTCTTTCCCGCCAGCAAGGAGATTCCGGACAAGAACATGCACGTGTTCTCCTGCACGCTGGTGTCACAATCCGGACTGTACACTAAGGGCGAAGCCGTTCTGTTCGGCACGCCGCAACAGCGCGGTAAGGCAGTCGCGGCGCTCACGAACAAGTACAAGAAGGACGGCGTGCACGAGTTCACCAAGATGAAGATGCTAGTGAAGAAGCCGCAGTTCCAGTCCTGCCCCCACGCATTCGTCCTCAACTTGGGTCACAAGCCGCTCGTGTCCAAGCTCATCACCGGCGCCGCTGCCAACACCCTCCCTTCAGAAGCGGAGCCGCCGATGACCACCTTCGACTTACTCGAGTTGGAAACCAGCCAGCTCGTCGACGTCACAGCCGTCGCTACCAATGTGTCGGGCTCCACAAGCGCGACGGAGGGCAAGTCCAACGTCAAGGTGACCCTGTCGAATGCATCAGGCATAGAGATACCGCTCATTTTCCGAGACGACACCCGACATCTGGCAGGGGACATCGACACGTTCAAGCCACTCTACGTATACAATGTATACCTCGTGGTGGAGAGCTCCGGCGGCCGCCACTTGACCGCCCGGAAGGAGACGCTCGCGGTACCGGCGTCCAGCACCCGGCCCATTGCCCACGCGCTTGGAGACAGCAATGTGCAAGCCCTTCCTGCCGAAAAAAAAGAATGCTTATCCAAGTGGGAAAGCAGCGGCAACTGGGAGGACGGGGCGGCATGCAGCGCCCACACTGGCATCCTGGAGTGCGCCACGCACTTCAAGCGCGCGTTATCCCACACGCTCTTTGAGATCACCGGCGCCCTGGTCTCCCTGCAAAGCGCAGACGCCGCGGACCTCCTCACCAAGGACAAGACTCGCATCTGGGCCAAGGTGGACATCACGGACTTTGCCAACACCGTCGCTGCCGACATGCCTGAGAGCGTCGCACTCACACTCACGGACACGAAGGACAAGGACGAATTCCTCCAGCAGGCGACCTCTGGCAGTCTCGCGTTCACAAGAGCGCGCCTCCGCGTGCGGTTCGACACACCCGCGGGGAGCACCGTGCCTTCGCTGAGCGTCGTGGCCGCCAAGTGCCGGCACTTCGACGTGCCTGAGCCCAACCTCGTCCCCCCGAGCGACGCGCGCCTAGTGCCCGTGCAGTTGACCTGGGCGTCCCAGTCCCCCACGGGCCTCATCAGCATCGCGCTCCCAGGAGAAGGTGGACGACGTCTTGCCAGCGGCATCCTCGCGCTCATCGTCGGCGCCAAAGAGCCCAAGACGGAGCCCGCCGCCGACGGCTTCGCTATTCGCAACTTCGTCACGGAGGCGTGCGGCGACCACATGGACCAGCAGTGGGAAACTGTGACGTCTGCTCCCGCAAGCCGTTTGGCATACTACGCGCTCCCGCGGAAGGAGGTAGCTCTCGCGCGCGTGACCCACATCGACGTGGCCGCGCGCAGGTCCTCACCGTCGCGGACATGTGGAAACAGCCCACTGGCATGTCCTTCGACCCCTGGACGGCCGAGATGCAGGCCACGATGCAGCTCCTCAAGACGCCCCCCCACACCCTCAAGAGGAAGCTGGACGACTTCGACCCAGATCTGCAGGGCATGATCGCTAAGCGCATGCATACTACGTTCGGTGAGCCCGCGACGCCCATGTAGTGTCGTCCCGACCGGCTCTAAGGCGCCACTTTTCCATCCAAGCTGCGCCCCGCTATATGCAATCTCTTCGCAGTTTGCGGGCGCCGCCACTCTTGCCGACCCAAGACACCTCCTCGGCAGATTCCGCTTCCAGATCGTACACAGACACCGTTTCTCATCTTTCTCTTCGCCATGCTCCATCTCACTTGAACCCCACCCCTCCCTGCTCCCCCCGTTTGCCCCAGTCTTCCTGCTTTCCACCCCCTTTCCTCCTCCCCGACAACGCAATGCCCTTCTTCCGCGCATTCCCTCTTTCCCCTTCCAACAAACGTCCGACATTCCCACGGCATCCTCTCCGTTCCTCGTCCACCCACGCCCCTCCCTCTACGTCAGAGCACGCATGGCAACTTTTTCGCCATCGAGCGCTGCTCGCCCAGCTTGCAGAGTTTTGTCCACGTCCAGAATCAAGCTAGATCGGCCCCACGGTGGGGATTGGGCGATTTTTGCCACTGCACCCTTCGTCTCCCTTCGTTCCATTCTGCCCCCCTCTTTCCGGTCCGCGGCGCCTCCGGCTACTCTCGCGCAAGTGCCTCTGCGTCGGCAGTTCTCTGGTGTACCTCTGGCACGATGGCGCAAAATGATTCCCCCCCGTCCGCCGCCTCGTCCTCCGGACGCATTCCCACATGGAGTGCGACACCGTCGTTCTTGCGCGGATTACTTGGGCTATTCGTCGTCTCCCCGTCGCCTCTGCCACGCTGCCGCTGCCACCCCTGCGTACTCTTGCCCCCCCCCTTTTTTTCCCTCCTCTCCCCCCTCTTCCGCCATTTCCCGTCCCTCGCCCCCGACGCGGTCGGCCGGCTCGGCTCGGCCGGCAAACAGATGGAGAGCGTGGAAGATGAGGAAAAGGATGGTGGGAACCGGGACGGGGGTGAGGACGACGACGGCGGCGGCGGCGGCGGCGAAGACGGAGGACGAAAGAGGAACACGGGGCGGCGACGACGACAACGACGACGACGACGACGAGCACAACGACGACGACGACGACACGACGACGACGACGACGACGACTACGACGATGAAAAAAACAACGGTAACGCCGACGGCGGCGGCGGCGGCGGCGGCGGCGGCGGCGACGACAACGACGACGACGACGACGACGAGGACGATAACGACGATTGTACGGCGGCGGCTCCAGGCAGTCTCGCCTGAAACGCCCCCGCACCCTTGGATTCAGCATGCTTCGCCCTGCGTTGTTCTGCCGGTCTCGCTTGAACAATCCCCCTTCTCTCGGTTCAGCGATGCCGCTCAGAGACGCCAGTCAGGCATGCGACATCCTCGCAATTCTGCCTTCGAAGGTGCCCCTACCCGGACCGATCCGGCCAGTCCCAAAAGCCACATGCTTTCAACTATGTGCTCAGAGAGACCATGCGCGTCGAGGTCCAGCCAGTCTCGCCAGAGTTGTCCTCGCAACTCTGGTCGCAGAAATGCCTCGATCAGAACACAAAGTGTTCTGGCCAGTTTCGCCTGAGACATCCACGCAACTCTTGGTTAAGAAATGCCTCGACCTGAGGTGTTCCACCCAGTCTCGTCAGAGGCATCCCCCCAACATTTGAATCAGAGATGCTGTGCACAGCGTCGTCCCGCCATTTCGCTTCAGACATCCTCGAAACTCTGAGCTCAAGTACTTCCTCGAAACTCTGAGCTCAAGTACTTCGACATGAGGTGGTCCACCCGGTCTCGCCTGAGACATCCTCGCAATTTCGGGCTCAGAGATGCTTCGCACGACGTGGTTTGGCCAGTTTCGCCTCAGACATCCTCGCAACTATAAGCTCAGATATGCCTCGACCTGGGGTGGCCCACCCAGTCTCGCCTGACATATCCTCCCAACTAACAGCTCAGACATGCTTCGCAAACAGCCGTGCAGACACTTTCACTTGAAGTACCCCCCCATGTAGTTCCAAGTTGCCTCGACCTCAGCTGATCCACCCAGTCTCGCCTGAGACATCCCACTATGGGTTCAGAGACTGCGCGCACGAAGTGCGCTGGCCAGTTTCGCTTCCGACGTGCCGCAACTGGGTTCAAATATGCCTCGCGAGAGATAGTCTGCCCAGTCGGGCACGCGACAGCCTCGCATCTCTGAGCTCGGAGATACCCTCACCCAAGATGGCCCGGACAGTCAAACGAGACATGCTTCCAACTATGGACCCACATGCCATGCACATGAAGGTGCAACCAGTGTCGCCTGAGACATCCTCGCAACTCTGGGCTCAGAGATGCTCTGGCCTGAAGTGGTCCAGTGAGTTTCCTCTCAGACATCCGCCCACATCCAGCATCACAGATGCCGCGTACGAAGGTTTAACCTTCGCCACTCGCGCATAGCATGAGTCCTGAAGGGGTTGTCTGGCTTGTTCGGGGATTTGTCCGACGATTCTTCTTGATTAGATTTTACTTTGACGCTGGAACCTTATGTTGTTCTACCCCTCCCTTCGGTCGTCTTGGGGCATCTTCGGCCTTCTGGGCCCGTTTTGACAACCCTCACGTGTCCGAGGTCTCGCACTCCCTCCAGGGCCAAGACAGTGCCGGCGTTCATTGGAATGGCATACTGGAGCCACCCACCGAATACACAAGTACCGCAACATGCCTTATCACGTACGCTTTCGGCTCAAACCACCGCGACCGCGCCGCCCGCCAACGTCGGAGGCACCTCCCCTGGAGGCGCCGCGGGGCGCCAGGGCTGCACGTGCACCCCCAGCGCTTCGGCCACCATGTCGCAGGGCCGCATGCTGTGCCGAGGAACCCACGGTGCCAAGAAGAACACACCATTTGCACAAACGGGGTACGACGGGTACTGCAAAGTGTGCTACCGCAACTTGTTCCCCCAAAAGTACGCCCAGAAGCAGCAAGCGCGAAAGTCGATATGCAACTTCTGCGGAGAGTCACGGGAACTTGTGCGCAAGATCATGTGCAAACCATGTGAGCGCCAAAGGGCCTGCCATGTGGGCGAGTGCAACTGGTACAACTCGGAGGACTGCCCCCTGAGATGCTCCGCATGTGTGACGCGCACGAAAAAAACCCACGCCCATGCACTTGCTTGTGTCATGGGTTGTCCCACGCACACGACTGCTGACGAGCGCGCTTCAGGCTTGTGCCACGCATGCGCTTCGACCCAGACTTCTTGCACGATGTGCCGCGCAACGCTGCCGAGTGCGTCGATGAGCAGAGCGCCATGCGCTACATCCTCATGCCGCTCCACTTTCCCACTGTGTTCATCTTGTGCGGCGTCCAGTCCCAATGAGACCTGCGGGAAGTGCTGGATTGCTGATGGCCGCTTGTGCAGATATTGCAGTACGACACCCGCGCACACAAAGTTCTACACCGCACGATCGTGCATCGCATGCGCAACCGTTCGCGCGTGTGAAATCTGTCGGCAACTACCTGTTCCAAACGCCACGTTGCCGAGCTGTTCCTTGTGCACCACTCTCGCTCTGTGGTGCCCCGTGCATTCCAGCGACGAAGAGAGACAATCCGGCCTGTGCCGCCGCCATTTTGTTGAGCCTGTGTGCGGGTACTGTTACCGGGAAGCAGATCCCATCACCGGTGAGACATTGGTGGTTTCTCACCGACCGTGCGCAACCATGGACTGCCCTCGTTCTGTCCGTTCGTGCACCCTCTGCTCCACACACTTCCAAGATTCGCAGGCCTTGTGCGACGCGTGCTGGACCGCGTCAGGGACGCTCTGCATCATCTGCGGCAAGACGCCCGCGAGGACCGATCGGATATACATGCACTGTTGCAAGACGTGCTTCGCAGGACAGTCCCCCGCCATGCTCGCAAAGCTGGTGCAAGTCGAAAGTGAATCGTACGTGGAATCGTTGCCGCCCGCCCAATCGTGGACCGGCAAAGAACCAGCTTTTCAATTGTTTCTGCACAAGACCCACTCGCAGGAGGCGTTACCAGCATACTCGGCCACACCCGATTACGTACACCCCGATCACTGCCGCCTGTGTCTCGCCCACGTACGGCCCGAGGACATTCCCGCGCACCTCATGGAGATGCACCGCGACGTGCTCGACGCCGAGTGTGAGGTACTGGACTCCTACAGGAACGTGGTACTTCAACGATCCCTCACAGAGTGGCCAACGCCCATCAGTCCTCAAATTGTGCGGGCACGTCTGGCTGCGTTCAAGGCGGAGCTCACCGATGCCAATTTTGCCATGGCACCTTGCGCAGTCTGCGCACGGGACAAGCGCCGATGCAAGCTCCAGACGACGTACCTACCGGACCCCTCCGACGACGCGTGCCCCGACTGGCTGCAATGGCCCGCCGACGTCTGGACTGCGCACAAGGACGCTTGGCACACGCAGCTGGACAACGTCTTCAACGTCGACCGGTACATGGAACTGATCTTCTGCAAGAGTGAGCGGCTGCGAGAAGCAGAGCTCAACGTCGCAGCTCTGCTGAAGGGAGAGGAAAGTTCCCTGGGCTTCACTACGCCCGAGGCTGCTCGAAGCTGGCAAGAGAGGGTTCAGCGCTGGGCGGCGGTCGTGCGCACCGACCTTGCGGCGGACTCCACTGCTGCGCCCGGCCACCCCGACAGGCTTTGGCTGCTGTACCGCCCGGGCATTTCGAGGTCCAGCGCAGACTGCCAGGGCGCCGCCTCCGGCATCACGGCGAACATGTGCAAGCATTGCGCGTCCGCTCTGCGGGAACTTACCGGCCCCCGTGAGGATCGCCGCCCTCGAGTTCGAGTGCCGCCAGCTGCTCTGGCGAACGGAATGTGGAGAGGCGCCGACCCCCGTGAGTTCGTGGACCTCACGTACGCTGAGTGCAAGGTCATCAACCTCGCCAAAGTGTATGTCAGCATCAAACGCGTGTTCCTGAGCAAGGCGTCCTACGCTCCTACGGCCACTTCGGAGGCCCCCACGCACCACCAGAAGAACGTGGTGGCTTACCCGCAGAGCCCCGAGACCGCACTGACTGCCATAGGCATGCTACCTGCGGCCCTTGCACAGACCATGGTGATCCAGTTCGTGGGCGGGACGTTTGACGATCTACACCGACACCCCGACCTCCAGGTCTCCGTGTTCCGCTTGCGCGCGGCGTTCCGGTGGCTCTCCCTCAACAATTGGATGTTCATGTTCGCCACCAGGCATCACGAGATCTGGCGCTCGGGCACATTGCACGCCGCCCTGGAGGCCCTGCTCAGTGCCTACGCCAGCAGCATTGGAAGCTCCTCCGGCGTTCCGCGGGAGGTACTCTCCGCAGCAACTGCGGCTTCTGCAGCAAAGGCTTCGGTGGCGTCGGAGGGCCCAGCTGACTGCACCGACAGTGGCGCCCGCGAACCAGACCCGACTGGAACCGCTGAAGATGGTAACGCTGCCGTAGTGAACGGAGGCATGGACGACGTACCAGCACTCCGCTTGTGGACACGGGTCGTGGAGAATTTCGACATCGCATCGCGTCTCCAGGATGAGATCCATAAGTTGTCGGAGGACCACGACTCGTCCGCTCGCGCGCAGAAGAAGATGCGGCACAATGAGGCACTCGCCAAAGCAGTCGAGGCAATGCAACGGATGTCCCACGACTCTGTCCGGAAGGAGTTGGACAAGTGGGCGGCGCAAGAGAAGGACGACGCGGCTGCGGTGCAGATCACCCACGGAGACCAGTTCCTGTCCTCGCGGGCCGAGAACTTCTGGGCGGCATGCTTCGTCCGCCTCTTCCCCCGCGGGGATTACCAGGAAACGTGCTCCCAGCGCCCCGCTCGCCTGCCCGCAGCGACGTGGGCGAAGACGTTGCTCACTCGAGCCGACACTGTTTGCTGGCGCCGCGACGTGGAGTTCGTGGCCACGCTGTTCAACACTTTCCTGCGGCGCGACCAGATGGCCAGCGTCGAGGCCCACGTGAAGTCCACGGCCAGCGACGGCATCACTGGCATGACATCGGCGCAAACCACTGCGCTCGCGCAACTCACTGCTGAAGGCCTCGTCTCTTCCGCTGCGGCCGCTGGGGACGCGGCCAATCTCCGGGATCTGCTTCGACAGCAAGGGCTCGATCCCGTCGTGCGCAACGCCGCTCACCGGATGCACCTCGTGCTCCGACGTGTCCGCGGATCCGCCGAGGAACGAGAAGGATTCATCTGGCGATTCCGGGCTCTGCGAATATGGTCTGGATGCGCATCGCTCTTCTTCACCCTGAACCCGCACGACATTCGGAGCCCCCTCACTGTGCTGTTGGCCCAGGACGACGCGACCTTGTCCCGCAAGTTCTCCCTGGACATGACCGACGACGAAGCAACCCAGTGGATGGCCGACTTCAACCGGGAGGACCCGCGGCGCCTTCACCGAGCTGTGGCCAAGGACCCGCCCATTGCCACGCGCGTCTTCCACTGGACCGTGCGGCTCGTCATGCGCGCATTGTTCAATTGCGCGGATGCGCCCGACCAGCTCAACTGCGACGGGATCGCCGCGAAGAATTTGCCCGGCATCGTCGGGCACGTTCGGGCGCACCTAGGCGTTGTGGAAGAACAGATGCGCAAAGCGCTGCACATCCACATGCTCATTCAGCTCGTGGGATTCTCTCACCCTGACGACCTCTTCCAGGGCGACCACCTGCAGAACGCGTTCCGACTTGCCTGGCACTACGTCGCATCTATCACGTTCCGCAGCACGGAAGCATTCGCTCACTACGCGAAGGACCCTCTCGGACAAGCCGCCCTTCAACAGTTGCCGTTGCTGCCGTTGACGAAATCGCAGCGGGAGAAGATCGGGGGCGTTCGCACGGCCGCCAGCAACGCCGCCCAGTGGCAGGGGCGGGGCCTGCAAGGAACGAGTCGATGGAAAAGGGTAGCCAGCTAAAAGCTCCCAGGGGGTGGTGCAATACATTTAGTCCAACAGCTCCCCTGGGGCGCTAGAGATTTGCTTCGCGCAATGCGTTTTAGGCCGCAAACGTTTAGATGGACCTGTGCGTGTGATACCGTATTTACAATGCAATGCCATTCTTTCTGGTTGCAGTGCATTTACCCCCAACAGACACATATGTATATGTATGTGTACCTATATATATTTATACATATATATATATATACATGTGTATATGTACATGCCCGTACACACATATGTATGCATACATGTATGCGTGCATTGCACTACCCCTTTTCACTGGACATGAGCTGGCCTCCCTCTCCGTCAACCCGCAAGGACCCGCTGCGTGCGCCGGCGACGTCGCCGAGTTCCCGTTCTTCCCGACGTCCTTCTCCTCCGACCGCAACGTCGACAGCGGGAAGTGGGCTGTGAAGGCCGTGCAGGAAATCTTCTCGCGGACCAGGACCTCTCGCCTGCTCGTAGGGTTCCGTTTCTTGGCGGCGGTAGCAACAGCAGCTCAATGGATTCTCCCCACGAAGCTTTCCGTCTTCCGAGCACTGCCAATCCCCCGAAACGTTTCTTGGCACCTCTGGGGGTGCGGCGGAAACAGAATCCCCCATTACACCCACGAGTGTGTGTTTCGTGGACTTCTCTGAGTTGGCTGCCGCCCCCTTGAAACGGAACCCTTGGACCAGACGACCCACAGGAAAACTGGCAATCACGTATGTCGGCCGGCAGTTTGTTACAAAGGGCGACTCGGCAAGAAAGGATTCTGCCGCATGCACTATTGGCATTGGGCTTGCCAGACCGACGCGAAGACGGGGAAAGATATTGCCAAACGTCAGCATGGCTTGGAACTACACGCTCGATGGGACGGCACTGGCGAGCTGCCGATCCTGCGTTACCCGCCACACGTGGGGCTCCCAGCGCTGGAAACAACGCATCCGTTCCACTTCCGGCTGAACCCCGCCATCATGCTGGGCCCGCAGTGCAACCATGACTTGGCGGTCCTGCTGCGGTTCTGCGAGCTCCCCGCGAACGATGCCGACCTCCCGAATGAGAGCCGCGTTGCCCAAGTGAAAGCAGCGATGGCCGAAGCTATGGGGGACCACGAATATTCCGCCTCGGCGTACTCAGCGAAGTCGCAGCCGCACGCAGACGGCCTGAAAATGACATTGGCCGCATCGCTCGAGAGGAAAGAACGCGCGGCACAGCTGGCAGCCGCGACGGACATGGTCGATGACCAGGAGAAGGCACGCAAATTGTTGCACACGCAGGTGGCCGCGACTAACAACCGGATGCACAAGGGGTTCCCCGAGATGATCAGTTACCTGTTAGGCAAGCCCATCGCGTACAGCAGCCACACGTTTGTCCCTGTCTTCTTCGGGAAGCTCCTCGCGATCATTCGTGCCACCATGTCCCAGACAGCTCGCGGTGAACCTGTCCAGACAGACCACAGCCAACCGCGACCATATACTACGAAGTTGACACCAGCCAAACTCCACATCGGCGAGTTGGACTACGTGCGCAGGCCGCAAGAACTGGAACAATTTCCCTTCTACTTCTTCTTCGCGAGCTGCGACGCCAAGTTGCCCGTTGGCAAGAACCCCCCGCCGGAATCTCTTCGGTGGGTCAGGGACGGTAGCCGCCGGCAGTGCACGGCCGCGCCAGTGACCAGCGCTACTTACGACGGAGTGCCGCTCCGAGGGGCTTCGACGGACGCAGAGCCCAATGGGGAAGTACTTTACAGGTACGCGTACTACATCTCATTGCGTTTGACAAAGCCGTGGAAGGTGCCCATCCTCTACGGCAAATTGCCTGGCCGGCCTGCCAGCGACGACCACCTGGACGAGTGGTTCCTCTATGCGTTGAATGTAATGGTTCTGTTCAGGTCCTTCCGGGCCCTGTCAGATTTCGTCACCCGCATCACGTCGACACCGTGGCCGCATGGAGAGAAAGCATGTCAGGCAGCCGTCGTGCACGACTTCCGCGCATGGGAAATGTCGACCCGAGAGGTGGCTCGAAAGTGCACCGCGGAGACGCCCCCTCTAACCCCAGAGTGGTGGGCGCACAGAATACTGGAGAGCATTCGCAACTACGACTTCGCATCCTCCAGGAGGCAAGCCATCAGTGAAGCCGTGCCGTCAAGCGTGCAGATGCCATTTCTCCCACCGTGGAACGCCGCCCGTGACGAAGCAGCCCAGGCCGCCGCGAACGACCCGGACACTCTGCTGGAGTCCGACGACGACGGCGACGACGATGCAAACCCGCCCGACATTCCCTTGGACGACGACAACACGGGCAACGACGCGCCAGCCCGACGACACCGAGCACCCGACCCGGCCAGCCTCCTCTGCGGCATTTTCCCCGCGGGCGTGGAAATGGACGACGTGATTGCTCCAGCGGCATGGCTGAGAAGCACCGCCGCAGAAGCGAAGTACATTGTCGAGTTCATGCGAGAGAACTCCGCCCGGCTCCGAGCGCCGGACGTGGCCTCTCGTGCACCAGTATTCGAGGATGCCGTGCGATTGCGCCCGGCCGCATCTCTGGCGGCTGCGGACCGGCAAGCGGATTTCTTCAAGATGATTGACGCATGGAAGGCCGAGACGAGTACGAAGCCGCAGAAGTCCACTCAGGAGACGCAGGATGCCCTGCAGCATCGACTCCAGACGGTCATGGCAGACGGCCGCAGCTCGGCGTTCCCGCTTGTACCTCCGCGTACGCGGACTGCAGTGCTCGACGCTTGCTTCCACCTCTTGCGGGCGGGCGTACTGAACGTGGTCGACATGCCCGAGATCAACGTCAAACAGGCGCGCGCGCTGCTTTGGAACGCTGCATGGCTACAAGACGTCATGAACCGCGCGCGGGGGTTCGACGAGCCCTCTGGGCCGACTGTCACAGGGCGACCGTCTTTGGCAGACGGGTTTCAAATCGCACTCATGGGCCCCGGAGGCACTGGGAAGACGGCGGTTCTGAGAGTCGTCGAGGCAATCATCTGCTACTTCAACGGCCCAGACACGGTGCAGAAATGTGCGCCGTCGAACTCGGCGGCAAGGCTTCTGAGAGGGGACACGCTGCACGCACTGTGCAAGCTACCGTTTGGCAACGTGACCGTGTCCAGTAAGAAAGGTCGCCTCACCCGCACTGTCTTGGAGAGCCACCGGAGCCGCTGGGAAGGCGCCCTCGCGTGCTTCATTGACGAGGTGTCCATGGTCGCAGCAGCCCAGCTCTTCCAGGCGGAGGTTCGATTGAAGGCGGCCAAGAACTCCACCCAGGCTTGGGGTGGCTTGGGCATGACGTTGTCCGGGGACTTCATGCAGCTCCCACCAGTCGACCCCACGGGCGACAACAGGAGCCTCGCCACGGACCTGGACGAGGTCGACGTCCTGAATGAGAAGGGCGAGTACGACCAGGAACATAACGCGGACAAGAAGAGGTCGAAGCACGTGGAGACGGTGCAAGGACTGCAGCTGTGGCGCCGCGTCCGGAAAGTGGTGACGCTGGAAGTGAACGTCCGCGCCCCTGGCACACTCAGCCAGCTGCTGGCGGAGATGCGTGCAGGCAACATATCGGACGCGATGTGGTCCTTGTACACCAGTCGCATCTTATCTTCAGATGACGCCCGCCCGCGCGATCCCGCGTCGCCCTTCTCCACGAACCCCTGGACATACATCGTCCACAGGCACAAGATTCGCGTCTACCGATCCATGCAGAACGCTAAGCAGCAAGCACTGCGGACGGGCCACCGCCTCATTCCCTTTTTTTCCTTCTACTCTAACACCCTATAGCTCCGTTTCTAACTCTTACCTTATTCTTTGTCTTCATCTTTACTCTATTACCTTTCTCTTCTACTCTGTACGTGCTTAAAACTGACTTCTATCTCTCCTTTAAATTCTGCACCTCTCTCTCTACGGTAATTCGTTTTAACTACTTCCTATATAATCGTCGTCCAAGCCCGAGACGAGCCAGTGGACCCCGCCGACGCTCAAAAAATGACAGAACAGGTCCATCGAGACCTCCTGCAGAAGGTGAGCCCGAAAGATACGCAGGACTTGCCGAGTCTTTTGCCCCTGTACATCGGAATGCGCCTGACTATGTGCTCGAAAGACTGCGTGCGGCTGGGCCTCATGAAGGGCTGCGTCTGCACGCTCCGCCACATTGTCTTCGCCGACGGAGAGCCGTTCCAGTCGGACCCAATGGACGAGAACGTCGTGCACGTACAGTTCATGCCCGTTTCCCTATGGCTGCAGGCTGACGGCGGCGACTGGGAACTCCCGGCGGCCGACTTGGCTGCGGACCTCCCCACGTGCACTGACCGGCGCGGCTTGTTTCAAATGAGACCGACGTGCGGGCATTTGCGCGCAGCGTGGGAAGAGGAGCATTTCTCAGTACGCCGCACCACTTACCGTTTGTTGCCAGCAGATACGATTATTGTGTACGGCGCTCAGGGGGGTACATACGTAGCCGTGGTGGCTGACATGAAGAAGCCGCCTTCCATGGACGCAGATACGCATTGGCTTGCGTGCTACGTGATGCTCTCGCGCGCTGTCTCCGTGGAGAGCCTTTTCATTCTACGCCCGGCCACCAGGCGAGAACTTTCCCGAAAGCCGCCGAAGTTCCTGCTAGACGAGATTACCAGGCTGGCCGAAATGGAGACGTCGTCGCTCGGTGACCTCATCCGCACTTTGCGGGACATGACAGGAGATGCGTTGCCCGACGACCTGATGGATCACGTCCTCGCGAGCGATGGCGCGTCGCGCCAGGCATCCCGGGTAGCTTCCTTCCGAGCTAACCGCCCTGCCAGACACCAGCAGCGCGCGACAGCTTCGCCGCCGCCCTCGCGCCCCGAGGAGGGCCGCAGTGTGCTTCGGCGAACGCGCGGGAAGACACCGCCGCCAACGCTGCTGCCGCAGGATGGAGACACGTGGAGCGCCGGCGGCGGCGCGGCGGAGCAAGCGATGACCCTGTCTGCGCTGCCCCCGCTGAAGAAGCCGCGGCTGACGGAGAGTACCGCGGCGCAGGTGCCGCCGCCGCCCCGAGCGCAGGACTCTGTGCCAGGGAAGGCAATCGATGCACGCGCTGGCCATCAGGCGCAGTCCGGGCACCCAGCACCGATGGCCGACGCTCTCTTCGGCTCGGCACCCCCGACGACACGAACGCGAGCTCCAAGCGCAACAGCTACGTCGATAGTGCCGTCGACTGCATCCGTCCGCCCGTGCGGCGAGTGCGGCGCGCCGGAGTGCTGCGTCGACTACGAGCGGTGCCCCTTCTTCTTGCTATCACCTGCGTCCAACTCGCGCCCCCTGCTGCAGTGGGCACATGGTGCCGCCCATGCCGTCTCAGACGCACTGTGCACCCGCGTTGCAACTATTGGGTCTTCCATTGGTTCCACGATGTCCGTGCACAGCGTCGAGTTCGGCGGCCGCGGAGACTGCCTCTTCTACAGCATTGCCGGAGTGCTGGCTCGCATGGTTGTCGCTGGTGGCCCACCTGCGCGCCACATATTGAAGACCGTGTCTTCGCAAGTTTTCCTCCAGGGCAAGGATGCCGTCATGCGAGCACTCCGACATCTGTCCGCTCGGATATACCTGCGCTGGACCCCGGAGCAAGTACTTGACTTCATGGTGTCCGCCTGTATGCAGCACCGCACGGGGATGCATGAAGACCTATGGATTCCGCTCGATGTTCTTCGCCAGTCCTCTCTGGATTGCTTCGCGCACGTGGAGAGCGTCCTCGCGTTCGAGGAAAGATCCGACGGGAGTGCCGTTGCCCGGGTGGCCGTGACAGCTGCGCGACTTGGAGGAGGCGACCGCGACGAAAGCCTGATCACTATACCAGACGGCACGGCGCGACTGCAGCACCTTCGAGAAAGCATTGCCGCTCGCATGGCCCAACCTGGAAATATTCATTGGGGCACACAAACAGACGTCAACAGCCTCAGCGAGGCCCTCGACATCGGCGTCTTCGTGTTCCGGAACAATTTACCGGCACAGGCCTGGGGATCCCAAATCGACCTGGGCCAGGGACGTCTTGGCTACCCCCTCCGGGCAGCCCTCCTTGAACCCTCGGACTCTTGCGCCCAACGGTTCGAGACTCACCTGCTGCTGCGCGGGAAGCCCAGACTCCCTTGGCCCTCGTCACATTTCGGACCCCCCGAACCAGGCGAAAACCTGCTTATACAACACGTGTAGCCAGCGCGACGATTACCCTTTCTGGATTTCCTTGTGGTGGGAAGAGCCCTTTCATTTCAGAGGTGCTGAACTACGTGCTGCACATCGTGCCGGCTCCCACGCGCCCGCATGCACGGAGACACAGACGTCTTTCTGGACAGCCGCAGACGTACCACCATTTCTACTCCACGAGTACGCAGAATGTAACCGCTTGGCGAACTGATCGCAAAGCGATCTGCCACTGCATTTTCATTCCCTTCGGAGGCGTGCCTACGAGCATGCCGTTGCTGCCGTGCAGTGTTCCGACGCCACGATGTGTTCGCATAGCGCATGACTTCCTCCCGCCAGTCCTGCAATCGACATCGACAAAGCAACGACGACGACGAGAAATACGATCACGAGGACGAGGGCAATAATGATGAAGACGGAAGCCACTACGCAAGAAAATACATCGACAAAGAAGACGACGTCAGCAACGACAAGAACACGAATCAACCGTCCACACCTTTGCGCACAAGAACGCCTGAGAGGCGCCCAAACGGCACCAAGAGTGCCAGAAGAAACTCCCATATCGCCCACGAGAGCCCCAAGACGGCCCCAGAGAGCGCCAAGATGGCCCAAGGGAGTAACCGCATACCCTCCAGAAGCGCCAGGACAATCCAAGGGGCCCACGACATTCCAGAGAAGTTCCAGAAAGATAGCCAACAAGCTTTCAAGAGGCTCCCGAGAGACCCCCAGAAAGCCCGAAGAGCCCCAGACGGCCCACAAGGTCCATCACGCGCCGAGACGGCATACTGGGTCGACCAGCACGCCAGACCAGCGCGGCAAACCAAAAGGCCGTTTTGCTCCAGCCATCCTCAAAGATGCGGTGCCGGATTGGAATCTGAACGCACATGGGCCCAAAGGCGCCCCGAGAGGCCTCCACCACGCGCCCGGAGACCCCAAGAACCCAATCTACGGACGCGCCAGCGTCCAGAAAAAACATTCAGAAACCTCATAGAGTGTCCCACACGGCTCCCAGCGTGGCTTCGACCGTCCTTACTGCTCTGCACGAACCCCCACGGAACCCGAAGGCTGCGCCCACACGCCCCCTACACACCGACAGCGATTCGCAAGGAGCGCCGAGAAGCGTCGCCTTCCCCCCATTCGTCCTCCTTGCCTCCTCTTCCTCTTTGTCTCCCTCCTTCCCCCCCTCTCCCAGCATCCTCCCGCCCCTCCTCATTCTCCTGTTCGTCCTCCTCCGCCGCCGCCGCCGCAGCCGCCGCCGCCGTCGTCGTCGTCACTCGTCCGTCGCCTCGGGAGCGCGAGCGTCGTATACTTTCGAGGGATCCTTGACTCGGGCACCGCGCAGTCCCCTCCTGTTCGCACAAGCGTTCCAGTTTTGACGTCCCCATGTGATGCCACACCTGCAACGAACGTTCGAACATTCGCTTCCCGTTTTTGTCAGGTCAGGTTCCCGAAAATTGCGGAAAAATTGACACTCCGCTCAAAAAATCTGACCAAGACGCGCCCAAGACGGCCACCAGGGCTCCAAGACGGCCCAAGAGCGCTCCAAGACCGCCCTAGAGCGTTCCAAGATGCCCTAAGATGGCTTCCAGACGGTCCAAGAGAGCTCCAAGACGGCCCAGGAGGCCCTCAAGAGGCCTCCAAGACGCCTCAAGAGGCTTCGAAGAGGCCTCACAAGAGCGCCAAAGAGACACAAATCTATGATTTTTGAATAGTTTTTGAAGGTTTTTAGGGTTCTCGCCTTTTCCGTTTCCCGACGCTCCAAGACGGCCCAAGAGGCCCCCAAGATCGCCCCAAGACGGCCCAAGAGGCCCCCAAGATCGCCTCAAGACGGCCCAAGAGGCCCCCAAGACGGCCCCAAGAAGGCACCAGAAGGCCCCAAGGCGGCCCCAAGACGGCCCCAAGAGGCTTCGCGGCGGCCCAAGAGGCCGTCAATATGGCTCCTAGAGGGGGCACAGACGAGGTACACGAACGGACTTTTCGGGTCCTCGGCCCCAAGTGCCCCCCCGGAGGGTCCAGGAGGCCCCCGGAAGCCCCCCAAGACGCTCCAAGAGGCCCCCAAGAGGCCCCAAAAAGGCACCCAAGAAGCCCCCAAGACGGCCCCAAAAAACGGCCCCCAAGAGGCTTCAGAATTGCTTCTAAGAGGCCTACGAGAGACCGACCACGACATCCCAAGGCTCCATTACGAACGATGACGTGGGCAGCTTCGAACGCCAGAGCTCCCAGTACGAACGCTGGCGTCCAGAGCTTTGACGACAAACACTGCTATGAGCAAAAACGGCGCTTCCCGTTCTTGTGCGGTCAGGTTCCGGAAAAATGGCCGTTTCGCTCGAGACATCCTCGAAAAATCGGCTCCGGAGGGGACTCCGAACTGGCATTATCTTGGAGTCGCTCCCGGAGGGCCTCAAAACTGCCCAAGAGAGCCCCCAAAGGCCCCCCAGGGGACCCCCAAAACGGCCCAAGAGACCCCCAAGAGGCCCTTAAGAGGCGCCTAGAGGCCCCCTCGAGCGCGCGAAGAGGCCCCAGGACTGGCCAAGAGAGCCCCAAGACGGTCCAAGAGAACGCCAAGACAGCCCAAGAGAGCCCCCACAGACCCTCGAGAGACGCCTGCGTCCAAGAGGGTCACAGAAGCCTCCAAGAGGCTCCCAAAATGCTCCCCACGGGCCCCAATCAGGCCCCCAGAGCCCCACGACAGTCCAAGATAACGCCAAGACAGTCCAAGATAACGCCAAGACGTCAACGTCGTGTTCGAATCGCTCTTGGAGTGTTTTCCAACAGCCCAAGGGAGGCCCAAAAGACGCCCCGGAGAGCCCCAGGAGCGCCCAAGAGCGCCCCAAGAAGACTCCCAGAGACCCCCAAGAGCGCTCTAGGAGCCACCCACACAGCTCACAAGAACCCCAAGACGGCCCAAGAAGGGCCAAGAAGGCCCCAAGAGACTCCCGGGAGCGCCCCAGGAGGCCCCCAGCGCCGAGACGGCCTAAGAAAGCTCCCACAGAACCCCACGACGCGCCCAGACAGCCCAAGAAGACTCCTGAAGCCCATAAGAGGACCCAAGGGGCCCCCAAGAAGCCCCCAACAAGCCCCAAGAGAACCCCGCGCGGCGCCAGGAGCAACGTCTTTCTCCAATTGCCTCGTACTGTCCTCTGTCGTCGTCGTCGTCGTCGTCGTCGTCGTCGTCGTCGTCGCCCTCCGCATTCCTCCTCGTACTCGCCCTCGTTCTCTTCGTCATCGTCCTTGTGCTTCTCTTCCTCCTCGTTGTCCTCATGCTCCTCCGCGCTATCCTCACGTTCGCCACGTCGTCCTCGTCATCGACTCCTCGTTGTCCTCGCCTTCCTTTTCTTCTTCGCCTAATACGCCCAATAGACTAAAGCGGCGCTTCCCGTTCTTGTCCGATCAGGTCTCGCCGAAGGCCATGATGCGTGCCAGAAGGTCCTCTGTCTTGAAATGTCCGCCGGGCTCTCCAGGCCGCCCTGCGAGACCCCGGGCCGCTCCGAGACGGTTCAGAAACGCCCACGAGGGCGCTTGGACAGACCAAGAGGGACCGAACCGAGCCCCAGGTCGGCCCCAGAGGCCTGCAGGCCAGGAGGCTCCCAAGGCGGCCCAGGAGGACCCCCAGGAGGGACCCAAGAGGCAAAAATTGCCCCCTTCCCTTTGGAAAGCGTACATTTATGGTATGCTCGCTCTTTTCGTCTTCACCGCGTCCAAGACGGCTATGCAGGCCTTCCCGATCGCCCCAAGACGCCAGAGCACCCCAGCAGGGACCCCTAACGGTCCGAGGCGGGCCCGCGACGGCTCCAGAGACGCCCTAGACGGCCCAAGAGGCAACCAAGACAGCCCCAAGAGCGGTCAATAACGGCCCAAGACGGCCCCAAGACGGTCCGAGCTGCGCCCAAGACGGCCCTACACGGCCCCAAGACGGCCCAAGAGGCTTTTTAAGACGGCCCAAGAGGGACCCAAGGGATTCCTGGGAGGCCGGAAAGAGGCCCCCAAACGGCCCCCACGAGGCCTTAAGTGGCTTCCACCTTGCCTCTAAGAGAGGGGGGTCGGACGAGAGGCCAGGGCCGGACCGCATGCCCACAAGAGCTGTTTTCAACGCTCTGGGGCCCTTTCATGCTCCCTACCTAGGCTCTGCCTAGAAGGGTTCTCACTCTCTGGGCTTAAAGGGGCCGGGCAGTGGGGCTCGCCCCGGGCGGTTACCCCGGTATCCGCCCCGGGGTTCCCCCAGTTACGTCCCCTTAGCTTGGCGTTGCTTATCTCATCTTAGTTTAGTTTATTTCATCTTAGCTTAGCTTACCTTCATCTTAGCTCAGGTTTATCTTAGCTTAGCTTACCTTCATCTTAGCTTCGCTGAGTTTTAGCATAGCAGAGCATAGCATAGTGTAGCATAGCATAGCGCAGCACAGCATATCATAGCATAGCCCAGCATAGCAGAGCAGAGCAGAGCATAGCATAGCATAGCGCAGCACAGCACAGCACAGCGTAGCACAGCGCAGCATAGCATAGCATAGCATAGCAGAGCATAGCATAGCATAGCATAGCGCAGCTTAGCATAGCATAGCATATATTAGCATAGCACAGCGCAGCATGACAGAGCATAGCTTAGCATAGCATAGCATGGCATGGCATGGCATAGCATAGCATAGCATAGCATAGCGCAGCATAGCATAGCATAGCGTAGCATAGCATAGCACAGCGCAGCATTGCATGGCATAGCATAGCATAGTATAGCATAGCAACTAATGCTGCTTTCCTAGGGGCTCCAACTTCTAGGTAGGGTCGCACTGGGGTAATGTGTTTTGGGGGAGCGGTCCAGAGCGCCCCAGAGCGCTCCAGGAGCCCGTCGGGCGCTCCAGGACCCTTGGAGGCTCCCCAGATGGCGCGGTGAGGGCCCCACACGGCGCCATGCGGGCCCGAGACGGTCCCTGCACGCTCCGGGAAGCCCTACAGAGCGTCCACGAGGCCCCTCAAATGGGCACGACACGACCCAAGCGAGCGCCAAGGCGCTCCGAGAGGCCGACTTCAAGGCCACCCCAAAAGGACCCAAAACGCCCCCAGGAGGCTCCCAGGAGGGCCCTAAGACGGGCCAAGACCGCCCCACCACGGCCCAAGGCGCGCTGAAGACGGCCCAAGACAGCTCCAAGACGGCTCCACGAGGGTGCCAACACGGCCCCAGACGGGCCCAGGACGGCCCAAGGCGCGCTCAAGACGGCCCAAGACGACTCCAAGACGGTCCCAGGAGGGTGCCAACACGGCCACAGGACGGCCCAAGGAGGCGCCCGGTCGGGGCCTCAAGACGGGCCAAGATGGCAAGAGAGCCCCAGCTGGCAAAAATCGTTTATTTTCCATTGTTTATTGTTACACCCTTTGCGTTTCCCGCCATTTCGGCGGTCCGATGCCCCAAGAGGCCCCAGAAAGTCCCATGAGGGTCCGAGGAAACGCCCAGAAAGGCCCCAAGACGGGCCAAGACGGACCCAGCACAACCCAAGGCGCGCTGAGACGGCTCCAAGGCAGCCCGAAGAGGGTGCCAACGCGGCCCCTGCTGGGCCCAGGACGGCCCAAGGAGGCGCACAGGAGGGGCCCAAGACGACTCAAAGGCGGCCCCCTCACGGCCCCAGACGGCTCCAAGACAGCCCCACGATAGTGCCAACAAGGACCCCGACGGGCCCAGGACGGCCTACGGACGCGCCCATGAGGGGCCCACGACGAACCATGACGGCCCCGTCACGGCAAACGGCGCCCTCAAGACGGGCTTAGACAGCTCCAAGACGGCCCTTTGAGGGAGCCAACGCGGCCCCACAGCCTTCGGGCGAACACTTGGGGGGCTGGGAGCTTGCGACAAGTCTCCCACATTCATTGTCCTGCCCCATTCTGTTCGCCTGGGGGTCTCCTCCAACCCTGTGGGCGAGCAAGAGGAAACCCAGCGGGCCGCCAACCCTGGGGCCCGTGGGCCTCGCGCCGCCTGGGCAGAAGACGAGAGCCGGGTCTGGCAGGCCAGCTACCGCCCCCTTTTGCCCGATATGCTGTGCCATTCTGTTCCCCCAGGAGTCTTGGCAAACTCTTCGGGCCAACCAGACCGGACCCCTGGGACAGCAGCTAATTGATATGACCCAGGGACCTCTCCGCACTCTTCGGACGAGCACCTGGGGGGCCCAGGAGATTCGGACAAGTCTTCCCCATTCCTTGCCCTGTCCCGTTCTGTTCGCCCGAAGGCCTCCACAGACCCTCTGGGCGAACAGAATGGGACATGGCGAACAAACCCTCCGGTTGGCGGCGATGCGACTGGAACGCACCATCAAGGCGTGCCCGGAAGTGATGGCCGACCCAACAGCGGTTTCCCTTAAGATTTTAGTGAATTTCAAATTTTCGTGAAGCTCTCTTGGGCCCTCCCTGTAGATCCTTGCGAGCCTCCCCAGCGCTTTCGGTGGCTTTCCCCGATGGCCTTCCGGGCCCTTCCTCAGGCGCTCCTGAGACGCCTCAGATGGGCTTCGCTTTCGACGCACATCCCCGAGAGACTTCGAAACTGCCCTCAATAGGAGGGGGGTGAACGAGCAGTGCGCGGGGCCAAGCTGCTGGAGCGCTGCAAGAGCTCGGACACGAAGGCGCGGTCTCGCTGCCGCCGCCCGAGCCGCCGCCGTGTCTGTAGATTTTCGGTACGATCTGCGCCGTTACTCCGAGAACCATTCCAGAAAGATGTCCTGGACGGAGTCCACAGGCCAGCCCGAGTCAGCTGCAGCGCCGGGATCAGCGCGTGCGAAAAGGGCGAGCAATGGCAGCCAGCGCTCGCGCTGCTGAGCGAGATGCGGGAGGCGGAGCTGGAGCCCGACGTCATCTATATCACAATGCAGCGACCTGGGCGTGCGAGAAGGTTTCTGTCCCGAAAGGGTCCTCGGGCCCTTCGGGGCGCCCCTGTGAGTCCCCCGGGCGCTCCGAGACGGCTCCGGGAGGTCCCAAAGTGCCCCACGACGGCTCAGAGACGCTCCAGAGGGCGCCCGGACGCCCCAAGAGGACCCCAAGTGAGCCCCAGGATGGCCCCAAAGGCTTCCAAGGCAGGCCAGGAGGCACCCGAGACGGCGCAGGAGGACCCCCATGAGAGCCCCACGAGGCAAAAATCGCCCCCTTTTTGTTGGAAAACGTATATTGTCCTAGGTCCGTTCTTTTCGTCTGCACAATCTGTACAGGCCCCCAAGACGCCCCCAGACGCATACAGGAGGGTCCCAAAACGGCCCGAGACGGCCCCGGGACGGCTCCAGAGGCGCCCGAGACGGCCCAAAAGGCACCAAACACAGCCCCAAGAGCACCCAATAACGACCCAAGGACGGTTCAGAGATGATCAAGAGGGCGCCCAGACGATCCAAGAGAGCCCCAGGATGGCCCCAGAGGCCTCCAAGGCCAGGAGGCTCCCAAGGCGGCCCGGGAAGATTCCCAGGAGAACCCCAAGAGGCAAAAATCGTCCAATTCCCTTCGAAAAACGCCCATTGGGGATATGTTACTCCTGTTCGTTTACACAGTCTCCAGGACTGCTACAGAGGCCCCAAAAATCGCCCCAGGACGCCCCCAGGAGAGCCCCAGAACGGCCCCGAGACGGTTCCAGAGGCGCCCGAGATGGCCCAAGAGACACCCAACACAGCCTCAAGAGCGCCCAAAGAACACCCCAAGATGGCCCCAAGATTGTTCAGAGACGCTCAAGAGAAAGCCCAGACGGCCTTTCTGGAGGGGTGGGAAGGGCATGACACCGTGTTATGTGGTTTCGATACATTCCTCGTTCTGGCGGGGCTTCCCTGGAAGAGATGGGCGGGACACATAACCGTGTTAATAGCATGTGGTTCCGATACATTCCTCGCTCTGGCGGGGCCTCCATGGAGCAGGGGAGGGGCACAACACCGTGTAAAATGACCTTCTCGCTCTGGCGGGGCCTCCCTGGAAGGATGGGAGGGGCACGAAGCCGTGTGAATAGTGTGCAGTTCCGATACTCTTCTCGCTCTGGCGGGGCCACTTTGGAAGGGCGGGGCACGAAACCGAATAAATAGTGCGTGGTTCCGATACTTTCCTCGCTCTGCCGGGGCCTCCCCAGGGGGGTGGGAAGGGACACGACACCGTGTATATAGTGCGTGGTTCCGATACCCTCCTCGCTTTGGCGGAGCCTCCCCGGAGGGACGCGAGGGGCACGAAGCCGTGCAAAGAAATTGCATGGTTCCGATACCCTCCTCGCTCTGGCGGGGCCTCCCCGGAGGGGTAGGAGGGGCACGAAACCGCAGTAGTAGTAGTAGTAGTAGTAGTAGTAGTAGTAGTAGCAGTAGTAGTAGTAGTAGTAGTAGCAGTAGTAGTAGTAGTACTAGCAGTAGTAGTAGTAGTAGTAGTAGTAGTAGTAGTAGTAGTAGTAGTGGTGGTAGTAGTAGTAGTGGTGGTAGTAGTAGTAGTAGTAGTACTAGT
>CAUYUJ010021517.1:65000-98303 GCA_963575745.1 Prorocentrum cordatum | reverse complement strand
CCGTGCGTGCGGGAAGGGTCCCTGTCTTGATGGACTGAAAATGCCCCACAACGGCTCCGGGGACGCCCCAGAGGCGCTCACGCGGCCCCAGAAGCGCCCAGGACGGCCCCAGACACCCCCAAAACAGCCCAAGAGCGCTCCAAGAGAGCTCCAGACCGCCGAAAGCGGCCCCCACAAGGCCCAGGAGGCCTCCACGACGGCCCCAGAGACGCCCAAGAGGCGTCCCAGGATGGCCCCCACAGGCCCAAATCATTGTTTTTCCAAAGAAAAGCGTCAAATTTTAGCACGCACTGCTTGTCGGGTATATGGCGCAGAAGATGGAACAAGAGGTCCCCATGAACGCCCCAAGACGGCCCCAGAGGCCCCCCAGAGGCACGAAAACCGGCCCGAGAGAGCGTCAAGAGACCCAAGAGGCGCCCAACACGGCCCCCAGGCGGCCCCAAGAGGCTCCCAGGAGGCGCCCAGGACGGCCCCAGACACCCCCAAGACGGCCCAAGAGCGCTCCAAGAGAGCCCAAGACCGCCGAAAACAAACCCAAGACGGCCCAGGAGGCCTCCACGACGGCCCCAGAGACGCCCAAGAGGCGTCCAAGGATGGCCCCAAGAGGCGAAAATCCTTGTTTTCCCGAAGAAAAAACGCTCAATGTTAGCATGCGCTGCTTGTCGGGAATATGGCGCAGAAGCTGGTTCAAGGCCCCCACGACCTCCCCAAGACGGCCCAAGAGGCCCCCAAGACGCACGAAAACGGCGTCAAGAGAGCCCAAGAGGCGCCCAAAACGGTCCCAGGGCGACACCAAGACGGCTGTAGAGGCCCCTGCCGCCCCGTCTCCAAGCCTTTCCGTCTGCACAGTCTCCAAGACGGTCTTTGGGCCGTCCGGGACGGCTCCAGAGGCGCCCGGGACGGCCCCGGAAACACCCAAGACAGCCCCAAGAGCGCCCAAGATCGGCCCAAGATGGCCCCAAGACGGCCCCAAGATGGCCCGAGATGCGCCCAAGTCGGCTCCAAATCGCCCCAAGACGGCCCAAGAGGCACTCAAGACTGCCCAAAAGGGCCCCGAGAGACTCCCAGGAGAACGAAAAGAGGGCCCCCAAACGGCCCCCAAGCGGCCTTGGATGCTTCTCTCCTGGGGAGCGTCGAACTTCCAGCGTCGTCTTGGGGGCTTCTTGGACCCTCTGGGAGCCATCTCTGCGCCAGTTGGGGACATCTTGGGGCGGTGCGCTCCAAAGGTCGATTCGTGTCCTCGCACTAGGGCCCGTCTTAGGGAGTTCGTGGGGCCTTCAGAGCCTCTTGGCCCGTCCTGGAGACCTTTTGGGCCGTCTCGCCGCCCTTTTGTGGGCCTCCTAGACCGCGCCCACCGGCCCCATTGCCACCACACTACCAGATAAAGTTATCACTCGCTTGCCTGTATCCCTCCTCGGCCACCTCCCCCTCCAGCGGCCACCTCCTCCATCCACGCCGTCCACTCCAACCTCCCCTTACCTGCGAGGCCCCAGAGACGCTCCACTTCCACGTCCACGCCATGGCGGGCAGATTCCGCGGCCGGAAGGCCGCGGGTCAGCCCTAGTCAGCTACAATGCTGGGATCAGCGCGTGTGAGAAGGGCGAGCAATGGCAGCGGGCGCTGGCGCTGCTGAACGAGATGTGGGAGGCGAAGCTGAAGCCCGACGTCATCAGCTACAATGCTTGGATCAGCGCGTGCAAGAAGGGTGGGCAGTGGCAGCGGGCGCTGGCGCTGCTGAGCGAGATGTGGGCAGTGAAGCTGGAGCCCGACGCCATCTCTCCTGCAATGCCGGGAACGCTGCGTGCGGGAAGGGTTTCTGCATCAACAGAGTCCCCGACGGCCGCGAGCCGCTCGCGACGGTGCCCCAGACTCGGCTACACGTAAGAGTGACCCTTGGCCGGAGTGACCTTTGGTGCGGGCCCAATGGGGCCCCCCAATCGCCGAAATTCGCCGAGTGCGAGGCGATGTCGCCGGCTTGCGCGCCTGTGTTTGGCCCCCCAGGCGGCCCCCGCTAAACCGCGCACCAAAGGTCATTCTTACCCAGGGTCACTCTTGCGTGTAGCCGACAGACGCTCAAAAGGGGCGCCCCGACGGCCCCAAGATGGCTCCGAAACGCCCAAGAGGCTGCCCCGACGGCTCCAAAACGGCCCCCAAGGCAGGCCGGCAGGCTCCCAAGACAGCCCTGGGGGACGCCCCAGGAGAGCCCCAAGAGGCAGAGATCGCCACGTTCCCTCCGGAAGACACACACATTTGGGGCATGCTTGTGCTGCTCGTCTCCGACGAGTCCACGACAGCCAGACCGAGCCCGAAAGTCGCCCCAAGGTGCCCCCGCGAGGGTTCCAAGCGATCCAAGACGGCCCCGGGACGGTCCAAGAGGAGTCCAAGACGACCCAAGAGACGCCCAGAGCCGCCCAAGACGGCCCCAAGACGGCCCAAGAGGCGCCCAAGACAGCCCAAGACGGCCCAAGACGGCCCCAAGACGGCCCAAGAGGCACACAAGATGGCCCAAGAGGGCCCCAAGAGGCTCCCAGGAAGCTGAAAAGAAGCCCCAAGAGTCCACCAAACGGCCCCAAGAGGCCGTAAGTGCCTTCAAAATTGCCTCCAAGAGAGGGGGGGCGGACGAGAGGCGAGAGGCAAATCGCAGACCCCAAACAGCCTGCCCCCATGAGGCCCCAAGTGGCTTCGAATTTGCCTCCGTGAGAGGGGGGCGGACGAGAGGCGAGACGCAGATCGCAGGCCCAGAAGAGTCGCTTTGGACGCTCCGAGGGCCTTGGATGCTCGCCTTCTGGAGAGCGTCGCCATAGCGTCCACGATTGGCGATCGGTGACCGAACAGATTAAGGATCCAGGGACGGAGGAGGAGGAGGAGGACGAGGAGGACAAGGAGGAGGAGAAGGAGGAGGAGGAGGAGGAGCAGGAGGATGGGATGAGGAGGAGGAGAAGGCGGCCCCATAAAACCCCGAAGAGAGCCCCACCAGGGTCTAGTTGACGCACGACCCTCTGAACGTGAAGGGTTCAAGAGCGAACGGTGACGCACCCAAAGCTCTGAACGCCAAGGCTCCCAAGTGCTCACGTGAAGACTTCAAGAGCGAACGGTGACGCACCCAAAGCTCTGAACGCCGAGGCTCCCAAGAAGTAGCGGTGGCGGAAAGAGCGCTTATTTCAAGCAGCAAGCAAGCACACGTCAAACAAGTAGCACCAGCAGGAGACCAAACCAGGAAGCTTATCAAGGCCCACTGCTGTTCCGCGCTCCGTTCCAGAGTGGGTGGTTTTCTTCACATGCACGCGCCGACCCTCAAGACCACGACTGCTCCTCCATGCACTACGTCGACGCAAGCGCTGGATAAACAGGAGGAGGAGGAGGAGGAAGACGGCGACGTCGCTGGCGACACCGGAGATGACGACGAAGACGACGACCACGACGACGACAACGACGACGACGACGACGACGACGACGACGACGACAGCGACAGCGACAGCGACAGCGACAGCGACAGCGACAGCGACAGCGACGACGACGTGACTGAGCCGACGACCACGATCACAACGACGACGACGCCAAGTAAGTGTGCCAGCGCGGATCCCGAGCAGCAGCGTCATGCACTGAAGATGGAGCGGGGTGGTCCCGGACGATTTCTGAACATTTGCACCTGGGGGGGCGTTCGGTTCAGAAATTGTCCAGGCCCGCTTGCGCCCGAGTAACCGCCTTGTCGTGGCCGTAGGCCACGGGTCCGCCCTAGTCTCTCCTACAACGCTGGGATCAGCGCGTGCGAGAAGTGCGAGCAGTGGCAGCGAGCCCTGGCGCTGCTGAGCGAGATGCGGGAGGCGAAGCTGGAGCCCGATGTCATCAGCCACAGCGCTGGGATCAGCGCGTGCGAGAAGGGCGAGCAGTGGCAGCTGGCGCTGGCGCTGCTGAGCGAGATGCGGGAGGCGAAGCTGGAGCCCGACGTCATCTCTCCTACGTGGCCGGGGAAGCGCGTGCGGGAAGGGAAACGGATCAAGTATCCGAAATCGGCTTCGGCGGGCGCGCCGAGATCGGCCAACAGCCCCAACATGGCCTTAAGACGGCCCCAGAGGCCGTCCAGACGGCTCGCGGCGGCCAAAAATCATCTACGTTATGTATGTTTGTTTTTTGCTTTTCGGGTTCTCGCGAGTTCGAGTTCAGAGCGGCCCAAGGCGGCTCTTGGGATCCGCCCGAACGCCCTAAGGCCGCCCAAGAGTTCCGGCAACGGCCCAAAGACCGCTCAGGAGGCTCCAAGATGTCTCCCAGAGGAGCCCAAGACGGCCCAAGAGAGCCCCCAGGAGAGCCCCCAGGAGCCCCGAACGGGCCCCAAGAGCCGCCCAAGAGGGCTCACGGAGAGCTCCGAGACAACCCAAGAGCCCCAACATGGTCCCAAGACGGCCCCAGAGGCCGTCCAGACAGCTCGCGGTGGCCAAGAACATTGATTTCCTTACGGTTTTCGCCTGATTCTCAGGTTCTCGCGATTTCGAGCTCTCTTCGGCCCCCCGCGATTGTTCCAAGGCTCAAGAGGTTCCGGGAAGGGCCCCAAGACGGCTCAGAAGTTTTCCAAGACGGCCCCCAGAGGAGCCCAAAACGGCCCAAGAGACACCCAAGACGGCGCGAGAGAGCCCCCAGGAGCCCCCAGACGGGCCCCAAGAGCCGCCCAAGAAGGCCCACAGAGAGCTCCGAGACGGCCCAGCACCCCCAATATGGTCCCTACACGGCCCCAGAGGCAATCCACCAGCCTCTGGGGCCGTCTGCAGACGGGCCGCGGCAAACGAGATCATTGATTTCCCCATGGTTTTTTGACAGATTTGCATGTTTCCGCCATTTCGAGCCAAGACTGGCCCAAGACGGTTGCTGGGGCTCCCCCGAACGCTCCAAGGCCGTCCAAGAGGATCCGGAAAAGGCCCCACAACCAGCCAGGAGGGTTCCAAGATGGCCCATGACGCGCCCAAGAGGCCCCAAGACGGCCCAAGAGCCACCCGAGACAGCCCCAAGACGGCCCACGAGGCGCCCAAGGCGGCCCCAGAGGCCCCCAGGAGACCGAAAAGACCCCTAAGAGGCCCCCGAACGGCTTCCAGGAGGCCCCCAGAAGATGCTCCAAAGCTGCTCTCAAGACACGGGCAGCGGACGAGAGGCGAGAGGCTCATCGCACGCCCGAAGGAATTGTTTTCCACGCTCCGAGGGCCCTGGCAAACAGTAGCAACTCGCAGGACTTGCAAGCAAACATCAAGCAAGCATCACGCAAGCGGTAAGACGGTGCAGGCTGAACAAATCACGCGCGCATTGGCAATGAAACGGCTACAAGCAACCGAGTGCAACACAAGCGACAGCAGACACATGCTGACTTTCTTGCCTTCGTAGGCAGAGCCTTCGGGTCACCCTTCGACACTTACCAACCCTCAAAGATTGCTTCAAGACGCTCTAGAAGCCTTCCAAGACGGCCCCAAGACGCTCCAAGCCGGCCCCAGGACGGCCCCAGCGACGCCCAGACGGCCCAAGAGAACCCCAAGAGAGCCCAAAGAGCGGCCCAAGGGGCCCAAGACAGACACAAGACTGACCGAGAGGCACCCGAGACAGCGCTGCGACAACCCAAGAGACCCTCAAAACCCCCAGAGGCCCTAGATGCTTATATGGCAATCATCGCAAAGGGGAGAAGGGTGGATGGACGGAGAAAGAGGAGGAGGATTCAGCTGCAGGGAATAGAAGCAACAGAGAGCAGCAGCTGCAGCAGCAGCACGCGTTGACATCACCAGTACCAAGCAGCATCCTGCAGCAAGCAGCAGCAGGCAGGCGGCAACGTCTACCACCAGGCAAAAGCTAGCACGTGCACCAGTCCATAGCAAGCCGTTGCCGCAGGAGGCAGCAAAAGAAAGACCGAACGAAAGGCCGCAAGAGGCAACAAGCAGCACTCAGCAACGGCAAGTGGCTATAAAAGGCACCAGGCAGGTGCAAGCACGTTTGCCCAGACACCGCTCGCCACCTCGAGCAGATGTCGTGGACGTAGTCCACGGGTTAGCCCTATGGCCGGAGGAACCGCGTGCCAGAAGGAAATCCAGCCAAATGGCTAGAAACGGCTCCGAGACGCTCCGGAGGCCGCCCCGACGGCCCAAAGACGGCTCCGAGCCGCTCAAGATGCCCCGAAGGCGGCCCAAGAGGGCCCCGAGACGCGCAATGATCCGGCCAAGACGCCCAAGATTGGCCCAAGACGGCCCAAGAGCTCCCCAAGACGGCCCAATAGGCCTCCCAAGAGGCCTCCCAAGAGAGCCCCGCGAGGCCAAAATCGTTGATTTTCGTTTGTTTTTCACAGGTTTTTCGCTTCCTCGCTTTTTCGGCTTCCCGACGTTCCGAACCCCCCCCAGAGGCATCCAAGACCGCTCCAAGACGGTCGAAGAGGTCCCCAAGAGGACCCCAAGACGGTCCAAGAGGGCCCCAAGACGGTCCAAGGCGGCCCCAGGACGGCCCCAGAGGCGCCCAAGACAGGCCAACGGGACCCCAAGATGGCCCGAAGAGCGGCCCAAGATGGCTCCAAGACGGCCCGAGGACCGCCCAAGAAGGCCCTAGGGGGGCCCAAGACAGCCCAAGGGGCGCGATAGACGAGCCCAGAGAGGCCCAAGAGGCCCCCAGGAGCCCAAAAGAGGTCCCCAAGAGGTGCCACGGGGCTTAAAAACTGCTTCGAAGCGAGGGGGGCGGACGAGGGGACCGCCTCAGGAGGTTTTGGACGGTTTTGGGCCTCAAAATCATCCGCTTTACGACGGTTTTGGAAGGATTTTGGCCTTCTCGCCTTTTCCGTTTTCCGACGCTCGAAGACGGCCCAAGAGGCCTCCAAGAGCGCCCCAGAACGGCCCAAGAGGTTTCCAAGAGCGCCCCAAGACAGCCCAAGAGGGCCCCAAGACGACCCAAGAGACGCTCAAGACGGCCCACCAGGGCCCGACGACAGGCCCAAGAGGGAGCCAAGAGGGGGACCACGGATTGAAAACACGAGCCTTCCGCCCCAAGAGGGCGCCAGGAGGCCCAAACAGGCCCCCAAGAGGCCCCAAGGGGCCGCCAAGAATCCCCCGAAGAGGCCCCAGGAGGCTCCCAAGGAGCCCAAACGAGGCCCAACAGAAGCCCCAACAGCTTCCAAAATGACCCCAGAGAGGCCTCGAGCCCGCCTCCGAGCTTCCTCGCCGCGAGGGTGCCAACACGGCCCCAGACGGGCCCAGGACGGCCCAAGGCGCGCTCAAGACGGCCCAAGACGATTCCAAGACGGTCCCAGGAGAGTGCGCCCAGGACGGCCCAAGGACGCGCCCGGTCGGGGCTTCAAGACGGGCCAAGATGGCAAGAGAGCCCCAACTGGCAAAAATCGTTAATTTTCCATTGTTTATTGAAACATCCTTTGCGTTTCCCGCCGTTTCGGCGGTCCGATGCACCAAGAGGCCCCAGAAAGTCCCAGGAGAGTCCGAGGAAACGCCCAGGAAGGCCCCAAGACGGGCCAAGACGGACCCAGCACCACCCAAGGCGCGCTGCGACGGCTCAAGACGGCTCCAAGACAGCCCCAAGAGGGTGCCAACACGGCCCCTGCTGGGCCCAGGACGGCCCAAGGAGGCGCACAGGAGGGGTCCAAGACGACTCCAAGGCGGCCCCCTCACGGTCCCAGACGGCTCCAAGACAGCCCCACGAGGACCCCGATGGGCCCAGGACGGCCTACGGACGCGCCCATGAGGGGCCCACGACGAACCAAGACGGCCCCATCACGGCAAACGGCGCCCTCAAGACGGGCCTAGACGGCTCCAAGACGGCCCTTTGAGGGAGCCAACGCGGCCCCACACCCTTCGGGCGCACACTTGGGGGGGCTGGGAGCTTGCGACAAGTCTCCCACATTCATTGTCCTGCCCCATTCTGTTCGCCTGGAGGCCTCCTCCAACCCTGTGGGCGAACAAGAGGAAACCCAGCGGGCCGCCAACCCTGGGGCCCGTGGGCCCCGCGCCGCTTGGGCAGAAGACGAACGCCGGGTCTGACAGGCCAGCTACCGCCCCCCTTTGCCCGATATGCTGTGCCATTCTGTTCCCCCAGGGGCCTTGGCAAACTCTTCGGGCCAAGCAGACCGGACCCCTGGGACAGCAGCCAATTGATATGACCCTGGGACCTCTCCGCATTCTTCGGACGAGCACCTGGGGGGCCCAGGAGATTCGGACAAGTCTTCCCCATTCCTTGCCCTGTCCCGTTCTGTTCGCCCGAAGGCCTCCACAGACCTTCTGGGCGAACAGAATGGGACATAGCGAACAAACCCTCCCGTTGGCGGTGATGCGACCGGATCGCACCATCAAGGCGCGCCCGGAGGTGATGGCCGACCCAACAGCGGTTTCTCTAAAGATTCTACAGAATTTCAAATTTTCTTGAAGCTCTCTTGTGCCCTCCCTGTAGATCCTTGCGAGCCTCCCCGCCGCTTTCGGTGGCTTTCCCCGATGGCCTCCCGAGCCCTTCCCCGAGCGCTCCTGAGACGCCTCAGATGGGCTTCGACTTCGACGCACATCCCTGAGAGACTTCGAAACTGTCCTCAATAGGAGGGGGGTGAACGAAGCAGTGCGCTGGGCCAAGCTGCTGGAGCGCTGCAAGAGCTCGGACACGAAGGCGCGGTCTCGCTGCCGCCGCCCGAGCCGCCGCCGTGTTTGTAGATTTTCGGTACAATCTGCGCCGTTCCTCCGAGAACCATTCCAGAAAGATGTCGTGGACGGAGTCCACGGGTCAGCCCTAGTCTCTACTACATTGCAGGGCCCAGTGCGTGCCAGAAGGGCGCAGGCTCCAATGAGTCAAAACCGCCCCGGGCTGGCCCCGGGCCGCCCCGGGCCACCCAGGCAGGCTCCAGGACATGTCGAGAGGGCCCCCAGAAGCCCCCAAGACGGCCCCGGAGAGCCCCAGCACGCTTAAAGATGGGCCCAAGACGCCCGAGATTCGCCCCAGACGGCCCAAGAGGCGTCCAAGACGCCCGAAGAGGCCTCCCAAGAGGCCTCCCAAGAGGGCCCCGAGCAACAGAAATCGTCGATTTCTGTTGTGTTTTTCGATGTTTTCGGCCTCCTCGCCTCTTCGGCTTCCCGACGCTCCAAGACGGCCCAAGAAGTCCCCCCGACCGCTCCAAGACGGCCGAAGAGGACCCCAAGAGAGCCCCAAGATGGGCCAGGAGGGCCCCAAGACGGTCCCAAGACGCCCCAGGACGGCCCCAGGACGGCCCAGGAGGCGCCCCAGACGGCCCAAGAGGCACCCAAGACGGCCCCAGGAGCGGCCCAAAACAGCCCAAGACAGCCCAAGAGGCGCCGAGGCGGGCCTCAGACGGCTCCAAGACGGCCCAAGAGGCACCCAAGACGGCCCGAGAGGGCCCTCAGAGCCCCCCCGGGAGGCCCAAAAGAAGGCTGAAGAGGCTCCGAAACGGCCCCCACGAAGCCTTCAGTGGTTTCAGAATTCCCTCCAGGAGCGGGGGAGCGGACGAGAGGCGACAGGCATATCGCAGGCAAAAACGCCCCAAGAGATCTCCAAACGGCCCCCACGAAGCCCTAAGTGGCCTCAGAATTGCTTTCAGGAGGGGGGGAGCGGACGAGAGGCGACTGGCATATCGAAGGCACAAAAGAACAATGTTGGACGCTCCGAGGGCCTTCGATGTTTCTCTGTTGGGGAGAGTCGTCGTAGGATCGACGATTGCCGACCGAGGGCATGGAGAATCCAGCGAAAGAGGAGAAGAAGGTGGAAGAGGAGGAGGAGGAGGAGGCGGAGGAGGAGGAGGGGGAGGAAGCAGCAGGACCTCCGAGCAGCAGCAGCAGCTGAGGAACACAGGAGAGCAGGAGGTCCTGGAGGGTGTGGAGAGCGCCTTCAACTGGCCATCGTGGTCAAGGACGCGAACTGCGTCGACACGTGCCTCACCGCACGCAGGCCTGCCCGCGGAGCGCTTTCTCTCCTCCACAGACGCCAGCGACCTTCGCCACACAGTCACAATGTCGACAGTGTTCCTACGTTCGTTTTCAGTTCTTCGCCAAACTCTGAAATGGCGGGCCCGGAAAAAGTCACCGGAGGCTCCGAGGCGACCTTCTTCTGGGGATCTTTCCTGTAGTCTCCTGAGGCATCTTCAAACCTCTGGGGCCGTCTCGGATGCGTCAGCGGCCGTCTTCAGAAAGGGCCTGGAGACAAGCTCCGAATCAGACATGTACACGCTTCGCGTACCCCACCAGCCCAGCCACAAACAAGCACCAGGTGAGTTGCCCTGATCTAGAATATGCGGCTCTCAGGACGACACCCGCAGTCAGTCGACCAATTCGAAGGCACGCAGCACAGGAGCAAGCGCCCCCACAAAATCCGGAAGAATGCGGGGACGCCAAATGACTACATATCCATACACATGGTCACACACCGTGCCCCACCAGCCCAGCCACAAACAATCCCCAGGCGAGTTGCCTTGATGAGGCATGCGCAGCGGCATGTTGTCCAGGAGTGATCTACACACGCAGGTCACCCACCGCTGGCGCGAGCGCGCAGCGTTGGGTGACCTGCGTCGGCAACGTCGCCCTGCGAGCGACGCTCGTCGAGATGGCCGCTCGCGCACCCGAGCAGGCTCGCCGAGAGGCCCCCTCTGGAGGCTCCGAGGGAGAGCCGAGGAGGGCTCCACGCGAGGCCAGCCACATCGGGAGCAGGAGCATGACCATGATGTGATCCATGTTCGGCACAGCCACCGCGCACCGCGTACTGTGTACATAGTGGACATGATCGGGGGCAGGCTCGCGAGCGCGAGACGTCCAGTGCCATATTTATATTTGCGCTCGCTTGCGGGCGGAAGGCCCGTATATTTTAGCGCGCGCGGCATCGTTTGTCTTTGCTTGCGTTGCGTCTGGCGCTGGCGGGCCAAGGCCCGTCTTTTCATTGTTTGCTTATGCTGCGCGCGTGTGCGGCTCTTGCTTGCTATGTTTCGGGCGAAGACCCGTACGCCTTGCGTTTTGCACCCGATCCGGCGTAGCGAGAGGATGGAAGCATCGTAACAAAATCACGCCCAGAGCCCTAGGCGCCATCTTTCCGCGCCATGGTTCGAGCCGGATCGATCTGCGCGGGCCCCGGGGCCCGACAAAGGGCGACAACGCTCGGCTCGAACAGATCGGGGCGCCAGGATCTCAGGGAAGGCCACGCCGGCGCGAAAAAGGAGGAGGAGGAGGAGGGCGGAGGAGGAGGAGGAGGAAGAAGAGGAGGAGGAGGAGGAGATGAAAGAAGGAGGAGGCGGAGGAGGAGGAGGAGGAGGAGGAGATGAAAGAAGGAGGAGGCGGAGGAGGAGGAGGAGGAGGAGGAGGAGGAGGAGGAGGAGGCGTTCTTAACGCGTAGCCGATCGCTGCGGCCCAGTGGCTCCGCCCGCCGCCGCCCCGCGCGCTCCGCGGGCGCCTCCCCTCGGCGGCGAGCGACTTGGCATCGCTCGGACGTGTGCGTTTTTCTTTTGGCGGGGACCATCGAGGAGCATCCTTGATCATTTGGAGAAGAAACCACGCACGAAACCGAAAAAAACACAGGGAATGGACGTCCGAGCGATGGCCAGAGGGGGGGAAGCGAGAGGGAGAAGGCCTCCTCGGACGGCTCGGAAGCCCCCCCCGCCTTTCTAGAGGCTGCCCAAGGCCTGCCCCGAAGGCACCGAGGGCTCCCCAGAAGGCCCAGAAGGCACCGAAGACTTCCTCCTCCTCCTCCTTCCTCCTCCTCCTCCTCCCCCTCCTCCTCCTCCTCCTCCTCCTCCTCCCTCCTCCCTCCTCCTCTCCTCCTCCTCCCTCCTCCTCCTCCTCCTCCTCCTCCTCCTCCTCCTCCTCCTCCTCGCCCGTCCGAGGCTCTTCCTCCCCTCATGCCCCCTGGCGCGTCTCGGCTTCGGCCTCGATGCTGATTTTGATCCGCAGGTCACCCGCGAGACCACGCATCGCCTAGTCGTGCTAGGTTTTCACTTCTACCACAAGCTCAAAGCAGAGCATGAAGCCTCACCCTCCCATTGTGGCGACCTTGAGGCCCACCTGAGGCTCTTGCGTGCCACTAAGCTGGCCATCTGCGCCAGTCGATGACGTAACCATGCCCTCATGAGTTACGTGCGCTCCTCCTCCTCCTCTTCTGGCGCCATGACATTTTCATGACGCCGACCCCCAGAGCAGGGCTGGACCTAAACGGTGTTTTTGGCGATTTGTGGGCCGGGTGGGCCGTTTTCGTTTCGACTTCGTTTTGAGGTAAAGGCGGATTCGAGACAAAGGCGAGGGAAAACGAAAACAAAAACAACGAAAAAGAAAAACACCGTTTAGGTTCAGCCCTGCCCCAGAGGTCTCGCCTCCCTCCCCGGGACCGCGCAGACCAGCGGCCACCTCTCGTTGCTTCGGTGCCTCGCGCGGCCCGAGCCGCCCTGCCGCGGGCTGCCCACGCGGGCAGGGCACATCGCGCACGGCCCTCGGAGCCACCCCCGGAGGCATCCCCAAAGTTCGCCCCTCGCCCCCCCCCCCCCCCCCGAGAGGGCCCCCAGGGGCAGGGCCGGGCAGAGTGCCTCAGGCAGGCCTCCCAGAGCGGCCCCAGGAGCGGCCCCAGGAGCTCGAAGGGGGGAAAAAGGCGTGACCGTAAACGTTCGGCGCTCCGCGCGGATTTCTTGGATCCGCGATGGGACCCTCCAGCGGCGCTTCAGGCGCCGCCACTGGGGCGCTCCGCGCGCCAGGGAGGGCGGTCCAGCGCAGATGCACGAAATCTGCAAAGAGCACCAAAAGTTTATGCTTATGCCGTTCTGTCTGCACTTGCCCAGAGACCCCGCGCCTGCCCAGAGACCCCTCGCCACGTCGAGCTGATGTCGTGGACGGAGTCCACAGGTCTGCCCTAGTCTCTACTACATTGCAGGGGCACGTCAGCTACAATGCTGGGATCAGCGCGTGCGAGAAGGGCGAGCAGTGGCAGCGAGCCCTGGCGCTGCTGAGCGAGATGCGGGGGGCGAAGCTGGAGCCCGATGTCATCAGCTACAACGCTGGGATCAGTTCGTGCGAGAAGGGCGAGCAGTGGCAGTGGGCCCTGGCGCTGCTGAGCGAGATGTGGGAGGCGAAGCTGGAGCCCGACGTCATCAGCTACAGCGCTGGGATCAGCGCGTGCGAGAAGGGCGAGCAGTGGCAGCGGGCCCTGGCGCTGCTGAGCGAGATGCGGGAGGCGAAGCTGGAGCCCGAGGTCATCTCTTCTACAATGCAGCGATCTTTGCGTGCCAGAAGGTCCTCTGTCTTGAAAGGTCCGCCGGGCCCTCTGGGGCGCCCTCCGGGGCGCAGATGCCCCAAAAACAGCCTCGGGATGGCTCCGAGTGGCTCCAGGGGGCGCCAAGACGGCCTCAGAGCACCCTTGGGAGCCCCAAGACAGCCTTAAAGGCCTCCAAGGCAGGCCAGGAGGCTCCCAAGACGGCCCAGGAGGGCCTCCAGGACAGCTACAAGAGGCCAAAATCGTCCCACTCCCGACGGGAAACTCACGTTTTCACTGTGCTCCGTTTTTGCGTCTTCACAGCGTTCAAGACGGGCTATACAGGCCCCCCACCTTGGCCCGAGGCGCGCCCAGAGGCCCGCAAAGGGCACCACACGGCCCTGGGACGGCTCCAGAGGCGCCCGAGACGGCCCAGGACGCACCCAAGACAGCGCCAAGAGCAGCCAAGAATGGCCAACGAGGCTCCCAAGACGGCCCAGGAGGGCTTCCAGGAGAGCCCCAAGAGAGGAGCGTACATCTTCAAAATATCTATATTTTTCGTCCGTCCTCGCACATCCAAGACGGCTATACAGGCCCCCAAGCTCGCCCCAAGACGCGCTCAGACGCCCCCAGGAGGGTGGCCCCGGAACGGCTCCAGAGGCGCCCGAGCCGGCCCAAGACGCACCCAAGACAGCCCCAAGAGCAGTTAACAATGGCCCAAGACGGCCCCACCGCCCCGTCTCCAAGACGGCTGTAGGTGCCCCCACCACCCCGTCTCCAAGCCTTTCCGTTTGGACAGTCTCCAAGATGGTCTCTGGGCCGTCTGGGACAGCTCCAGAGGCGCCCGAGACGGCTCAAGAAACACCAAAGACAACCCCAAGAGCGCCCAAGATTTGCCCAAGATAGCTCCAAGACTGTCCCAAGATGCCGAGGGGCGCCCAAGACGGCCCCACATCGCCCCAAGACGGCCCAAGACGCACTCAAGATTGCCCAAGAGGGCTCCAAGAGACCCCCAGGAGGACGAAAAGAGGCCGCTTCTCTTTTGGGGAGCGTCGAACTTCCAGTATCGTCTTGGGGGCATATTGGACCCTCTGCGAGCCAGCTCTGCGCCATTTGGGGACGTCTTGGGGCGGTGCGCTCAAAAGGTCGATTCGTGTCCTCGCACTGGGGCCCGTCTTAGGAATACACGTCTCGCCGCCCTCTTGCGGGCCTCCTAGGCCGCGCCCACTGGCCCCATTGTCACCACACTACCACATAAAATTATCATTCGGCCCCGGCGAAGATCAGATAACTTCTCACGGCTGCCCTCCCCGCAGAAGCTGTGATGAACACAGATTGCGGCGTCAGAAACAGCTTCTGTCCGCACCATGTCATGCCTACATGGCTGCGCTTCCATTGACACCACCTCCACCACCGCGTTCCTGCCTTCAGGCCTGCTTGCCTGCATCCCTCGCCCACCTCCCCCTCCAGCGGCCACCTCCTCCATCCACGCCGTCCCCTCCAACCTCCCCTTATCCGCGAGGCCCCAGAGACGCTCCACTTCCACGTCCAAGCCATGGCGGGCAAATTCCGCGGCCTGAAAGCCGCGGGTCAGCCCTAGTCTCTCCTACATGGCCAGTGGAGGCGCGTGCGAGAATGTCTCAGGGCCGCGTGTGCACAAAATCGCCCCTTTACGGCGCCACCACGGGGCCGAATCGCTCAGGCCGGCCCCAGAGGCGCTCCAGAAGGGTTCCCAGACCGTCCAAGAGCGCTCCAAGACGGCCCCAGTGGGTCCCGAGACGGCCCACGAGGGCCCAAAGTGTTCCGGGGGGGTTCCACGACGATCCAAGAGGCCGCAAAGACGCCCCAAGAGGGCCCCGAGCGCACGCCAAAGAGGCACAAATCGTCAAATTCCCACGGGAAAACGTATGTCTTCAGCATGCCCGCCCTGTGTGCTCCTCAGCGGCCCAGGACACGCCGAGAGGCCTCCCAGACCGCCCCAAGACGACGCCAGAGGGCCCTGGAGCGGCCTCACGGAACCCCAGGACGGCCCCAAGACAGCTCCGAGGGGGCCCCAAGAGGCTCCCAAAGACGGCCTCGGGCGGCCTCAAGAGATCCAGGCCTCCCGGACGCCCCGCGACGGCCCAAAAAGGCCCCAAAACGTCCCAAAACACTCAGGAGGGGGAAAAAAAAAGAGACACAATAAAGCGTCGATTCCCCAGAAAACATTGGAAAATATGGGAAGTGGGGGGGGAAAGACAAAAACCCAGAAAATATTGGAAAATATAGGGAATCGTCTTATTTGTGTGTATTTATGTGTGTGCCCCAGGGCCCCTTCAAACACTCCCAGAGCAGCCCAAACAAGCTACAGAATGGCCCGAACAAGACCCCCACAAGGACCGCCCAGGGACGCCCACTCAAAGAGCGATCGGTGAAGTACAAAGCCCTTCTCACCAAGGGCTCGACGTCGGAACACCCTTCCGACCTCTCACACAAGAGCACGCACGCACAGCACGCAAGCACAATAGATTTCCTGGACTGTCCCCCAGAAGAGGCTCGGGAGGATAGCCCAGGAACAGCCCCAGAGGCGCCCCAAAAAAAACTTCAAGAGAAAAGGCCTCCAGGAGGCCGCAAGACGGCCCAAGAGGGCCCCAAGAGGCCCCTAGGAGGCCGCAAGACAGCCAACGAGGCCCCAACAGGCCCCCTGGAGCTCGAAAAGAAACCACGAGAGGCCCAGAAACCGTTCCCAAGGAGGCGGCAGCGCCCGCCATCAGGCTTCGAAGAGGCAACCGGAAAAAAGTCACCAGAGCCCTCCGGGTGACTTTTTTCAAGGCCCCAGGTGCTTTCAAAACTGACTAGCGGCGAGACGTACACCGCAGACCCACCATAGCCGTCTGTGACGCTCCGAAGGCTGTCTAGGCGGAGGTAGAGCGGAAGGCGGACAAAGAGAAGGAAGCGGTCCAAGAAGGCCTCCGAGACGGCCCTAGACCGCTCGAAGACGCTCCAGACGAGCCGCGGCACACAAAATCATTGATTATTCTATGGTTTCTGAAAGATTTCCACCTCCTTGCCATTTCGAGCGAAGATAGGCCCAAGACGGCTTTTTCGAGCCAAGGCTGGCCCAAGATGACGTGGACGAAGTCCACGGGTTCGCCCTAGTCTCTACTACATTGCAGGGCCCAGTGCGTGCCAGAAGGGCGCAGGCCCCAATGCACCGAAACCGCCCCGGGCTGGCCCCGGGCCGCCCCGGGCCGCCCAGGCAGGCTCCAGGACATGTCGAGAGGGCCCCCAGAAGCCCCCAAGACGGCCCCGGAGAGCCCCGGCACGCTTAAAGATGGGCCCAAGACGCCCGAGATTCGCCCCAGACGGCCCAAGAGGCGTCCAAGACGCCCGAAGAGGCCTCCCAAGAGGCCTCCCAAGAGGGCCCCGAGCGACAGATATCGTCGATTTCTACTGTGTTTTTCGATGTTTTCGCCCTCCTCGCCTCTTCGGCTTCCCGACGCTCCAAGACGGCCCAAGAAGTCCCCCCGAACGCTCCAAGACGGCCGAAGAGGACCCCAAGAGAGCCCCAAGACGGGCCAGGAGGGCCCCCAGACGGTGCCCAAGACGCCCCAGGACGGCCCCAGGACGGCCCAGGAGGCGCCCAAGACGGCCCAAGAGGCACCCAAGACGGCCCCAGGAGCGGCCCAAGACGGCCCAAGACAGCCCAAGAGGCGCCGAGGCGGGCCTCAGACGGCCCCAAGACGGCCCAAGAGGCACCCAAGACGGCCCGAGAGGGCCCTAAGAGCCCCCCGGGAGGCCCAAAAGAAGGCCGAAGAGGCTCCGAAACGGCCCCCACGAAGCCTTCAGTGCCTTCAGAATTCCCTCCAGGAGCGGGGGAGCGGGCGAGAGGCGACAGGCATATCGCAAGCAAAAACCCCCCAAGAGATCCCCAAACGGCCCCCACGAAACCCTAAGTGGCCTCAGAATTGCTTCCAGGAGGGGGGGGAGCGGACGAGAGGCGACCGGCATATCGAAGGCACAAAAGAACAATGTTGGACGCTCCGAGGGCCTTCGATGTTTCTCCGTTGGGGAGAGTCGTCGTAGGATCGACGATTGCCGACCGAGGGCAGCGAATCCAGTGGAGGCCCAAGAGGCCCCCAGGAGCCCAAAAGAGATCCCCAAGAGGTGCCACGGGGCTTAAAAACTGCTTCGAAGCGAGGGGGGCGGACGAGGGGACCGCCTCAGGAGGTTTTGGACGGTTTTGGGCCTCAAAATCGTCCGCTTTACGACGGTTTTGGAAGGATTTTGGCCTTCTCGCCTTTTCCGCTTTCCGACGCTCGAAGACGGCCCAAGAGGCCTCCAAGAGCGCCCCAGAACGGCCCAAGAGGTTTCCAAGAGCGCCCCAAGACAGCCCAAGAGGGCCCCAAGACGACCCAAGAGACGCTCAAGACGGCCCACGAGGGCCCGAAGACAGGCCCAAGAGGGGGCCAAGAGGGGGACCACGGACCGAAAATCCGAGCCTTCCGCCCCAAGAGGGCGCCAGGAGGCCCAAACAGGCCCCCAAGAGGCCCCAAGGGGCCGCCAAGAATCCCCCGAAGAGGCCCCAGGAGGCTCCCAAGGAGCCCAAACGAGGCCCCTACAGAGGCCCCAACAGCTTCCAAAATGGCCCCGAAGAGGCCTCGAGCCCGCCTCCGAGCTTCCTCGCCGCGAGGGTGCCAACACGGCCCCAGACCGGCCCAGGACGGCCCAAGGCGCGCTCAAGACGGCCCAAGACGATTCCAAGACGGTCCCAGGAGGGTGCGCCCAGGACGGCCCAAGGACGCGCCCGTTCGGGGCCTCAAGACGGGCCAAGATGGCAAGAGAGTCCCAGCTGGCAAAAATCGTTAATTTTCCATTGTTTACTGTTACACCCTTTGCGTTTCCCGCCGTTTCGGCGGTCCGATGCACCAAGAGGCCCCAGAAAGTCCCAGGAGGGTCCGAGGAACCGCCCAGGAAGGCCCCAAGACGGGCCAAGACGGACCCAGCACAACCCAAGGCGCGCTGCGACGGCTCAAGACGGCTCCAAGACAGCCCCAAGAGGGTGCCAACACGGCCCCTGCTGGGCCCAGGACGGCCCAAGGAGGCGCACAGGAGGGGCCCAAGACGACTCCAAGGCGGCCTCCTCACGGTCCCAGACGGCTCCAAGACAGCCCCACGAGGACCCCGATGGGCCCAGGACGGCCTACGGACGCGCCCATGAGGGGCCCACGACGAACCAAGACGGCCCCATCAGGGCAAACGGCGCCCTCAAGACGGGCCTAGACGGCTCCAAGACGGCCCTTTGAGGGAGCCAACGCGGCCCCACACCCTTCGGGCGCACACTTGGGGGGGCTGGGAGCTTGCGACAAGTCTCCCACATTCATTGTCCTGCCCCATTCTGTTCGCCTGGAGGCCTCCTCCAACCCTGTGGGCGAACAAGAGGAATCCCAGCGGGACGCCAACCCTGGGGCCCGTGGGCCCCGCGCCGCTTGGGCAGAAGACGAACGCCGGGTCTGACAGGCCAGCTACCGCCCCCCTTTGCCCGATATGCTGTGCCATTCTGTTCCCCCAGGGGCCTTGGCAAACTCTTCGGGCCAAGCAGACCGGACCCCTGGGACAGCAGCCAATTGATATGACCCTGGGACCTCTCCGCATTCTTCGGACGAGCATCTGGGGGGCCCAGGAGATTCGGACATGTCTTCCCCATTCCTTGCCCTGTCCCGTTCTGTTCGCCCGAAGGCCTCCACAGACCCTCTGGGCGAACAGAATGGGACATGGCGAACAAACCCTCCCGTTGGCGGTGATGCGACTGGATCGCACCATCAAGGCGCGCCCGGAGGTGATGGCCGACCCAACAGCGGTTTCTCTTAAGAGTTCACTGGATTTCAAATTTTCTTGAAGCTCTCTTGGGCCCTCCCTGTAGATCCTTGCGAGCCTCCCCGGCGCTTTCGGTGGCTTTCCCCGATGGCCTCCCGAGCCCTTCCCCGAGCGCTCCTGAGACGCCTCAGATGGGCTTCGACTTCGACGCACATCCCCGAGAGACTTCGAAACTGTCCTCAATAGGAGGGGGGTGAACGAGCAGTGCGCTGGGCCAAGCTGCTGCAGCGCTGCAAGAGCTCGGACACGAAGGCGCGGTCTCGCTGCCGCCGCCCGAGCCGCCGCCGTGTTTGTAGATTTTCGGTACAATCTGCGCCGTTCCTCCGAGAACCATTCCAGAAAGATGTCGTGGACGGAGTCCACGGGTCAGCCCTAGTCTCTACTACATTGCAGGGCCCAGTGCGTGCCAGAATGGCGCAGGCCCCAATGCACCGAAACCGCCCCGGGCTGGCCCCGGGCCGCCCCGGGCCGCCCCGGGAGGCCCCAAGACGCGCCAAGGAAGCCCCAAGAGGCCCCCAAGACGGCTCCGGAGGGCCCCGGCACGCCCCAAGATGGGCCCAAGACGCTCAAGATTGGCCCAAGACGGCCCAAGAAGCCTCCAAGACGCCCCAAGAGGCTTCCCCAGAGGCCTCCCAAGAGGGCCCCGAGCGGTAGAAACCGTCGATTTCCATTGTGTTTTTCGATGGTTTCGGCCTCCTCGCCTTTTCGGCACCCCGACGCTCCAAGACGGGCCAAGAGCTCCCCCAGACCGCTCCAAGACGGCCGAAGAGGACCCCAAGAGAGCCCCAAGACGGGCCAAGAGGGCCCCCAAGACGGCCCCACGGCGGCCCAGGACGGCCCCAGGACGGCCCAGGAGGCGCCCAAGACGGCCCAAGAGGCACCCAAGACGGCCCCAGGAGCGGCCCAAGACGGCCCAAGCCAGCCCAAGAGGCGCCGAAGCCGGCTTCAGACAGCCCCAAGACGGCCCAAGAGGCACCCAAGACGGCCCAAGAGGGCCCTGAGAGCCCCCCCGGGAGGCCCAAAAGAAGGCCGAAGAGGCTCCGAAACGGCCCCCACGAAGCCTTCAGTGCCTTCAGAATTCCCTCCAGGAGCGGGGGAGCGGACGAGAGGCGACAGGCATATCGCAGGCAAAAACGCCCCAAGAGATCCCCAAACGGCCCCCACGAAGCCCTAAGTGGCCTCAGAATTGCTTCCAGGAGGGGGGGAGCGGACGAGAGGCGACCGGCATATCGAAGGCACAAAAGAACAATGTTGGACGCTCCGAGGGCCTTCGATGTTTCTCCGTTGGGGAGAGTCGTCGTAGGATCGACGATTGCCGACCGAGGGCAGCGAATCCAGTGGAGGCCCAAGAGGCCCCCAGGAGCCCAAAAGAGATCCCCAAGAGGTGCCACGGGGCTTAAAAACTGCTTCGAAGCGAGGGGGGCGGACGAGGGGACCGCCTCAGGAGGTTTTGGACGGTTTTGGGCCTCAAAATCGTCCGCTTTACGACGGTTTTGGAAGGATTTTGGCCTTCTCGCCTTTTCCGCTTTCCGACGCTCGAAGACGGCCCAAGAGGCCTCCAAGAGCGCCCCAGAACGGCCCAAGAGGTTTCCAAGAGCGCCCCAAGACAGCCCAAGAGGGCCCCAAGACGACCCAAGAGACGCTCAAGACGGCCCACGAGGGCCCGAAGACAGGCCCAAGAGGGGGCCAAGAGGGGGACCACGGACCGAAAATCCGAGCCTTCCGCCCCAAGAGGGCGCCAGGAGGCCCAAACAGGCCCCCAAGAGGCCCCAAGGGGCCGCCAAGAATCCCCCGAAGAGGCCCCAGGAGGCTCCCAAGGAGCCCAAACGAGGCCCCTACAGAGGCCCCAACAGCTTCCAAAATGGCCCCGAAGAGGCCTCGAGCCCGCCTCCGAGCTTCCTCGCCGCGAGGGTGCCAACACGGCCCCAGACCGGCCCAGGACGGCCCAAGGCGCGCTCAAGACGGCCCAAGACGATTCCAAGACGGTCCCAGGAGGGTGCGCCCAGGACGGCCCAAGGACGCGCCCGTTCGGGGCCTCAAGACGGGCCAAGATGGCAAGAGAGTCCCAGCTGGCAAAAATCGTTAATTTTCCATTGTTTACTGTTACACCCTTTGCGTTTCCCGCCGTTTCGGCGGTCCGATGCACCAAGAGGCCCCAGAAAGTCCCAGGAGGGTCCGAGGAACCGCCCAGGAAGGCCCCAAGACGGGCCAAGACGGACCCAGCACAACCCAAGGCGCGCTGCGACGGCTCAAGACGGCTCCAAGACAGCCCCAAGAGGGTGCCAACACGGCCCCTGCTGGGCCCAGGACGGCCCAAGGAGGCGCACAGGAGGGGCCCAAGACGACTCCAAGGCGGCCTCCTCACGGTCCCAGACGGCTCCAAGACAGCCCCACGAGGACCCCGATGGGCCCAGGACGGCCTACGGACGCGCCCATGAGGGGCCCACGACGAACCAAGACGGCCCCATCAGGGCAAACGGCGCCCTCAAGACGGGCCTAGACGGCTCCAAGACGGCCCTTTGAGGGAGCCAACGCGGCCCCACACCCTTCGGGCGCACACTTGGGGGGGCTGGGAGCTTGCGACAAGTCTCCCACATTCATTGTCCTGCCCCATTCTGTTCGCCTGGAGGCCTCCTCCAACCCTGTGGGCGAACAAGAGGAATCCCAGCGGGACGCCAACCCTGGGGCCCGTGGGCCCCGCGCCGCTTGGGCAGAAGACGAACGTCGGGTCTGACAGGCCAGCTACCGCCCCCCTTTGCCCGATATGCTGTGCCATTCTGTTCCCCCAGGGGCCTTGGCAAACTCTTCGGGCCAAGCAGACCGGACGCCTGGGACAGCAGCCAATTGATATGACCCTGGGATCTCTCCGCATTCTTCGGACGAGCATCTGGGGGGTCCAGGAGATTCGGACATGTCTTCCCCATTCCTTGCCCTGTCCCGTTCAGTTCGCCCGAAGGCCTCCACAGACCCTCTGGGCGAACACAATGGGACATGGCGAACAAACCCTCCCGTTGGCGGTGATGCGACTGGATCGCACCATCAAGGCGCGCCCGGAGGTGATGGCCGACCCAACAGCGGTTTCTCTTAAGAGTTCACTGGATTTCAAATTTTCTTGAAGCTCTATTGGGCCCTCCCTGTAGATCCTTGCGAGCCTCCCCGGCGCTTTCGGTGGCTTTCCACGATGGCCTCCCGAGCCTTTCCCCAAGCGCTCCTGAGACGCCTCAGATGGGCTTCGACTTCGACGCACATCCCCGAGAGACTTCGAAACTGTCCTCAATAGGAGGGGGGTGAACGAGCAGTGCGCTGGGCCAAGCTGCTGCAGCGCTGCAAGAGCTCGGACACGAAGGCGCGGTCTCGCTGCCGCCGCCCGAGCCGCCGCCGTGTTTGTAGATTTTCGGTACAATCTGCGCCGTTCCTCCGAGAACCATTCCAGAAAGATATCGTGGACGGAGTCCACGGGTCAGCCCTAGTCAGCTACAATGCTGGGATCAGCGCGTGCGAGAAGGGCGAGCAGTGGCAGCCAGCGATGTCGCTGTTAAGCGAGATGTGGGAGGCGAAGCTGGAGCCCGACGTCATCAGCTACAGCGCTGGGATCAGCGCGTGCGAGAAGGGCGAGCAGTGGCAGCGGGCGCTGGCGCTGCTGAGCGAGATGCGGGAGGCGAAGCTGGAGCCCGACGTCATCTATTCTACAATGCAGGGCCCTTGGCGTGCGAGGAGGACCTCTGTCTTGAAAGGCCGCCTGGGCCCTCCAGGGCGCCTTGTGAGCCCCCTGGGCGCTCCGAACCGTCCGAAACAGCTCCAGGGGGTCCCAAGATGCCCCAAGACGGCTCAGAGATGCTCTAGAGGGCGCCCGGACGCCCCAAGAGGACCCCAAGCGAGCCAGCCCCAGGATGGCCCCAGAGGCCTTCAAGGCAGGCCAGGACGCTCCCAAGACGGCCCAGGGGGAGCCCCAGGAGAGCCCTAAGAGGCAAAAATTGGGAAAAGTATAATTTGCATGTGTTCGTGATTTTCGTCCGCACAGTCTCCAAGACGGCTTTTGGGGGCCGTGTGGGGCCCTCTTGGGGGCCATGTGGGGGCCTTTTTTCGTCCTCCTGGGGGTCTCTCGGGAACATTTGGGGCTGTCTTGAATACCTCTTGGGCCATCTTGGGGCGATTTGAGGCCGTCTTGGGCGCCTCTCGGGCCATCTTGGGGCGTCTGAGCCGTATTGGCCGCTCTTGGGGCTGTCATGGATGCCTCTTGGGCCGTCTCGGGCGCCTCTGGAACTGTCCCGGGGCCAGCTCGGGCTGATTTGGGGCCCTCCATGGGACGTCTTGGGGACGATCGAAAATCGACGGGATGAAGGATCGAGGGGAGGAGAAGGAGGAGGAGGGGGAGGCCCAAAATTGCACCAGGCGCCTGAGCGGCCCCAGTGCGGGCCGTCTCGGCGCCCTCTTGCGAGCCTCTTAGGCCGTCTAAGCTCCAGACGAACGAACAGGAACACGCCCGTGCCCACCGGCCCCATTCTCACCACACTACCAGATAAAAGCATCATTCGGCCCCGGCGAAGAGCAGGTAAGATCATCACCGCCGACCCGCTCCGCAGAAGCTACGATGAACACAGAGCGCGGCGTGAGAAACAGCTTCTGTCCACACCATGTCGTGCCTACATGGGTGTGCTTCCATTGACACCGCCTCCACCACCGCGTTCCTGCCTTCAGGACTGCTTGCCTGCATCCCTCGCCCACCTCCCCTTCCAGCGGCCACCTCCTCCATCCACACCGCCCCCTCCAACCTCCCCCCCGCGAGGCCCCAGAGACGCTCCATTTCACGTCCACTCCATGGCGGGCAGATTCCGCGACCGGAAGTCCGCGGGTCAGCCCCAGTCCTTTCTACAATGTAGGAACCTTTGCGTGCGAGAAAGTCCTCTGTCTTGAAAGGCCGCCCAGGTCTTCGGCCCTGCGAGTCCCCTGGGCGTTCCGAACCGGCTCCGGGAGGTCCCAAGATGCCCCAAGACGGCTCTAAGACGGTTCAGAGATGCTCAAGAGGGCGCCCGGACGCCCCAAGAGGAACCCAAGCGAGCCCCAGGATGGCGAGGCCTCCAAGGCAGGCCAGGAAGCTCCCAGGACCCCCAGGAAAGCCCCAAGAGGCAAAGATCGCCCCATCCCTTGGGAAAACGTGTACTTTGTATATGTTCGTGCTTTTCGTTTGCACAGTCTCAAAGACGACCAGTAACGGCCCAAGACGGCCCCAAGATGGCCCGAGAGGCGCCCAAGACGGCCACGCATCGCAACAAGACGGCCCAAGAGGCATTCAAGACGGCCCGAGAGGGCCCAGAGAGACCCTCAGGGGGACGAAAAGAGGCTCCCAAACGGCACCCGAGAGGCCTTGGATGCTTCTGTTTTGGGGAGGAGCGTCGAACTTCCAGCGTCGTCTGGGGGCCTCTTGGACCCTCCGGGAGCCATCTTTGGGCCTTTCGGGGACGTCTTGGTGCGGTGAACTCGAAAGGTCGATCCTTGTCCTCGCCCTGGGGCCCGTCTTAGGGAGTTCGTGGGGCCTTCTTGGCGCCTTCTAGCAGGCCTCTGAGGCCGTCTAAACTCCAGACGGGCGAACACTAACATGCCCGCCCCCACCGGCCCTATTCCCACCACGCTACCAGACAAAGTCATCATGGCGCCCCGCCCCGCAGTAGCTATGATGAACACAGAGGGCGGCGTAAGCAACAGCTTCTGTCCACACCACGTCGTGCCTATATGGGTGTGCTTCCATTGACACCGCCTCCACCACCGCGATCCTGCCTTCAGGCTTGCTCGCCTGCATCCCTCCCCCTCCTGCGGCCACCTCCTCCATCCACACCGTCCCCTCCAACCCCCCCCGCGAGGCCCCGGAGACGCTCCACTTCCACGTCCACACCATGACGAGCAGATTCTGCAGCCAAAAAACCACGGGTCAGCTGCAGGGTCAGCTACAGCGCTGGGATCAGCGCGTGCGAGAAGGGCGAGTAGTGCCAGCGGGTCCTGGCGTTGCTGAGCGAGATTCGGAACGCGAAGCTGAAAGCCCGACGTCATCTTCTCTCCTACTAGAGTATCGGGAACAGTGCGTGCGATAAGGGTTCTTGCACCGAGTGGCTCACGGCGGCTCCGAGCCGCTGAAGAGGGCGCCCCAACGGCCCCACGACGGTTCCGAGACGCTCCAGAGGCCGCCCCGACGGCCCAAAGGCAGATCCGAACCGCTCAAGAGGGCGCCCCGGCGACTCCGAGACGGCTCCGAGAGACCGCCCCGACGGCCCCAGGGGCGCTCCGAGCTGCTCAAGAGGCCGCTCCGACGGCCCTCTGGGCCCCCAGGGCAGGCCAGGTGCCTCCGAGGACGGCCCCCGAGGATTCCCCAGGACAGCCCCGAGGTGCAAAAATCTGCCCACTCCTTTCAGAAAACTGGCATGTTTGGCATTATCGTGCCTTCCGACCCAACAACGGTTTTGGACGCTCCGAGGGCCCTGCAAACTGAACGTTTCGGCGGCCCGTCGCAGGCTCAAACAAACCTTTTTTGGCGCTCTGAGGGCCTGGGGCGCTTCACTCCAGGAGGGGGAGAAGGGACGGGAGGAAGAGGAGGCGAAGGAGAAGAGAAAGGGGCTATCAACCTGGTGGTGAGGGGCGCTGCTGGACTCGCACCTCACCGCCACGTTGATAATTAGCCGTTCGGCAGCATCCCCGCCGCTCCTCCGAGAACCATTTCAGGAAGATTGCGTGGACGGAGTCCACAGGTCAGCCCTAGTCTTTCCCACATGGCTGGGGGAAGCGCACGCGGGAAGGGAAACGGATCAAGTCTCGAAAATCGACCTCGGCGGGCCCCCGGCGCAGCCTCGGCGGGCCCCCGGCGCAGCCTCGGCGCGGCCCGGCGTACCTCTGGGCGGCTCGAGCACGCTTCGGGACGCCTTCAGGGAGCGCCGAGATCGGGCCAAGAGCCCCAACATGGCCCCAAGACGGCCCCAGAGGCCGCCAGGCGGCTTGCGGCGGCCAGAATCATTGATTTCCAATTGTTGTTTCCCAACCATCCTGTGGTGTTGGGTCCTCGTTTTGAAGAGACGGTGCCCCGCGTCTCCTCTCCTTCCTTCCTCCTCCTCCGCCTCCTCCTCCCCCCCCTCCTCCCCCCTCCCACTATCACGGCACACCCCTCACACATTTCGTGGCCCCATAGGGAGCTCCACCGAAGGCCCCAGTGGCTGCGTTCGCATGGCGGCGCCGCACCCATTTCGGCACACCCCTCACACGATTCGTGGCCCCATAGGGAGCTCCACCGAAGGCCCCAGTGGCTGCGTTGGCATGGCGGCGCCGCACCCATTTCGGCACACCCCTCACACGTTTCGTGGCCCCATAGGGAGCTCCACCGAAGGCCCCAGTGGCTGCGTTCGCATGGCGGCGCCGCACCCATTTCGGCACACCCCTCACACGCTTCGGGGCCCCATAGGGAGCTCCACCGAAGGCCCCAGTGCTACCGCCCTCATGCGTCCCGTACGCCCAGGACAGCGTTTCGTGGCACGCCTTTCGTGGCCCCATAAGGAGCCCCACCGAAAGCGGCACCCACAAAGCGTTATTCACAATTGCAAATGATTGGGTCCTTCGCCAGGATCATTTTTCTGATTTCCAGGTTCTCGCGATTTCGGGCCAAGAGCGGCCCAAGACGGCTCTTGGGGCCCCCCCGAACGCTCCAAGGCCGCCCAAGAGCTCCGGCAAGGGCCCCAAGACGGCTCACGAGTGCTCCAAGACGGCTCGTGGAGGAACCCAAGGCGGCCAGAGAGAGCCCCAAGACGGCCCGAGAGAGCCCCCAGGAGGCCCTAAACGGGCCCCAAGAACCGTCCAAGAGGGCTGACGGAGAGCTCCGAGACAGCCCCAGAGCTCTAACATGGCCCCTGGGGCCATCCAGACGGCTCGCGGCGGCCAAAAATCACTGATGTTATGTTTACGTACGATTTTTGGCCTGATTTTCAGGTTCTCGCAATTTCGAGCTGAGAGCGGCCCAGGACGGCTGCTGGGCCCCCCACGTTTGCTCTAAGACTCAAGAGGCTCGGGCAAGGACCCCAAGACGGCTCTGGCGTGCGTGCAAGACGGCTCCCGGAGGAGCCCAAAACGGCCCAAGAGCCGCCCAAGACCGCTCACAGTAAGCTCCGAGACGGCCCAACACCCGCAATATGGCCCCTGCACGACCCCAGAGGCCGTTCAGACGGGCCGTGGCAAGCGAAATCACTGATTTCCGGCTTGCTTTTGAAAGATCACCTTCTAGCCATTTCGAGCCAAGACCGGCCCCAGACAGCTGCTGGCGCTCCGCCGAACGCTCCAAGGCTGTCCGAGCGGACCCGGAAAAGTCAGGAGGGAAAGAAGCACACAGACACAATTAATCGTCGATTCCCCAGAAAATATGGGAAAATATGGGAAGTGGGGGGAAGACAAAAACCCAGAAAATATAGGAAAATATGGGGAATCTGGTTATTTGTGTTTATTTATTTGTGTGTCCCAGTGCCCCTTCAAAAAGGCCCTACAACCACCCAGGAGGGCTTCAAGATGGCGCAGGAGGCGCCCAAGGCGGCCACATAGAGCCGCTCAGGGCGACCCGACGACAGCCCGAGTGGCGCCCAAAACGGCCCAAGACTGCCCATAAGGCGCCAAAGACGGCCCCAAGCCATCTCGGCCACGCGCAGAGGGGGGTAGGGGGAGGGGGCAAGGCTTCTTAGAAGCACCCCTGCTTCTTAGAAGGGGCGGGCCTTCTCCATTATGTAAGGCCCGCGCCTTCTAAGAAGCAGCCTCCTTAAAAGAAGCCTTCCCCCCTCTCCCTACCCCCTAATGCACGCCGCCAATCATCCTCGAGACCCCACACGGTGCCCGTGGATACTTCCGAGCGGCCCCCGCGAGAGCCCCAGAGGCTTCCAAGCTGCTCCCAGAGAGATGAGGCGGACCACGGTTTTGAACGCTCCGTGGGCCCCGCATGCTTCTCTTCGAGGGAGGCGCTGTCGTACGATCCGCTCTGAGCACGCCAGATGACATGGACGAAGTCCACGGGTTCGCCCTGCAGTCGGGGCCCTGAAGAAGGAACCCTTTTCGTTGGGGAGGGGCTCCGTGTTCCTTGAGTATTTCGCAGCTTGCCTTGGACTTTCCTTAGGTTTTCGATACGAAATCGATGTTCAATTTGTGGAAAATAGGGGCCTCGTTCCTTATTTAGGGTTCCTTAGGTCAACGCCTCGACTGTAGTCTCTCCTACGCGGCCGGCAGCAGCGCGTGCGGGAAGGGGAAGTTCTCAAGTGGGCCAAAGCGGCCTCGGCGGGCCCCTGGCGCACCCGGAGGCGCGCCTCAGCGCGCCTCTCCGGGCGGCTCCAGCGCGCGTCAGGACGCCTCCAGGGAGCGCGGAGGTGCGCCCGAGACGTCCCCGAGACGGTTTCGAGACGTTCAGACATGCTTCCAGACGGCCCAAGAGGCATTCAAGCCCTCCCAGAAGACGTCCAAGAGGGCTCCCAGAAGCAAAATCCTTTCATCCGTAGGAGACACGTACAATTTCAACAGGTTCGCGTTCCTTGTGTTCACGGCGCCCACGACGGCCATGCAGGCCCCCAAGATCGCCCCAAGACGCCCCAAGAGTGCCTCTAGGGGGCTGCAGAACGGTCCAAGGCGACCCCAGGACAGCCCAACCCCAGGAGGTACCCAAAAGGTCCCACAGCGTGTTCCAAGGCGGCCCGAGACCGCCAACATCGCCTCAGGACAACCCGAGAGGCCCCCGAGACGGCTCAGGAGATCCCCCAAACATGGCCCAAGAGGGCCCCAAGAGCTGTCGAAGAGGGCTCGAGCGGGCTCCCAAACGGCGCGAACCATCCAAAATATCCCCCACCAGACGTCCCAAGGTTCCCAACATCCAAAGCCCTCCCAGATGGCCCCAGGACGTCCCTGCAAGCCCCCACGACGGCCCAAGAGCGCTCCAAAATGGCTCCAGAAACGCCCCAGAGGCTCCATAAAGACCCCGAAGAGACCTCCAAGAGGGTCCCAAGATATTCCAGACGACGGGCCCCCCGCAGTTCCCAATGAGCCAAGAACCTTCCCAGGACAACTCCTTCCTAGGGCCACTCCGATGCCCCAGAGTCTTCCAAGAGACTCCGACACTTGCCAAGGAGCTTTAAGCAGAGCGCCATCAGCCACGGCACCCTTTCGCCGCCTCTGAACCCCAGAAGCCCGAAAGGAAGCCGCGGACCCCGAACGAATCCCCAGACCACTCCGAGGCGCCCCAGACCATCCCAAGATACTCCGATCATTCCGGTGGAACTCCCAGGAGATCTTCCCGCCTTTGCACCTCCCAGGTAGCCTTCAACAAAGCATGTTACCCATAACAAGGCCCAACGAGCTTCCCCGTTCAGCTTTCTTCTCTCACTCATTATTCCTCCTCTTCCTCCTCCTCCTCCTCCTCCTCCTCCTGCTCTTCCTCATCATCCGCCTGCTCTTCTTCCTCCTCCTCCTTCTTCTCCTCCTCCTCCTCCTCCTCCTCCTCCTCCTCCTCCTCCTCCTCCTCCTCCTCCTCCTCTTGGGCCGTCTTGGAGGTCTCTTGGCCCGTCCTGGGGACCTAGTGGGCCGTCTCGGCGCACTCTTGCGGGTCTCGCAGGCCGTCTAAATTTCAGACGAACGAACAGGAACATGCCCGCCGCGCCCACCAGCCCTAGTCTCATCACACTACCAGATAAAATTGACAATCGGCCCCGGCGAAGAGCATATAAAAGTATCACGGCGACCCGCCGCGCAGAAGCTGTGATGAACACAGAGCGCGACGTGAGAATCATCTTCTGTCCACACCATGTCGTGCCTACATGGTTGCGCCTCCATTGACACCGCTTCCACCACTAGGCAGCAACAGCGACAGCACACAGCAACAACAAGTAGCAGCAGCAGCAGGAACAGCAAGCACAAAGCAGAACTGGCCATCAGCAGCACCCTGCAACCACGAGCAACAACGACACGCAAGCGGCAAGCATTACCAACAGCAGGCAACAGCGGCAGCAAGCAGCAGCACGCAGTAGCATGCGCCGAATACGAGGGCCGAGCCCCACGTTGTAATTTCAGCTTTTCAGCAGCATGGTCACAATCACGTGCCAGATCGTACAGATTTCGTGGACGGAGCCCACGGGTCAGCCCTAGTCAGCTACAGTGCTGGGATCAGCGCTTGCGAGAAACGCGAGCAGTGGCAGCGGGCGCTGGCGCTGCTGAGCGAGATGCGAGAGGCGAAGCTGAAGCCCGACGTCATCAGCTGCAGCGCTGGGATCAGTGCGCGAAAGAAGGGCGAGCAGTGGCAGCGGGCGCTGACGCTGCTGAGCGAGATGCGGGGGGCGAAGCTGGAGCCGAACGCAGCCTGCTACAGCCCTGCGATGTCGCTCTGCTGCGAAGAGACGATACGACAGGACAGCCTGGCACCGGCCCCCACACGTCCCATGAAATAAGGAACGAAGTGCACGCGCGCGCCGAAATCTTTAATCCTTCAAGAACTTCGGGCTTCAGGATTTCAAAATCGGATGGTTTTGCAAGGCCAGTTTTCTCTTGCGCTCGCGCTTTCATGAAATATGGTTGTCTCAAAATGTCCCTGAAATTATGCCAAGCGGGCCTCTCACGCAGCCGCCTTTGCGCGCGTGCTGGGGGGGCACGGCCCGTGTCAAACAATGGCATGTGGGCCACTCTCGCGCGTCGGCCGCGCGCGCGCATGTCGAACTTCTACCAAAACCTTCATCACCGACGCGAGGACGCCGTCATCGTCGTCGGCGTGATCAATATCGGCGCCGTCGTTGGCCTTGCCGTCGTCGTTGTCATCATCGTGACCAGCATCGCTACGACCATCTTCGTGTCTACCGTCGTCAACGTCGCCATGATACCGCGCCCGCCCAATTCGCCGACTCGCGCTGAAGTGCCCGCTGGGAAGTACCGAGCGGTCAGCGCCACCGCGGCCGCGTCGTCGCGCCAAGCTAGTTGGTCGCTGCGCGCGTGAGCATGCACAAACTAGCGCGGCCACAGACATGCACCAGCGAACACCAAGCACTCATCGCAATCGCCGCCGCAAGGGCCTATGCAAACCAAGTTGCGGGTGGGTGGGTGGGATGATTGCGCGAGCAATCGAGCTGACCATTCACCGCGCACAAACATGAATACTCCTTTCCACAAGAAGAATAGATTCTACCCCCCCCAAAGAGTTAACGGGCCACCTTTTCGTATTGCAATTTACATATTATTCGTCGCCGTCGTTGTCCTCTGTTTTTCCTCGTGTTCGTCGTCGTCGTCCTCTTTGCCGTCGTGGTCGTTTCCGTCGCCGTGGTCGTCCTTTCTCCTCATCCCTCGTCGTCGTCGTCCGTCGTCGGCGTCTCGTCGTCGTCCCTCTTATTTCGTCGCCATCGTCGTCGTCGTCGTCGTCGTCTTCCCTCCTCCCTCGTCGTTGTCGTCGTCGGCGTCGCCGTCCTCCCTCCTTCTTCGTCGTTCGCGTCGTCGCCGCCCTCCCTCGTCGTTGTCGTCGTTGTCGCCGTCGTCGTCCTCCTCCCTCCTTCGTCGTCCTCTTCGTTGGCGACGTCGTCGTCGGCGTCGGCGTCGTCGTCGTCTTCGTCGTCGACGTCGGCGTCGTCGTCGCCGCCGCCGTCGTCGTCATCGTCGTCGGCGTCGTCGACGTCGTCGTCGTCGTCGGCGTCGTCGTCGGCGTCGTCATCGTCGTCGTCGTCGGCATCGGCGTCGTCGTCGTCGTCGGTGTCGTCGTCGTCGTTGTCGTCGTCGTCGAAGTCGTCGGACACGTCGTCGGTGTCGTCGTAGTCGTTGTCGTCGGTGCCGTTGTACTCGGTTTTAAGAGGTTTTGCAAACCAAGTTAGGTGTGGGTGGGTGGGATGTTTGCAAGAGCATGGGATGTGTCAAAGCATGGGTAAAAATGAATTCTCTGTTCTAAACACAGAATAGGATCTACCCCCCCGGCGTTATCGGTACCCCCGTCGGGTATGTAAATCATATATGATTATGCCCACATGTCCATCCTAAATATGAATCTACACTATCCCAGGCCGGACTGTATCCCCCCCCTGAGGCTCCTTTGTAAAAAAACACTATACGGTGACATTTCTTGCTCTAACGTAACAATTGTTCACGAATCCCTTGCAACAAAAAGGACGAAGTGCACACGCGCGCGTCGTCGCGCGCGCATGCCGAAATCCTTCAAAAACCCCCGGTGCCGGAAGGATTTCGCAATCGAGTTTCCAAAAAACATACAAAAACACAGGGTTTCGCAGCATTGATTTGTTAAAAAAACTTCCGCGCGAGCTCTTGCGGAATCTTAAGAAAACCATAGATTTTTCCATATTTTCACAAAATGCTACCAAACGGGCTTCGCGCGCGCGCATGTCGAAATCTGTCGAACGCCCTTGCGCGTGTGCCGTCGCGAGAATCCTCTGCAAAAAATAAGACGAAGTGCAGACGCGCGCGTCGTCGCGGGCGTACGCCGAAAACCTTCAAAACCCATTGGTTTCGGAAGGATTTCTAAATCGTGTGTCCAAGAAACCTACAAAAACCCAAGGTTTCGCAACACGGATTTTCAACAAAAGCGTGCGCGCGCGCTCTTGCGTCGTCGTCGTCGTCGTCGCCGTCCTTCCTCCTCCCGCGTCGTCGTCGTCGTCGCCTACGTCGTCCTCTGTCTTTCCTCGTGTTCGTCGTCGTCATCCTCTTTGGCGTCGTGGTCGTTTCCGTCGTCGTTGTCGCCGTGGTCGTCCTTCCTCCTCCTCCCTCGTCGTCGTCGTCGTCCGTCGTCGGCGTCTCGTCGTCGTCCCTCCTATTTCGTGGCCGTCGTCGTCGTCGTCGTCGTTGTCGTCGTCGTCTTCCCTCCTCCCTCGTCGTTGTCGTCGTCGGCGTCGCCATCCTTCCTCCTTCTTCGTCGTTCGCGTCGTCGCCGTCCTCCCTCCTCCCTCGTCGTTGTCGTCGTTGTCGTCGTTGTCGCCGTCGTCGTCCTTCCTCCTCCCTCGTCGTCGCCTTCGTTGGCGTCGTCGTCGTCGTCGTCGTCGTCGGCGTCGGCGTCGTTGTCGTCGCCGAAGTCGTCGGAGACGTCGTCGGTGTCGTCGTAGTCGTTGTCGTCGGTGTCGTCGTAGTCGGTCTTAAGAGGTTTTGCAAACCAAGTTGCGGGTGGGTGGGTGGGATGTTTGCGCGAGCAGTGGAGATGACGACTTCAAGTTCAGCAGAGTGGATTGCACCGCATAGATTGCTCCACGCGGATTGCACAACATTTACTGCACAACATATGTGGCACAACATAGTTTATCT
>CAUYUJ010021517.1:47500-55000 GCA_963575745.1 Prorocentrum cordatum | reverse complement strand
TTATCTTGTAGTATAGTATCTTGTCTTCTCTTATCTGGTGATTATCATTGGGAGGAGGGAGGCGGGAGGCGGGAGGAAGAAGGAGGAGGAGGAGTGGGAGGCGTCAGAGTAATAACAAGAACCCCAATCCTTAGGATATGGGGAAAAATCGCTGAGCATGGCAATGGGGGTCTCACCATTTCAGTTTCCGCAGTCACGAGTGCGTGGCAGGGTTATGGGGTTCTCACCATTTCAGTATTCCCAAGTCACGAACGTGCGGCAGGGCCATGGGATTCTCACTTTCTCTGCCGTTCCGAGTCAGGAACGCGTGGCAGGGCCATGGGGACCGACTGGATGTTGAAATCACATGCGTTTTTCGAGCACGCAGAGAATTGGAGTTACTTTTTTAGCGCACCCCTTACACGGTTCTTGGCCCCTCCTCCTCCTCCTCCTCCTTTTCCTCCTCCTCCTCCCCCTTCCCCTCCCCCTCCCCCTTTCCACTCCTCCTCCTCCTCCTCGTCCTCCTCCTCGTCCTCCTCCTCCTCCTCCTCCTCCTCCTCCTCTTCTCCTCCTCCTCCTCCTCCTCCTCCTCCTCCTCCTCCTCCTCCTCCTCCTCCTCCCCCCCCTCCTCTTCCCCCCCCCGCAACTGCCCAAGCTCGAGCTTCGCCGAGTCTCCGAGACTCCAAGCTTTCGAGCCTCTTCGAGGCACCGAGCTGCACCTCCCCCAGGGGCAACGATAGGGAGGGATAAGGCACTAGGGGATGCATCGATCCTCAATCGCCCATTGATCGCAGCGAGTGGTTCGATAGCCCAAACCTGCCCAGGAACGCGCGGATTCACGATCGGGCGCCTATCGCCGGTGCATCGGCGATGTGTCGCCGATTCCGGGTCGATGTCCCCCCCCCAATGCCAATCCCCCCCACATCGTTGCCCCTCAGTGCGTCGCGAGCCTCGGCCATGTCCCAGGCCGCCGAGCGCGCCCAGGCGGTGACCCAGCAGGCCGCGGCCCTGCAGGGGTTCGCGACCCAGAACGCGAGCCCGAGCTCGACAGACTCTCGAGCGCATGGCCAAGCAGAACGAGAAGATCCTCGACAAGCTGTCCTCCATCGCAGACAAGATCGCCATTGCCGAGATGCGCCAGTGCCAATCGAGCGCGCACGGAACTGACGCAGCAAGAATGGCGGCCTGCTGTTTCAAGGCGGACAGCGCCTCGTGGTCGGCGAGCGCCCAGCAAGCCGCCCTCGAGATGGCCCACAACGGCGGTTCTCTCATGAGCATCAAGCATGGGCACATCTTCCACGAGATGGACAAGAGGCGCGTCGAGCCGGCGGCAGCGTCGCTCTACAAGACCAACTGCGAGAGAGAGAAGTTCCTCCACGACATCTTCGAGAATCACGGAGAGCCCCCCGAGAACCTCCTCTGGCTCACGCCGAGCTCCAAGTCGAAGATGCTCGAGCTCGCCAAGAAGGAGGACATCGAGCTCGGCGCCGAGAGCGCCCAGCGCCCCAGCTTCGGCTCCTGCACCGAGCGCGTCGGCAAGGCCCTCCCCGAGATCCCCTTCCGAGCTCTTCTACCTCCATGACCTCGTGCTGCCGATCAACAAGAGCTTCGAGCTCGTCGAGAAGATGCCCGAGGAGTTTTCATCCGGCGCGCCAAGTGATAAGCTCTTCGAGATGACCCCACAAGGCCAGGTCCTTCGTCAACTGGCGCCGCGAGAATGGCGCGGCGCAGAGCAGTGACCGCGCGCGAGCCACCACGCATGCGGTCGCCAAGCGGCGCTGGAGCCTCGAGCGCACCGCCGACATGGCCCACGAGCTCCAGCAGGATAACTACATGGACAAGCGCCCCACGCATGACTACGCAAGCACCGAGGAGCAGCTCGGCTTCGAGACGCGGGCTCGGCAAGATGCACGACTAGCACATCAAGATGCATTTCCGGGAGTTCGGCAAGATCCACGACGACCGCGAAAATATGCTCGGCCAGCGCGAGCCCGAGAGGAGCGAGGCCGTGCCAGAGGCCGAGCCAGAGGCCGACAAGTCGACGCCGAAGGACGCCCGAGAGTCGAGCGGCGGCGAGCGGCGAGCGCCCGGAGCACGAGCGCCCTGAGCCACGCGCTCCCACGTTGTTCGCTACGAGGGTGCCGCGCGAGCGTCTCGAGGCACACGCTCGAGCCCCGTCTGTTTTCAAGCTCCAAGCGAGCGCTCGAGCGCAAGCGAGCGGCGTTCCACGCCACGGGGTGCTACCCGCCCCTGTCGCCGAGTGACCCTTGATCAAGCATCAAGCAATCACGCAGGCGCGATCCTCCATCCTCGGATCGAGGATCCGAGATATAGAGCCCGAGCATATTCGAGCACCTTTGGTCCTAGATCCGAGGATCGCCAAGCGTGGACTCGAAGTTCTCGGGTTCGCGATCCGAGGATCGAGCCTCGGCGATCGTCGATCGCCCCCGTCGCCGTCGCCAGGCCCAGACCGCCCTCAAGGAGGCTCGATCCTCGATCCTCGGATCGAAGATCCGGGAACTTGGTTCCGAGCATATTTGAGCGCCTTGGATCCTAGATCCGAGGATCGCCACGTTTGGACTCTCAGATCTCGGTCGCGGCCCCCGGCGATCCTCGATCTCCCTCGTCGCCGCCCTCGGGCCCAGACCGCCACGAAGGAGGCTCGACCCTCGATCCTCGGATCAAGGATCCGAGATCTCGGGCCCGAGCATCTTCGAGCGCCTTGGGCCCTAGATCCGAGGATCGCCACGTTTTGACTCGAAGATCTCGGTCGCGGCCCCCGGCGATCGTCGATCTCCCTCGTCGCCGTCCTCGGGCCAAGACTGCCATGAAGGAGGCTCGATCCTCGATCCTCGGATCGAGGATCCGAGATCTTGTTCCGAGCATCTTTGAGCGCCTTGGATCCTAAATCCGAGGATCGCCACGTTTGGATTCGAAGATCTCGGTCGCGGCCCCCGGCGATCCCCGATCCCCCTCGTCGCCGCCCTCGGGCCCAGACCGCCATGAAGGAGGCTCGATCCTCGGATCGAGGATCCGAGATCTTGGCTCCGAGCATCTTCGAGCGCCTTGGGCCCTAGACCCGAGGGTCGCCACGTTTGGACTCGAAGACCCCGGGTTCGCGATCCGAGGATCGAGGATCGAGCTTCGGCGATCGTCGATCGTCGTCGTCGCCGTCCTCGGGCCAAGATTGCCATTAAGCAGGCTCGATCCTCGGATCGAGGGTCCGAGATATCGGGCCCGAGCGTATTCGAGCACCTGGATCCTAGATCCGAGGATCGCCACGCTTGGACTCGAAGATCTCGGGTTCGCGATCCAAGGATCGAGGATCGAGCCTCGGCGATCGTCGATCGCCCCCGTCGTCGCCCTCGGGCCCAGACCGCCATGAAGGAGGCTCGATCCTCGATCCTCGGATCGAGAATCCGAGATCTTGGTTCCGATCATCGTCGAGCGCCTTGGATCCTAGATCCGAGGGTCGCCACTTTTGGATTTGAAGATCTCGGGTTCGCGATCCGAGGATCGAGGATCGAGCCTCGGCGATCGTCGATCTTCCTCGACGCCGCCCTCGGGCCCAGACTGCCATCAAGCAGGCTCGACCCTCCATCCTCGGATCGAGGATCCGAGATCTCGGTCGCGAGCATCTGCGAGCACCTCGGACCCTAGACCCGAGGATCGCCAAGCTTAGACTCGAGGGCCCTGGGCCCTCGACCCGAGGATCGAGGATCGAGCCTCGACACCTAGCGGCCACATGCACACACACACACACAAACGCGCACACAGACACAGACACAGACACAGACACAGACACACACACACACACACACACACACACACGCAAACATAAACACGCACACACCTACACGCACACGCACACACACACACACACACACACACCCTCGCCCGCACTCACACACGCACACGCACGCACACTTGCACACACATACATACAAACAACACACACGCACAAGCACGCACATACACACACACACACTCAAACACACGCACACACACACACACACACACACACTCAAACACACACACACACGCTTACATACACACACCTCTCTCTCTCTCTCTCTCTCTCTCTCTCTTTCTCACACACACAACAGAAGCACAAACAACAGTAGCCACAACAGCACAAACAACAGCAACCAGCAAAACAACAGCACCACCAACAACAACACAGGCAACAGCAAGCACAACAACAGCACCAGCAACCAGCGCAACAGCAGGCCACAACAGCAACAAGCCAAACGACAACAGCACAAGCAACAGCTGCCACAACAGCACAGGCCAAGCACACCGCATCGCCGATGCATCGCCGAGGCCCGCCGACGCTGCGCCGAGGCGGCGCAAGCTACGCGGCGCAATGGGCGCAAGCTCTGCGGCGCAAGCACTGTTCGGGCCAAGCCCGCTGAGGACGCAACACTTTCCGTGGCCCATTTAGGGTCAAGCATTCCAAGCCCCTCTGCCGCTCCGGCAAAGGATGGCCGAGTCGAACAGCGACGATCGCCGCGCGTTTTCCCGGCCTTTCGCCGAGCGGTCGGACGGCGAGAGCGTCGTCTCGCCGATGTTCTTCGTCGAGCAAACGCAGGGCGACGCGCGGGCGCCAGACGGCGCGCAGACCGACAACTTCGAGGAGGCGAAGACCGAGGACGGCGCCGAGCAACACGAGGAGACGCTACCAAGCACGCAGGAGGAGGATACCAGCACGCCCGAGGACAAGAGCCTCGACGACAAGAAGCTCGAGGACAATAATATTAAGCTGGGCCCCTGCAAGCGCGAGGACAAGAAGCTTCGGGGCAACGGCGAGCTCCAGAACAACACGCACTTCGAGAAATAGCTCTCGGACCAGAAGCTGGGGGACTCCAGCAAGCTCGAGAACAAGAGCTCCGACGACAAGAAGCCCGAGCACAAGGAACTCAAGCCGGGCCCCTGCAAGGTCGAGCCCGAGAAGAAGCGCGGCCGCCATTACAAGCCAGCAAAGACGAGGGCGCGCGACGCCTTGCACTCGGCGCCGAGCTCTGCCTCGCCTCCTGCCTCGGCCCCAATTCTCGCCCCATCCTCGAGGCGCCTCGCGAGCCGCCGGGAGCTCTGAGCGAGGTGCCCCCAGGCCGAGTCAGGACGAGGTGCTGGGAGCTCTGAACGAGGTGACCACCAGCCTCGAGGACGCCGGAGCAAAAAACAGGAGACAGGGACCAGAGCGACAGAACCGACGACAGCAAGAACAAAAGCACACGCAAGCAGCACAACACGCGCAAGCAACAGCAGCAACAACACAAACAAGAGCGACCACAACAGCAAAAGCAACCAACAAAAAAAACAGCACCACCAACAACAGCACCAGCAACAGGAAGCACAGAAGCAGCATCAGCAACCAGCGCAACAGCAAGCCACAACAGCAACAAGCCAAGCAACAACAACAAGCGAACAACAAAAAGCTCCCAACGACAAGCTAACAACAGAACGCCGAGAACAAGAAGGCAATATCAAGAAGCGAACAACGACAAGCCAACAACAGCCAGAAACCCTGAACTTTCCGCAGCCACGTTGGCTCGAGGATTTGCGCTTCGAGCCGTCGCAGCTTTGCAGCGAGGCTTCGATGAACACGCCGACAAAGCAGACGAGCTCGTCGAGCCACCGGGGTCTCGCGAGCCCGCCCACCGAGGCCCCGAGCTCGCGCGAGAAGCTGAGAGCGCCACCCCACGAGAGCACCAAGTCCGCCGCCCCTTGCCCCCCCCCCCCCCCCCCCGCCCGGGCCCCGAACTCGTTTATCCCCGGGTTTTTCTTCCCCGCTGGGCGTCCACCGCGGACGCCCTACACGCGCGCTTGAAAACGAATCAAAAGAATTACTCCGACGGAAGGACCCCAAATGAGAATATGTCTAGCTTGCCCCTACCCTTTTCCTCCTCGCCCTGACGGACACTCCCCTCTCGCCCGCCGCTCTGCCCTCACCTACCCCCCTCCTTCCATTTCTCCTCCTCTTCCTCCTCCTTCTCCGCGCAACCCTCATCATCGCCCCCATCCCGACCCCTTCCCCGTCCTCGTCCTTCCCCTGCTTCTTCTCCGCACGCCCCCCCCCCCCTCCCCTGTGGTCGGGGCAAGCAGATCGATTGCTCTCGGCGCCGTCGCCGCCGCGGCCAGAGCGCGCGCATTCCCCGACGGCTGGTTCGCGAAGCTTCTGGGAGATGACCCACTCGGATTACCCACATGAAATGCGGGATCCATAGGGAGGGGGCCCACACCTGAGACTTCCTTACAATTCACTCACAGACGGGGCCCCCGCTTGACATTTCCTCCAAATTCAAGCCTGGGGAAGCCAAAAGTGGCGACAGGTACAGGTTGCCGATGACCCGCTCGGACTACCAACATGAAATGCGGGACCCATAGGGAGGGGGCCCCCGCCTGAGACTTCCTCACAATTCACTCACAGACGAGGCCCCCGCTTGACACTTCTTCCAAATTGAGACCTGAGAACCCCAAAAGTAACGACATTTACAGGTTGCCGATGACCCGCTCGGATTACCACCATGAAATCGGGACCCATAGGGAGGGGGCCCCCGCTTGAGACTTTTTCGCAATTCACTCACAGACGAGGCCCCCGCTTGATACTTCCTCCAAATTCAGGCCTGAGGAGCCCAAAAGTGACGACAATTACAGGTTGCCGATGACCCGCTCGGATTGCCAACATAAAGTGTGGGTGGTTGGGTGGGTCAGTGATGATGATGACGATGATGAGTGGTGATGAGTGCGATGATGATGATGATGATGATGATGATGATGATGGCGGTGACGATGATGATGATGACGATGAGAGGGGGCGTGAGACAGAGGGGGGTGAGAAGGAGATCTTGCGCGGAGAGTGCCCAGAGAAAACAAGAAACCCACTTACGATGTGGGGAATCAGTTTTTACAAATAAAAACCCGATGGTCCCAAATCCGGGAATTTTCTGGAAAGCAATCCTGGGGCCACCCACCGCTCTCCCCCTTTCCCCACCCTTTTTCTTCCTTTCATCCTTCTCGTACTACTACTACTACTACTACTACTACTACTACTACTACTACTACTACTACTACTACTACTACTACTACTACTACTACTACTACTACTACTACTACTACTACTACTACTACTACTACTACTACTACTACTACTACACTACTACTACTACTACTACTACTACTACTACTACTACTACTACTACTACTACTACTACTACTACTACTACTACTACTACTACTACTACTACTACTACTACTACTACTACTACTACTACTACTACTACTACTACTACTACTACTACTACTCCTACTACTACTACTACTCCTACTACTACTACTCTACTACTACGACTACTACTACTACTACTACTACTACTACTACTACTACTACTACTACTACTACTACTACTACTACTACTACTACTACTACTACTACTACTACTACTACTACTACTACTACTACTACTACTACTACTACTACTACTACTACTACTACTACTACTACTACTACTACTACTACTA
>CAUYUJ010021517.1:0-42500 GCA_963575745.1 Prorocentrum cordatum | reverse complement strand
CAGGGCGAAGACGAACCCGCCGCCTAGCAGCCCGAGGAGCAGAAGCGCTGGGCCGACAGAGCCAACAAGGCCGAGCACGTCCTGATCTGCTTGCCTTCCGAGGCGCCCGCGCACTACACCTACCTCAAGGCCGGCGGTTGCTACAGTTGTCCTTACCCCAAGGTGCCCCCAGTTTTTCGCTCCGTTTCGAGGCGAATCCTGGAGGTGCCCTGGGCAGGGGGCACTTGTAGCAACGCCCGCCAAGGTCTCGAGGATCGGCGGGGGTGTCGCGGCGGAGTGCCGCGACGCCCTCAAGCAGCCGCTCGACAGCGCCAAGCAGGCCTAAAGGGCCACATGCGAACTCACACCTACACCCCGCCAATTCTGAGGGGGGGGGTAGGGTTCATTTTGCTCGGGAGCTGCCGAACGAAGTGAACCCCGCCCTCCTCCTCCTCGGAAGTCGCGGGGGAGGTCGGGGCAGGGTTCGCACGTGGCCCCCCAAGGCCGCCATGGGGATCCCCCGCAAGCTCGACGCCATTGGCCCTGGCGAGACCTGCCCTGCGAGGAGCAACGAGATGTTCCAGGCCGACGCCTGCCCCTGCGGCCTGCGGACGAGTCGCTGGATCGAGCGCGCCCCGCGCGAGATCCGAGGCGAGGGCCGCCAAGCACCAGCGAGCATCAGCACCATGCGCGCCCGAGGCAACGGGTGGATCAACAAGCTCAGGGAGGCCAGCGACAACGACTCGGCCAGAACCAAGGCAAAGGCCCAGAGCAAGGCCAAGTCCACGCCCTTCAAGGACCCCACGGCAGTCGAGCCGAAGCACGCCACCTTCGAGGAGACAAGCGCTGCCGCCCAGGCCTGCACCAAGTGCCCCCCGCGCAAGGACGGCCCCGAAGGGTGCCCAGCCTGCGCGGGCGAGCGGTTCGAGGTCGTGCGCAGGAGAGGTTTCTTGGGCAGGAGCGCCAAGGACCTCTCTTGCGCAGGCAAGTTGTAGCCACGAGACTCGAGATCTCCCGGGTCAGTCTCGCGCCAAGATCTACAAGGTCAGTCTACACGAGCGCCCAGGATCACCCCGATCATCACCATCGCCTTCGCCAGGAAGATCGTTGAGTATCCCCGCCAGACCCCCGAACATTACTTTCTCCAGGGGTTTATTATCGGGAGCACTGGGTTATATGTCTGGGGAAGGAATAGCTGCGCAAGCATGAACTTCCAGAGCTCCGCGCGAACTTTCTGGACCGACGCGGGGCCCCGCTGACGGCGCCTCCAGCGCCGCGCATGGCGCGCTCCGCCCGCCAGGGGGGGAGGTCCGGCGCCGGCCCAAGAAATCCGGGAGGCTCCGAAAGTTGATATCAGTTTTCTACGTTTTTGAAGGCGCTCAACTCCCAGCTCGACACCACGAAGCTTGCGGTCCAGGACCTCCTGGCCTCGCGGGTCCGGCAGGTGGACGTGGAGGACGCGGTGGGCGCGAGCGCGAGGCAGCTCGAGGGCATGCACGCCAGCCTCGACGGCCGCGTCGAGGAGCTCGCGCGGCTGTTCGACGAGCATGCGGAGCGCACCGACGGCACGCTGGAGGAGGCGCGTCGCGCGACGGACGCGCAGATCAACGAGCATAGCAGCCAGGTGACGCAGAAGAACAAACAGCACGCACGTAAACTTCAAGGAGCTACGAGCGGGTTCTTTTGATCTGCGCTGGGCCCTCCTGGCGGCGACTCTGGCACCGCGCTTGGCGCGCCCCGCGCGCCTGGGACGGAGTCCAGCGCAGATCCAAGCAGCCCGCGCGCACCTACAACTGTTTATCCTTGTGCCGTCTTGTGTCGCTTTGAGGTGGCGCAGCTCCTCGAGCGTAGCCTGCACCCCATCAACGCCTACCTAAACACCATGAGGGTGAAGGCCGACCAGGCCCGCGTCGAGCTCGACAGCCTGAGCGTGCGGGCCTCAGACTTGAGTCGGGCCTGTCCCTCTACTGGAGGAAATTCAAAAATAGTCCAAAGATAGTCTGGGGACGATGTTTTGAACATTGTTTGGCTATTTGGTTTTTTTGGTGTGTTCTTAATTTTTCGCCCAAACTACCCTTGTATGGGGGACATGCCCGACCTAACCTCAGACCCGCAGGTGGTGCCTCCGCACCGCCACCGAGCTTGGCGCTGGGGCCGCCCTGGGATCCGGCCGCGCACGGGGCCCCCCCAAGCCTTGGCCAGGAGGGGCGTGGACACCATGCCAGGAGGAGGAGGAGGAGGAGGACGAGGAGGAGGACGAGGAGGAGGAGGAGGAGGAAGAGGAGGAGGAGGCGGAGGTGGAGGAGGAGGCGGAGGCGGAGGCAGAGGCGGAGGCGGAGGCGGAGGCGGAGGCGGAGGCGGAGGCGGCGTGCGGGTCGCTTCTGCATGTGTCGCCGCGCCGTCTGTGCCGAGGCGTGGCCTGCCGTCTCTGGGGGAGGGCGCCCCGGGGCACCGGGGCAGGCGCCGCCTCGGACGCGGTGGGCGTGCCGTGGGGTTCGCTGCGGTGCCAGCTTCGCCCATCCGGGGCGCGGGGCGCAGGGTTTGTCAGTATCGTTTAACCGTCCCCATTTGGCTGTCATTTGGGGGGTTGCTCCTACAGGGCAGTCAGAGGGGGGGCCTCGCGTATACATAAGTTTGCCCAAAGATTTTTGGGGGGTGGGAGGCGGGGGTGGCGGACATCGACGGCGACAGCCCCGAAAGTATAGAAGGCTGCCATTGTGAACAAAGAATTCGTTGCGGGTGCGAAGCCCAGTCTCGAAGGGGATGAGCATGGGGATGGGGACTCCCCATCCCCATGCTCATCCCCTTCGAGACCCCCGCCAAATTACCACCCCAGTTGGGGATACACCCCCCGAAACCCGAAGAATACGGCCTGTATCCCCATCTAGGGGGTAAATCGCCTAGTGGGGCCCAGGCCACGCCGCTGGGGATGGGGATCGGTTAAACGATACTCAGGGTTTGCCGTGGGTGCCGTGGTGTTGGTTTCGTCCACGTGAGCGCGTCGGGAACAGACGGCCCGACCAGATCCCCCACGCTGCGGGGCCGCCGCGGCAGGCTTCCAGCACAGAAGGAGCTTCCCACATGAGGCAAAGGACCGTCAGAAAGCCCACATTGGTTTCCCCCATCGTCAGGCCAGAGAGTTCACTGGAAACCCATGCCAAGAAACACCCCGCCAGCTTCCAGAGTGCCATTGGTTTCTTTGGTTTCGATGATTTTGCTATGGAAAGCGCGACGTCCCCACACCAAAAATCAATGGACGTCCTGGGATCTCAGGATTGGGTTTCTTGTGGAAGGTTTCTTGTGGTCAAGCTCCTACTGTTTCTGAACGCTTCTAAAGACTGGAGTGAAGTCCGTGCATGCCTAAGCCTCATCACATTCTGGACCACTCTCTTGTACATCGTCCCACGGGTTTCACTCGGGGGCCTCATGTTCGGAAGCCCCAGTGAGGCCCGAATCCCGAACCTCCCATGAGGGGGGGACGAGACTTTCAACTGTTGCTGCGGGTCATCCTTCGCGTGGATCGTCGCCACATTGGCACTGGCGTCGATCGTCGGCACTGTTCGTCGCCATGAGATCCACATTCATAAGCCGCGCACTCGGGGCACCCGACCACATGCGATGGCAAGTACGCCAGCCCATGCGCAGTGAACCGAAGCAGATCGCGCCCACAAGGCTTGCTCGTGGCAGGAAGGGCTGGAGAGAGGGTCAGCGAGAACGCCACTCCAGGCCGTTTTGCCAGGGCCACAGAAGAGGCGGGGCCGGAGGATCGCGCCGCATCGCCAATGCGGCACGATGCAGAGCCTGGCTTTCCTCATCCCGACGCCGCCGATGCACCGGCGATGCGGTGCGACCCTTCCAGTTCTGGCCACCCTCGGGCGCCCTCTGGAGGGCCTGGGGCGCCACAGCCGCTGCTCGGCTTGGCCCTCGCCGTCTCCCGCACATCGCTTTCCACCGCCCCCGCTCCTGTTTTGGCGGCACGACCAGGGTTGGGGGGGGAGGCACCCTCGCACATGGCCGACGAAGGCGCGAGGAGGGATAGAGCCAGGAGGACTGCTGTGGGATGGGCCCTTTCGCGGCGGCGCCCAGGGGTGGATGCAGTGGGGGGGGGGGGAAGGCTGCCATGGGCCCCTATCCTACCACTCGCCTCCCTCTGCCACTCCCCACTCCCCTCCCCCCCATGCCTGCCTCCTCCCTTGCCCCATCCCACTCATCGCCCTCCTCCCCCGCTCCACCCACCCTCCTCCCCCTAGATCGCTCACCCTCCTTGCCCCCCCGCCCCCTCCCTCCCCCGCTTCCCTCTCCATTCCCCTCCCCCTGCTGCCGCCCTCTCTCACTCCACCTCCCTGCCTGCCTCCCCACCCTCGTCCTTCGTTCATGCCCTCCCCGTCCCCAGATATCCGACGTCGCCCTTTTTTTTCACAAGGCGGCTCCCACGAGGTCTGGAGAAGGAGGACGAGGAGAAGGAGGAGGAGGAGGAGGAGGAGGAGGAGGAGGAGGAGGAGGAGAGGAGGAGGAGGACCTGGAGGACCTGGCACGCATCCTCAGGAGTATCCCAGGCCGGGGGGGGGGGAGGCCCGAGGCGCTCGACCTCCGCGGCACGAGCGGGGCCCGAGCGGGGGAGCGAGCACAAGCACCCGCAAAGGCACGAGAGGCGCCCTCCTCAGAACGCAGTCCCCAGGCCTGCGCGCTGGCCAGAACATCGACTGGGCAGTGCCAGGGGGGGTCACCACTAGCTGGGTTACAGCATCATCCTCCTCCTTCTCCTCCTCCTCCTCCTCCTCCTCCTCCTCCTCCTCCTCCTCCTCCCCCTCCTCCTCCCCTCCTTGGAAATCGAGGGTCGAGGAGGATCAAGGATCGGGGCGGCTCTGGACGTTGTTGGACGTCCTTGAGAGTCTGGGAGGCCCAGAGGGGGATCCGTTTCAACGAGGAGGTGCCGACCACCCCCACCCTTGTGGTGACCCCCTTTGGCACTGACTGGATCGAGGCGGGTCCAGCCGTGGCCGCGAGAAGTCTCCTGGAGGCCCAAAGAGGGGGCCACTTGAGGCCCGAAATTGGTTCGACAAAGGCCGACGGAGAGGCCGCAAAGCTAATCGTTGATCTCTCGGGCGTCTCTAGCCCTTCACAACGGTTAGCCTTTCGCCAAAATGGCTACGGCCCTCCTCCTCCTCCTCCTCCTCCTCCTCCTCCTTCTCCTCCTCTCCTCCTCCTCGTCCTCCTCCTTCCTTTCCTCGTCCTCCTCCTCCCCCTTCTGCTCCTCCTCCTCGTCATCCTCTTCTCCTCCCTCCTCTTCCCCCTCCTCTCCTCCTCCTCCTCCTCCTCCCCTCCTCTTCCTTCCTCCTCCCTCCTCCTCCTCCTCCCCTCCTCCTCCACTTCATCATCATCATCATCATCATCATCATCACATCATCATCATCATCATCATCATCATCAACATCAACATCAACATCCTTCGCCCCCATCTCCTCCTCCTTCTCCCCCCTCCTCCTCCTCCCCTCCTCCTCCTCTCATCCTCCTCCTCTTCTTCCTCCTTGTCCTCCTCCTCCTCCTCCTCACCATCCTCCTCTTTATCCTCCTCCCTCCTCTTCATGTTCGTGTTCCTCCTTCTCATCTTCCTCCTTTTTATTGCTCCTCAGCATCCTCCTCCTCATCATCCTCATCTTCCTCCTCATCCTCATCTTCTTCTTCCGCCTCCTCCTCCTCCGGTGTTTCCTCCTCCTCCTCCTCCTCCTCCTCTTTCTCCGCCTCCTCCTCCTCCTCCTCCCTCCCCCTCTTCTTCCTCATCCTGCTCCTCCTTATCCTCCTCTTCATCGTCATCATCATCACCATCATCAGCACCCTTTATCCTCCTCCTCCACCTCCTCCTCCTCCTCCTCTTCCTCCTCCACCTTCTTCTCCTTTTGCTGGCTCTTTCATCATCTCCTACAAGCTCGGCTCGAAGGGACTGGGTAAACGGAAAATATTATTATATAGATTGCAGCCTGGCCCACCACTCCCCTTCCTCCTGTCGGGAAGCTAAGGGCCAAGGCTTCGAGACATGCATTCCCCGTGGCCACGGCAACCTCCCACCGAGAAGTTGCGTGCGCTGCTGCTTAAATATTTTGCCGCACGGGGCCCCCAGGGCCCTCGCAGGGCCCGACGTGTAGGCCCCGCACCGCAAACAAAAAATCACGGGGAGTCCCGTTTCAATAACTCTACAAACGAACAATTTATGCGGGGGCTCTACCGCCAAATCCCTGACCTTCAGCAGGGCTGGGGTTAAGGCTGCACACACCCCTTTGGCAGTTTTAGACTTGAAACTCTTAGCACACTTGCAGCACCTACACATGGAACCATTCCACAGAACGGAGTGAGAGCGCTTACTTGCGACCTTCGGAGGCTCCACAGATCTCGATAAAGCCCTATCTAGCTTCCCAAACAGCTCTTGGGCTTTCGGGGTCTCGGCGAGAATATTGGTAACGCCTAACGCTACTTCACTACATCCCGACATCACGACTTCATATCTGTGGATGTTCTCCAGCGTCTGGGGATGGATCTTCGCCCCATCCTTGGCGAACTCATCCGCAAGGTCGTTTCCTCTCTGGTGACGTTATTGGATCCCAACCTGCTCCTCCCTGACATGGCCCTTGACCTTTTTGAGACCCCAAGCTGGAAACGTCTTCGAGTAGAGAGCCCGCCAAACTTCTGCCAGCGGGGTTCTGCCCGAGGTGGCAGCAAGAACATCCTGAGCTGAGAGCAGACTTTTGCAATCAACATGAATGGTAAAAGGCCTATCTGGATCGGCACGCCCTGGGTCTCCTCCAATGTGACTTAAGGCCTGCAGCAGCCCGTAACACTCTCCGAAAACCGCACTCTGAGGTAAGAACCCAGGAACGTTTCCAAAAACAGCCTGGACCAGGAGTCCCTCATCATCAACCGCAACCGCCGCCCAACCAGCTCTGGCCACCTGTTCATACGTACCTCCAAAACACGAACCATCCGAATAAATATGGACGTTCTGCGAAAATCTGAACTCCGAAATTGGGCCCTCTGGGCCTGCATATCTGACCTCCCCTTCCCACAGCGCAGGAACAATCCCGTCTGGTTGAGGAAGCCACAGATTACTGAAGAACGGATCATCCTCCCCAGCCTCCAGTCCCGCCTCCGCCCACTCTATCGGCATGTACTCACGCCTCTGCCCGGCAAAGTTCGAACACTCGAAAGCCCTGTGCCAGACGCTGTCCAGGCGCAGCTGTTTCTAGCAGAACGGGCAGGTAGGCTCCACCTGATACCTCCATCTGTGCAGGTGCGCCGCCGTGACGTAGCTTCTAGTGAACACCTGCTTCACAACACGTTTGAGGTTCTTTCCCTTGGAGCCATTCCAAAACGCTCTGGGGAGTCCGTCCACAGTCCTCTGTCTAAAATTTCTTGAGCTCGCTGGTGTTCACTACTGCCTAAATACTTCTGCATGCTAGTGGCCACGAACTCCTTACCTAGATCCTTGAAGAAGTAGTTAGATACCTGCACATAGGGGATCTCCGTGAGCACACAAGGGGTCCCCGACCGCATTGAGAATAATCCAGGACCTCTGATCTCCCAAGACGCCTTCTTAAGCCATAACAGCATATCCCCACAGGACCCCATGACAACGTGTCCCAAGAGGCCGAATCACGTTTTTCTTCGTAGTCCCTGACATAGTTGAGGATGCGATTTAGCTCACCAATATTTAGACAGCCCCCTGGCTTGTGTACTGGGTCGGAGGCCAACCGGAACTCCTTTGCATATCTGGTGACAGTAGCTCTTGCATGCTTCAACGGATCCCGCTGCGGCTCGAGGGCAAACGCCAAGTTGAGGTCAGCCCCGCAGCTCGTGAGACCGAGCATGGCCGCCGCCTGCGAACGTAATCTCCTAATCTCGCGAGGGTTCCATCCCACCACCTCCTCCCCGTAGGTCGTGGCGGGTTTCACCCCACAAAACCAGATATTTGCCCTGGATCTCCTTGGATTGTTTAAACTCATGATCTTGTTGAGGCGTCCCGACTGCAGTGTCCATCGCTCCCTTCTCTTTTGTTTGGCATGTTTGACCCCTTTGTGTTCCCCTGGGTTGAAGTCCACGCCTAAGTTGACCAGCGAGACATCATACTGGCCAGCATATTGGGCGAGGTTCTGCTTAGCAAAGCGCACCAGATCCTCGCTGGTGCCCGTGATACAGAACTTCTTCATCGCAAAGGTCAAATTAAAGAGCTTAGAGAGAAGGTCTATCAGGAACGCGAGCGCCAGCGCCATGTTGTGCACGCACTTAAACATGTCTGCACAGCGCTCGTTCAGACTGAAGTCATCTACGTGGACCGGCTGATCTGTCGAAAAACCCTGCTCCAGGAAATTGTTGACCGTCGGTATACAATAACCCTTGAATTCAAAAGTAGCCGTACTGCTTCCTGCGACAATCCCGTGATGTGGAACCAGCCCTTTGGACATGACCCCGTCTAAATTCAACATACGCTCCCACGCTTACGTGTGCAACGCAAAACGCAATGTGTACAGCGGGTACTGCCAATCTATGGCACTCTGCACAAGTTGCGGATGATGCACATGCTCATAGCACTGAGTGAGGTCGGCTAGCAGGCTGAGCACGTGCTTCTTATCTGATGTGGCCAGGTCCCCTCGAACTTGCTGCCTCCAGACCGTGTCCGCGGGTGACCTCCCAGATCTCATGTTGAAGACTCCCAAATCTTTTTACTTGTGCCCCCAATGTTTACAATCCCTAGAATGCCATCTGGACACCATCCGAACCGTGCTCTGAAAGAACCCAATCGACCTCCTTCCCGACACTCGCTTGCGAAAGAGCGCGAGGACGAGCTTCCTCATCCAGGTGGGCGCCACACCCACGACCGTCATGACTGCCATGACCTGCCGAAAGACACCTAGGGCCTCACCACCGAGCAAATTAAAGTGTCTGGGGTGAAACCATCGGCTGCAGTTGTACTTCTTTTAAAAGACTTGCTTAATGCACGGATCTCCTCAATGTTCGGGGGTTTCGGGATCGCCATGTCCTCGGGCCGCACGATCTCCATTTCCTCCTTAGCTTCCTCCCCCAAGCTTTGCTCCATGTCAGTTCCTCCTCCTCCAACTGACGGGTTAAACACGACGTGTAGTGCTCATCATCTGTGGGGTGGAGGTCCTGCTTTCGTTCATTTGCCACCTTCGTGTAGGCGTGCGCCCACTTGGCTCCACCAGCAAGGGCCTCCGTGCACCAGTCGCCCCACTTGGCGGCCTTCTCGGCTCTCTCGCGCGGCAGGCACTGCGCCGCCTGAAAATCTGCGAAGTTCTGGAGGGTTGTGAAATTGTTGACTATCACATCTATGAACAGAATCTCATGGTGTACCCAGAATATCCCAAGAGCCGCCCGCAATAGGCCCATCCAGGCCTCACGTCCTCCAGGGTAGTGGTACCTGAAAGTACCTCCCGTCTCTGTCGCTTTGCAAGTGGCCTTTAGAAGCTTTGTGAAGTAATCGGCACGTGTGTAATATTTTCCGGATTTCACCAGGCTGGCAATTTCGTTGCATCTGCGGGCTAACCAATGAAGGGCCCGCCTCTTCTTCCTATTCCTCCTCCTCCTCCACATCATCATCGTCATCATCAGCATCATCAGCAGCATCATCAGCAGCAGCATCAGCATCATCAGTATGCTCAGTATCATCAGCATCATCAGCATCATCATGTTCCACCTCCTCCTCCTCCCCCTCCTCCTCCTCGTCCTCCTACTCCTCCTCCTCATCCTCCTCCTCCTCCTCCTCCTCCTCCTCCTCCTCCTCCTCCTCCTCCTCCTCCTCCTCATCGTCATCAGCATCATCATCATCATCATCATCATCATCATGATCGCCATCATCATCAGCATCATCATCATATTCTTCCTCCTCCTCCTCCCCCTCCTCCCCCTCCTCGTCCTCCTCCTCATCCTCTTCCTCCTCCTCCTCCACCTCCTCCTCCTCCTCCTCTTCCTCCTCCTCCTCCTCCTCCTCCTCTCCTCCTCCTCCTCCGCCTCCTCCTCCTCTTCCTTTCCTTCCTCATCCTCCTCCTCTCCTCCTCTTCCTCCTCGCCCTCCTCCGCCTCCTCCTCCGCCTCTCCTCCGCCTCCTCCTCCTCCTCCTCCTCCTCCTCCTCCTCCTCCTCCTCCTCCTTCTCCTCCTCCTCCCTCCTCCTCCTCGTCTTCCTCCTCTCCCCTCTCCTCCTCCTCCTCCTCCTCCTACTCCTCCTCCCCCCTTTATGTTTATGTCATGTATCCCTCTGACTATGATTTCCCCCCCCCGACCCTCGACTCCCGACGCCACGATGTTTTCCATGATGTGTACCCCCGGAGTTCTGGACCCCTTCACGGCGACCGATTTCTCATCATGAGTCATCATGAGTCGTGTTTTCGGTCGGTCTTGGGGCCTCGCTCGAGGGCCCCCAGAGGCCGAAGGCAAGGGGAAAAGATCCCGCCGTGCTTCTTGTTTGGCCACGACTCCAGCGGGTCTGAGCCTCGGCCCCCCCGCCCAGAAGGCCACTGGTCAGCGTCGCTGCGGCTCCGAAGAACGAAAACAGAGGACGGCAGCAAAAAGAGGCCTCGCCCCCGCCCACGGCAAGCCTGGCGGCCGCCAGGCGCGCGTGCCCGAGCTCGCCGAGTCGCTGCGGGGCACGGCGGCGCGGCTCGAGGAGCGGGTGCCGCCAGAAGTGCCCTTGGCCCAGGGCGCCCCCAGGATGACCAGGAAGTCTGGCATATCCCCCATACAGAAGGAATAGTCAAGAATAGTAGACAAGTAGTTAGGGAGCGATGTTTCGTACTCTTGTGGCTAGTTTGATTATGGCTTTGTTAGTTTCACTGTTCTTACAAAACCCGCCTGTAGGAGGACATGCCCGACCTAAGACTTCCAAAAAGGCCCCCACGGCCTCCAGAGCACCCCCATCACGATTCAGAGGGGCCCTCAAGAAGCGAAAAATCAGCCAGCAAACGCATGGAGGCTGCAGACCCGGGCAGGTCACAGGAGGAAGAGAGAGGGCGAAGGGAGGGGAGGAAGCGGCAGCAGGAAACGGAAAAGCGGGGCAGGGGGAGGGGAGAAGGGAACAGCGGGGCAAAGACGAGGCAACGAAAAAAGAGGGGGGGGGGAGCGAAAAAAGGGGAACCACACGGCAAAAACGAGAGAAAAAAACGAGAAGACGAAATCTGCAGCTCCGAAAGGAGGCGAAAAAGGGGCGGGGGGCGGGGGGAGGGCCCAGCCAGCAGCCCCCGAGAGGAGGGCGACGCCCGGCACGGCGAGCGCGCCGACGAGGCGCCGCTCGGATCGCTCGCGGCCCCGGGCGGCGGGGGGGGTCGTTCGTCCTCGCCTTGCCCCTCCACCTCATCCTCCTCCTCCTCCTCCTCCTCCTCCTCCTCCTCCTCCTCCCCTCCTCCTCCTCTCCTGCTCCGCCCCGTCCTCTCGCCTCGTCCTCCTCCTCCTCCCTCCTACTCTTACTCCTCCTCCTCCTCCTCCTCCTCCTCCTCCCCTCCTCCTCCTCCTCCCTCCTCCTCCTCCTCCTCCTCCTCCTCCTCCTCCTCCTCCTCCTCCTCCTCCTCCTCCTCCTCCTCCTCCTCCTCCTCCTCCTCCTCCTCCTCCTCCTCGTTATCCTCCTCCTCTCTTCTCTCCTCTCTCCTCTCTCCTCTCTTCTCTCCTGGCGTCCAGCGCTCGAGGATCCCAGACTTAAGTCGGGCGTGTCCCTCTGCAGGAGGAACATTCAAAAATAGTCAGAACGGTAGTTTGGAGACGTTTATTTTCCGACTCTCTTCGACTGTTTTGGAGTATGTTGTGACTATTTTGAGCTGGTCTTCCAAAATCTGCCTGTAGGGGGACATGCCCGACCTAATCCCAGATCTCCGGCAGCATGAGCTGTCCACCGGCGGCTTGTCCCCGATCTCTGCCTCCTGGGGCCAGGTGCAGAGTGGGAGTTGCAGCGGCGTGTTGCGGCAGCGGCTTGGCCCAAGAAGGCTAAGCCAGGGAGCGCCTCTCAGGGTCATCATCATCAGCAGCATCAGCAGCAGAATTGTCTTCAGCAGCAGCAGCAGCAGCATCAGCAGCAGCAGCAGCATCAGCAGCAGCATCAGCATCATCAGCAGCACCAGTATCATGGTGCGCAGGCCGGAACTTCAGCCGACTTTAACAAAATTGAGAGGGGGCCGTGGTCGGCGCTTTGGGGGAGCGCGCCGACGTCGGCCAGGCCTGGGCCCCCAGAGGGGCCAAGGAGCCTCGAGCCCCCCCCCGCCCTCGCCCTGCGTGAGCAGCGCCGTCGTCGAGAGTGTGGGCCCTCGATCCTCGATCCTCGATCCCCTCCTCGATCCACAATCCTACCTCGATCCCCTCCTCGATCCTCGATCCCCTCCTCGATCCTACCTCTCGATCCTCGATCCCCTCCTGGATCCTGCCTCTCGATCCCCGCCTCCTCGATCCTCGATGTCGACCCGTGGGGCCCATCATCGGGCCCCCCGGAGCCTCAGAAAGGGCTCCGGGGCGCAAAGCTACCAGGGGGAAGGGGTCGGGAGCTCGGGGTCCCTGGGCGGCGGCTCTTCCTGGCTTTCGCCCCATGGGGCCCGCTATCGGGCCCCAGGGGCCTCAGAAACGGCTCCGGGGCGCAAAGCTATCACAGGGAAGGAGTCGGGAGCTCGGGGGCCCTGGTCGGCGGCTTTGCCTGGATTTCGCCCCATGGGGCCCCATGATCGGGCCCCAGGGGCTTCAGAAATGGCTCCGGGGCGCGAAACTACCACGGGGAAGGAGTCGGGAGCTCGGGGGCCCTGGGCGGCAGTGTCGAGATCGTCGTGAGGTACAAGGCCTGATGCATGGAATTTGTGGAACCGCCGGGGCTCCGCATGTCTCTTGGAACGGGCTACTGTCATCAGACGGAAGGCCAACCACACTCTTTTACAGGCTCCATTCGTCGTGGAGCGCTTCCCGGGCGAGGTCATCTCGAGGGCCGTCGCCTTTGCCAGTATACTTTCCAACCATCCTGCGGTGTTGGGTCCTCGCTTCGAAGAGAAAGCGCCCCACGTTCCTTCCTTCCTTCCTTCCCTCCTCCCCTCCTCTCCTCCTCCCCCTCCTCCCTCCTCCCATCCCTGCCTCTGCTCTCCTCATGCCCATAACATTTCGGCACACCCCTCAAATGTTTCGTGGTCCCATACGGAGCTCCACCGAAGGCCCCATTGGCGGTGCCCAAATGCGTCCCGCCACCCATGTCGGCACACGCCTCACACGCTTCGTGGCCCCATAGGGAGCTCCACCGAAGGCCCCAGTGACGGTGCCCCATGCGTCGCCGCCACCCATTTCGGCACTTCCTCGCTTTCTTCGTGGCCCCATAGGGAGCTCCACCGAAGGCCCCAATGTCGGTGCCCACATGCGTTCCCGCCACCCATTTCGGAGCACCCCTCACACGTTTCAAGGCCCCATAGGAAGCTCCACCGAAGGCCGCAGTGGCAGTGCTCACATGCGCCCCCGCCACTGATTTTGGCACATCAGTCACACGTTTCGTGGCCACTTTGGGAGCTCCACCGATGGCTCCAGTGGCGGTGCCCACATGCGGCCCCGCCACCCATGTCGGCACACCCCACATGCGTCCCCGCCACCCGTTTCCGCAAAGCCCCAATCGCGGTGCCGACATGCGTCCCTGCAACCGATTTCGGCACACCCTTCGCACGTTTCGTGGTCCCACAGGGAGCTCCACCGAAGGCCCCATTGGCGGTGCCCAAATGCGTCCCCGCCATCCGTGTCGGCACACGCCTCACACGTTTCGTGGCCCCACAAAAAGCTCCACCGAAGAGGTACTCAAAACTACGTTATTCACATCTGCATATGGTTGGGTCCTTCGCCAGGCTCATTATTTGCTTGAATTTCTGTTCGATTTTCAGACGTGTTCGTCGGTCCTTGAGGGTTTTTCCGGCCTCGGTGTGCATTCTTGCCGTTGCGCCTTGCCGAGGGCGTTCTGGCGGTGCCCAGATCCTTCCGAACGACCGCCGCAGACCCGCCCGAGTTCTGACCCGAGAACGAACCGTCTCCGCGTCGAGAAAAAATCTCGATTGAGAGGTTTGGTCGTTTTCGACCTCCAGGGGCCCCCGCCAGGCCTTGGGACCGTCAAAAAGCAGCTCGGAATGCAGAGCTGGTCCCCAGGAAGGGGTCCAGATCTATGGGGAACCGCTTCGTGGTGAACCGCTTTGACGACGTCGGAGGCATGGGACCTGGGGGCGTAAACGGATCTGTGCCGGGCCGCCCAGGGTGCCCCCAGCTGTTGGCTCCCTTTTGAAGCCCCCCCTCCTCCTCCTCCTTCTTCTTCTCCTCTTCCTTCTCCTCCTCCTCCTCCTCCTCCTCTTCCTCTTTCGCCTCCTCCTCCTCCTCCTCCCCCTCCTCCTCCTCCTCCTCTCCCTCCTCCTCCTCCCCCTCCTCCTCCTCCTCCTCCTCCTCCTCCTTCTCCTCCTCCTCCTCCTCCTCTCCCTCCTCCTTCGCCTCCCCTCCTCCTCCTCCTTCCTCCTTCTCCTCCCCCTCCTCCCCTCCTCCTCCTCCTCCTCCTCCTCCTCCTCCTCCTCCTCCTCCTCCTCCTCCTCCTCCTCCTCCTCCTCCTCCTCCTCCCCTCCTCCTCCTCCTCCTCCTCCTCCTCCTCCTCCTCCTCCTCCTCCTCCTCCTATCCTTATTCCTCATTAGATGATACCGGAGAAAAACCCCAATCAGGGCTATAGAGCTATATGGCTATAAAGTTGTAGGACTCTTGGGCTATTGGGCTATAGGGCTATAGGGCACCCCCGGGCACGCCCGGGCACCCGGGCACCCTGGCACCCCCGGGCACCCCCCGGGCACTTGGGCACCCCCGGGCTTCCGGGCACCCGGGCGTGCGGCGAAATTCGGCGGCAAACCTAACCTAACCATATGAATCCGCTAGGACCCCTACAGAGGCAAGCTCTGATTGGGGAAAAATATTATTCCTCCTCCTCCTCCTCCTCCTCCTCCTCCTCCTCCTCCTCCTCCTCCTCCTCCTCCTCCTCCTCCTCCTCCGATCCTTGTTCCTCATTAGAAAATACTCTTACCCCCTTCTGGCCGGCCGATAGGGGTTCCATCCAGGCCCTCCCATCCTACTTTCATATAAAAAACAAAAAATGCCTTTCTTGTCGTCGACGGTGCGAAATGCGCAGCTGAAATAGGACGCGGCGCACATCGCGCGCGGCCGTCAATCCGGGCCTTCCCTTCCTAACTGTAAAAAATCAATACGAAGTCGTCGTTGTTTCTCTCAACATGGCCTTTCTTGTCGTCGACGATGCGAAATGCGCAGCAGGAATGGGACGCGGTGCACATCGCGCGCAGACGTCTGGGGCAACCCCAAGCGGGAGGGGTCATCCTACTTGTCAAAACCATACAGAGTCGACATTGTGTTTCTCAGTGGGCATTTTCTTGTCGTCGGCTTTGCGAAATGCGTGGCAAGAAGGGGGCGCGGTGCACATCGCGCGCGACAGGGCGAAATGTCGCTCTCGCTTCGGCGCCGCACGCATGTTTTCTGAAAGTTGCGTTCCCGCTAAGGCGCGGCGCACCTTTTTCGCTCGCCAGTTCGTCGAGCGCCTAGGGCCCCCTGGGGCCTCCCAGGGTCTCCTGGGACATCCTGGGGCTTCCCGGGGCTTCCCCAGGGCCTCGTGGATCCTCCTGGAGCCTCCTGAGGCATCCTGGGGTTTCCTGGGATTCCCCGGGGGCTTCCTGACATGTCCTAGGGTGGCTTGAAGCCTCCTGGAATTATCTGGGGCTTCCTGGGCCCTCCTGAGGCCTCCTGGGGCTTCCAGGTGGTCGCTGGGGCTTCTCCTGAGGCCTCCTGGGGCCTCAGGAGGTTTCCTGGGGCCTCTTCGGCTCGTGCTAAAATGCCAGCGTAGTCTTTGAGACGCGCCAGGGGGTTCTCATCGGTAACCGCCATCGCGGTTGCATCAGCTGTGGCAAACCACCTAGCCGATTTGATTTCGGTCCCCAGTTGCGCCAGCACTGCTTCTTATGTTGTGGGAGGGTGGGTGGGAATGGGCATGCCATCATTGATTCGCTCGAGCTGGCTAGCTTGACTCCCACTCCTCCTCCTCCTCTTCTTCCTCCTCTTCCGTAGCCACTTTGGCTCAAGATGCTTGTTTGGCCCTGCCATGGAGTGGATACCGCTAGTCCGCGGCAGGCAAGGCTGTTCAGCCTGGCATTGATTTGCCTTTACTGCGGGAGCTGGGCCCCCGCCATTGTGTCTCCTGGCCTTTATTGCGGGCGTTGGGCCCCCGCCTCAGTGTCTGGCCTTCACTTCGGCAGTTGGGCCCCCGAGAGCAGGCTTTCATGTCGTGGCGATTCCGCGCCCCCTGGCACCAAAGGTGTGGTGGTCGCAAGCGTGGCTACGGAGTTGGTTGGCGGTCCGACCAAAAGGGCGCCTACTCAGCGTGCGGCTCGCGCGGGCATTGGGAGTTCGACAATTACGGCAACTGGCGTTGCAGCAAGCGCGGGTCCAACTACGTGGATGATCAAGCTGAGCCCGCTGCTCTCGGCGTCGCCTTCGCGAGCGAGCTCGAGCAGTTGGCCGAGAAGCTCCCGCATGTGGCAGGTGTCTTGGAGGGGTTGGGCGTTGCTGCAGCGGCCGCGCCCGTGGCTCAGCCTGAGCCCACTCCAGAGCCTGTTACAGAGAATGAGATGGAGAAGAAGGTTGCGGCTCGGCGCACTGCGCTGGCCAAGGAGGTTGAGGTCCAGTCCCGCGCAGAGCGCATCGCGCAGAGCGACGTGGAGGCGCGGCTCCCGTCGGCCGTGCGCCGTCGAGAAGCGCTTCAAGGAGCTGAGCATCACCATCGCGAGGCTGTCCTTCTGTTGGAGGAGAAGCAGAAGTTGCCACGCGCGGCTACGCTGGCGAAGGACGGGTTCGCGGAGGCCGGGCGGGGGGAAAAGCCTGGGGCGGCCAGGGGGGGGTGGCCCTAGACTTTGGGGCGATTCAGAAACACCGTGGTCGATTCAGAAGATGGGGCTGGGAGGAATAATCAGGTCATCCGTGTTATCGCGTGTGTCGGCGCGCCGCCTAACTTGTAGCGGAAGAGGTTCGCTCTCGCCCCGCAGACCAAAAAAGTGTGTCGGCGCGCCGTTTGTTCCGACGCGCGGCCTTCCGTCTTGGGGAGGGCGCTTCGGCCACCAGGGCAAGCGCCACTTCGGGCGCGGTGGGTTTGCCGTGGGTTTGCCGCGGTGCCAGCGTCGTCTACTTGGGGCGCGGGGCCGTGGGTTTGCCGTGGATTTGCGGTGTGGCCAGCGTCGTCCACTTGGGCGCGTCGACAGCAAACGGCGCAGCGATCCATCAGGATCATCGCAAATGTTGAGGGTGTGTACTACACGGTCGTACCCTGTATCTTCCCAACCACTTCTTCCCAACACGATAATTGTCTTCCTCGGTGATGACTCGGGGGGATATCGTGGCCGAGGCTCCCAGGAAGGGCGTGCTGGATGATGCAAAGGGTAGCGGGGGTGGAGGGGTGCGAGAGAGAGCGAGAGAGAGAGAGACCCAGACATGCTCGCGTCTTGGAGAAATAAGAAGACACCAAAAGACAAAAACAACAAACAAACAAAAAACGACGGGGGGGGTCGTCCTGGTTGGCTTCCGGGGGCCCTCACCTGGCCGCAGGACCGTCCAAAAACGACTCAGGATGAAAAGCCTGTGCTGCTGCAGAGCCCCCTCGGCCTTAGCGTAAACTCCTGGGTTTCACCATGATGAAATCAATTCTTTCGGCCACAGCTTCCAACTGCAGGCGTCCAGATGCTTGCCACGAGGCGTGAAGGCGCCCCGTGATACCTCAGAAAGCTCTCGTGCCGCCGGCGATGCGATGCGATGAAAAGCCTGTCTTGGGAAAACGGCTGGGGCGTCCGAGGACCGAGTACGCAAGAAATCTGGACATCGAGTGTTTGGAGAGAGAGAAAGAGAGAGAGAGAGAGAGAAAGAGAAAGAGAAAGAGAAAGAGAGAGAGAAAGAGAGGGATAGAGAGAAAAAAAAAAAAAAAAAAAAAAAAGAGAGAGCGAGAGAGAGAGACGACGACGACGACGACGACGACGACGACGACGACGACGACGACGACGACGACGACGACGACGACGACGACGACGACGACGACGACGACGACGACGACGACGACGGCGGCGGCGGCGGCGGCGGCGGCGGCGGCGGCGGCGACGACGACGACGACGACGACGACGACGCCGCCGCCGCCGACGCCAACGCCGACGCCGACGCCGACGCCGACGCCGACGCCGACGCCGACGCCGACGCCGACGCCGACGTCGACGCCGACGCCGCCGCCGCCGCCGCCGCCGCCGACGACGACGACGACGACGACGATCCGCGGGCAAGAACGGGGGCGGGCGGGCAGCAGCTTGCCGATCTGGTGGCCGAGCGATCTCGTCCTCCTGCCCCGCCCACGCCGCGTGCCCTGGGACGCTGACTGGGCCGCCCACCATCCGATCCGATGCTGCTCGATTCGCTGGTTGGGGCCGCGATTCCGATTCTCGGGCACTGCGAAGTGGCGGGCGATGAGTGGGCGGTGGACGAACTGTGCATGTGGTGCACCCCGAGAGGGGCACACCAGGTGTGCGTCTCGTCGCCTCCCCTTCACCGCCCCCCACGAAGCAGCGCCCAGGATCCGGTTCGGCTCACAGGCATCGGCTGGGGCCAGACGGAGCCCGGCGCGGCGATCCGATCTCGATCCGAGTCGCGGGCGATCCGATCCGTTTTCGATCCGATCGGATCTCCCGACTCGGTCCAGCTCAGGATTGCCTGTGCTCGTGCCCTCGGCCGCTGCCGCCTGTGCGCCGCCTTGGCCCCGCTGCCTCCCTCGCCTTCGGCGCGCTCCTCGCCTCCTTCCCCCTTGAGCAGCTCGTCGAGCTTGTCCCGGATCGTCTTGCGCGCGGGACTGGGTCTCCTGCAGCCACTCCACTGAAAGATGGTGTTCGCACAACTGTTTTGATCTGCGGGTCGAGAGCGAGCCTCATAGTGTTCGCACAACACGCACCTACAACAATATGATACATATACACATATAACAAGAATGATAAGAATAATAATAATAGTAATAATAATAATGATAATAATAATTATTAATATTATAATAAGAATAAGAATAACATTGATAATGATACTACTAATAATCATGATAATAATGCTAATCATAATAATAATAATAATAATAATAAGGATAATGATAATAATAATAATAATAACAATAATAATGATAATGGTAATGATACTGATAATCATGATAATAATAATAATAGTAACAATAATAATAGTAGTAATAATGCTAATAAGTATGGTCTTATATTTTTCACAATCAAAAAACAAAACGCATACATATATAATATCTATACTAATAATACAAATTTTTAACCAACTTATCCCGGTAAAGCAACCTAACAGCGATGTGTAGAAGCATATCTGAAAGCATTCCCCTTAAGATTCAGATGAAAATCCAGTTGTAGTATTCTGCTGTTCTCGCAGTCGTAGTCGCATTCGCGATGACAGTCGCAGCGGCAACGGCAGTCGCAGTCACAGCCTCAGCCTCAGCCTGCCTCAGCCTCAGCCTGCCTCAGCCTCAGCCTGCCTCAGCCTCAGCCTCAGCCTGCTTCAGCCTCAGCCTCAGTCTGCCTTCAGCCTCGGCCTCAGCCTCAGCCTGCCTCAGCCTCAGCCTGCATCAGCCTCAGCCTCAGCCTCAGCCTGCCTCAGCATCAGCCTGCCTCAGCCTCAGCCTCAGCCTGCCTCAGCCTCAGCCTCAGTCTGCTTCAGCCTCAGCCTCAGTCTGCCTTCAGCCTCGGCCTCAGCCTCAGCCTGCCTCAGCCTCAGCCTGCCTCGGCCGCAGCATCAGCCTGCCTCAGCATTCAAAATGTGGCCCAGGAATGGAGTTCTGGGAACTAGAAGAACACGAAGTGGCCTACAGTTGGCTCCGGGCATTCAAAATCATGCCCAGGAATGGAGTTCTGGGAACTCGAAGAGCACGAAGTGGCCTACAGTTGGCTCCGGGCATCCAAAATGTGGCCCGGGAATGGAGTTCTGGGAAATCGAAGAGCACGAAGTGGCCTACAGTTGGCTCCGGGCATCCAAAATGTGGCCCGGGAATGGAGTTCTGGGAAGTCGAAGAGCACGAAGTGGCCTACAGTTGGCTCCGGGCATCCAAAATGTGGCCCGGGAATGGAGTTCTGGGAGCACCAAGAGCGATTTTGCGAGGATGTCCCAAGCGATTTCGGCTTCGGCGGCAGCCGTTCCGGGTCCCGCCCAGACCCCCCTGAGGAGTCATGATGCTCTCTTTTGAGACCACTAGAAACCTATCAGCAAGAGCTGTTAGGTAACGTCCCCTCGCTCGCGGTGGAGCCCACCCGGCCCGCTGCCGCTGCGGCGCCACCCGCGCGCCCTCCGGAGAGCCGCACGCGCCGCCAGCTGGCCCACGAGCTGGCCGACCTGGCGAAGGCGCAGCTGCAGCAGAGCGATCTGGCCCAGCAGCAGGGCGAGGAGCTGGCGGAGCAGGCCCGCTGGCTGCTGCTCCTCCTCCGCCTCCTGGTCCTCCTCCTCCTCCTCCTCCTCCTCCACCTCCTCCTCCTCCTCCTCCTCCTCTTCCTCCTCCTCCTCCTCCTCCTCGACCTCCTCCTCCTCCTCCTCCTCGACTCCTCCTCCTCCTCCTCCTCCTCCTCCTCCTGCTCCTCCTCCTCCTCCTCCTCCTCCTCCTCCTCCTCCTCCTCGTGCTGCTCCTCCTCTTCCTCTTCATCCTCATCGTCAATTCCTTCTCCTTATACATAACTTCTCCCTGTCGCATCCCGAGACCATGTTTTAGGGCGGGTCGGGCGTTTCGCCTGAGACTTCCTCACCATTCGTGATTCTGAAGCTAAAAGAATACAACCGTTTCAAAAAAAGGAGGCGGGTGTTTTTCAAAATGTGGCTCTCGCCTCAGCGCCGCGCACATTCGTTCTACAAAAATCAAGAGTTTCACATATTGAGGGCGAGTCGCGTTCGAAATGTGGCTCTCGCTTTAGCGCCGCGCACATTCATTTCAAATATTCGCAAGAGTTTCACATGTTGAGGGCGAGTCGTTTTCAAAATGTGGCTCTCGCTTTAGCGCCGCGCACACTCTTCTTACACATGTGCAAGAGCTTCGCGGAGTGAGGGCGGCTGTTTTTCAAAATGTGGCTATCGCTTTAGCGTTGCGCACATTCGCTTTAAAAGATTGCAAGAGCTCCACGGACTCCCATGATCAACGTACCAGAAATGGTGTTTTGGAAAGGATTCAGGCTTAGGAGGTGCACAAGTTGTGTTGATTCGTGGTGTTCAAGTCCCAGGAATGGCGATCTGGCACGATCCAGGATCGCCAAGACGCAACAGTCAGTTTCGTCTGTGGCGCTGGAATATCAAGAATACTGTTTTGGCATGCTTCAGGGTCTTCAAACGGTTGTCTTCCAACGAGGCAATTCCCTCAGTAACAATGAACCGTTGTAGGGGCTTATGAAGAGGGAGCTTGGAGGGAGGGTTTATTCCAACATCGTTGATGCCTCTTGGCTTTACGCTGCTCCTCCTCCTCCTGCTCCTGATGTTCCTCATCCGCCTCCTCCTTTTCTTCCATCCTCCTCCTCCTCCTCCTCCTCCTCCTCCTCCTCCTCCTCCTCCTCCCTCCCTCCTCCCTCCTCCTCTTTCTCCTCCTCTTCCTGCTCCCCCATCCTCCTCCTCCTCCTCCTCCTCCTCCTCCTCCTCCTCCTCCTCCTCCTCCTCCTCCTGCTCCTCGTCTTCCCGCTGCTCATCATCGTCCTCCTCCTCCTCCTCCTCCTCCTCCTCCTCCTCCTCCTCCTCCTCCTCCTCCTCCTCCCCCTCCTCCTCCTGGACGCGGCCGCCAGCGGGTGGAGAGTTGCACGCTCTGGAGAGCCGCACGTTCCAAGTCCCCTTCGGTGTGGGGGGGGGACACGGCGCCGCCGCTGCGGCTGCGGAGAGCGGGCATTCGACAACCGCGGGGGGCGGAGCGCTTGGCCTTGTCGCGTTGCGCCACGTTCGGCCCCTTCGTGGGCCGAGCGCTTGCTTGCAGCACGGACCCCGTGGGCTTCGTTGGTTACTCCAGATTTCGTAATACAAGGGAGGGGGTCTGGACCCTCCAAGACAAGCCGTTTCAGACCCCCCCCCCCGTGGGAGAACCCTCCAAAACATCGTCCCCAGACCCCCCCAGGCCCTCCAAGATAGCTTGGAAGAGACCCCCCCCGAAATGAGACCCCCCTCCCTTTATTACGAAGTCTGGAGTAACCTTCAGTTTCCTCCTTGAGTCGCCTGGGTATGTATTCGAAGCAGTCAGGCGCGCCCAAGTTCTGGCGGAGACTGGTTTTCTAGCTGAACAAGAGGGAATGGGTGGGAAAGGCCGCAGGATTAGGCTGATCCCTATAGAGTCGAGGAGGGATGATCACGGTGCTGTCGGTCGGAAGTGGATGCCATGTGGGGTCGCCGCGTTTGCGTCAATGGTTGCGCAATTAATTCCATCACCATCCTCCTCATTGGGAGGATGTATGTTCCTGAAGCGCGCGTGAAAGCAAAACGGGCCCGCAATCCGAAACACGAGGAGGAGCTGGGCCCCTCAATGTTGAGCCATGGACTGCAAAGTGTTCAGAAGTTCCCATGCTGACACAAGTTGGCTTCCACTACGCGTGGAGGTGTCTAGCCCGCGCGGCTCCAAGTGTAATAGGTAGCGCCGCAGCGCGTCAGATGTGGCTCCGAAAACGACGGCCAGCGACAGATTTAGATCCTGGGGTGTGGCGCGCAGCATAAGTACGCGTAGTCGTTGCCATGTCTCTGGGGGGTGGAGGGTGCGCGTCCTAGCGCTCTCGAAGCTCAGGCAGCACAGTCTGCCTGCCAGTCGGCAAGGGCAGATATGTTCCAGACGGCGTGTCCGTGTGTGTTCGGCCCAGCGCCAGGTCAGCGTGTCGCCTCCCCGCCATACATACCCGGATGCTGTGCGTTGATGGCGCACACGAAATGTGCGGAGATTCTTTTGAGGGCTTGGCCGCGCGCGCACCAGACCTGACCTTTCTCCGCCTTGACGCTGCGCGCCAGGCCGCGATCGCTAAAAAGTTTGCGTGTGCATTTGGTTTGCCTTCTGGCCTGCAGGTCCACACCGTACCAAGATGATCGCATGGCTGCTAGGTCGGGCACCACCACTCTGAATAGCAGCATCTCTCCTTGTTTCATTATCTACACCGCTCCGGTGATGCAGTGGCCTAATGTGGCGCCTGGCTGTCACGCTTCAATTACAGTGCTGGTCGCCGTGTGGGGTCAGCGTTTCATTCCACATCGGTTGGTCTGGTAGCCTTGCCAGTTGTTTTGCGCTTCATTGTCTGACACCGCTCTTTGGTGTTCCAGTGGCCGCCAACTCGCATCAGGCTACCTGCGCTTTAATTGACTTCGTGTTGAGTTGCCTCCTCGGTTGTCTGGCCGCTGCACGTTTCGCTTGGATGTACTGTTCCTTTGTTTCACACCACCCATGGCTGCACTTGACAGTGTGCAACGGCTTGTACACGGTGCCTTCGACAACGTTCGATCGCAATTAGCACTTCACCTGCTGCTCGCGCCTGAGGACCCCCTGCGCCGCCGATTTAGAACTGTGTTCGGCCTCCTGCGTGTCTCCCCTCCGCTGTCTCCCTCACGCCCGCCCTCCTCTTGTTCGACCTTGCCTGACAGGTGCCCAAGGGTCAATAGTCCACATCTCCTGGTCTCTTCTTCGGCCGCGTGGTGCCCCACCAGCGCTGCGGCGGCAGGAGGTGTGATCGGCATCTTCGCGTCTGTTCTGTTCCGTTCGCCGTCTGCCTCCCCGCGTTTGGCACGTGGTGACTTCAGCTCCTGAGAGCAAGTTTGGTGATGTTCGCGCCTGGACCCCTGACTACCAGGTTGGGCGCGTCCGTCTTTATCACAACTCACTGCAGTCGGAATGTTGGACGTATGCTCTTCAACGTTGAAATTCTGCAGCGCGCAGCATTGCATACTCAGTTGGTTGAGAGCTTTAGCGGCCCGCGATAGTAGAAAGTGTATCACGATTCAGGATTATTGGTCGAATGCCAGCTCTTAGAAAGAAGACTTGAGGATGGTGCCGATGTAGGTTTCCTCCACCACGGCCTTGCGAGGCCTGGCGGGAGCGTGGTGCCCCATCGAGTGTCATTAGCGTATTGGCGAGGTCGCTATTGCCGTGCTCGTCGACGACGTTGTGGACACCACGTAGATCTCATCCGTGGGTGGCAGGCAGGACCTTTCCATGCTTGCGGTTATGTGTGTATGTTCCGTCTCCGTTCCCTCCTCCTGTCCCTTGTTCGCCCCTTGTTCCTTACCAGGATCTTTGTTCCACTCGTCGTCCGATCATATATATATATACTATTCATGCATATCCGCCTTTTCCTGTCTACTCATGTTCCTCCTCCTCCATTTCTTCCTCCTCCTCCGCATCTTCATCCTCCCAGTCCTCCATCTTTCTCCTTCTCCTCACTCCACTTCGTTCTCTCCTCCTCCGCCACCTCCTGGTTTATCCTCTCACCTGCTCCGTCCTCGTCCCCCTCCTCCTCCTCCTCCTCCTCCTCCGTCTCCTCCTCCGCCTCCTCCTTCTTCAACCTCCTTACGCACACCCTGCAGGCACCTGAACTTACCTCCTCCTTCTGCTTCTGGGCGGGCGCCTGCTGTTGCCGACCAGGCTCGCGGATGCACGCCCCGCGCGGGGGGCGTGGAAGGAACGGTGGCCGCGCGGGCGGAGATGGCCCAGCGAGGCAGAGCAGCGCCCAGGGAACTTGTTTGAGAGCGCGTTGCTTTCGACAGAGCTTCGCACACATTGCGTTCATGACAGCCCGCTGCCGCCGAGATGCGATCGCACCTCTCACAGCGCTCGACCCTCTTCTGTTTCATACATACACGCCCCACCCCCCCCACCCCCAACCCAACAAAAAAACAAGAAATGCCCGCCACACCCAAAAACACGTGCCCCTCTTTGCGTGCGTGAGCGAGCGCGCATCGCCGCGCCGCTGCAGGTGCGCCACGGCATCAAGGACGGCCCCGACGGGAATCGGGAAGAGAGATCCGGGGGGGGGGGGGGGCATTCGTCTCTGCTTCGCGCTTTTTGCCAGGCCGTACCATTGATGTTCGTTTCGGGTATGCCCCACGTGATCCACGCGTGTCACAAGTATGGTTTTGTGCTGCCTGGTTTTGTGATTTGAGGTGACACGCTGGTTGGTGCTTTGAGCTCAGTGCGCCACGTGTATGGCTTATGTGTGCTAGCAACATCCGTGTTGGGCTTAGCCATTTGTCTCCACTCAGCTTACTCATCCAGCTTCACTCTCTCGGCATGACACGCTCATGGAATCGGGCGCGAAGTGGTGGATTGAATCCACGGAGCCGCGTGAGGCGAAACACAGATGCACCGATTTATATGGAAGAGTTCCGACTACGTGTGGCATTGGACACGCCTTACGGCCGGTGCCGCCGACCTTGAAGGGTAGCGACGACGACGACGACGACGACGACGACGGCGGCGGCGGCGACGACGACGACACTGACGTTCTGGAACCCTTCTTGGGGCTCTCTGGGCTCTCTGGGGAGCCTATGTGGCTCTGTCTGGGGGCCTATCACGCACACGCCGACTGGGTCGGCGGAATTGTATGTACACATACGTCTGTACGCATGTACGTTGTGTATGTATGTATGCATGTACGTATGTATGTACGTAGGTATGTGTGTGCACGTATGTATGTATGCATGCATACATGCATGGATGTATGGATACACGGATGTATGGATGTATGGTGGATGTATGGTGTACGTATGTATGTATGCATTTCTGTACGTATGCATGTAGGTAAGGAAACACACACACAGCGACATGGCGAGCGAGGGAAGGTGACAGGCGGAGGAGAGAGAGAGAGAGAGAGAGAAAAAAAAAAAAAAAAAAAAAAAAAAAAAAAAAAAAAAAAAAAAAAAAAAAAAAAAAAAAAAAAAAAGAGAGCAAGAGAGCGAGAGAGAGAGAGAGATCGAATAGGAAACCGATTTCGATGTAATCGCGCCCCGCAGGACGTTGTGAGCATGCTTTGGGGTGTTGGACGGTTCTCGCGCATTGAATCGAGAGGGGGGCGGCATCCTGCGCAAGACGCAACGGGTGATAAGATCCCAACGGTGGCCGTCCGAAGGGAGGGCCAGGCAGTAGGATCGATAGTCCTCCTGGTGATGCGCCCCTTTCTCTCATCACGTGGCAGTCGCTCGCGGTGTCGAAATCGTTGTGACCCAAGCCAACACCAAAATGTCAAGACGGAGAGCAAGAGCATGTGAGGTCGAGGACGGAGCCTGACAGTGAGCCAAACCTTGCGGCCCTGAGTGTTGTACAATCGTTTCGTTCATTCCGCCAGCCCATTGCGCATCACGGTGGCCGCATGGTGGTGTGTTTGTGCCCATAGGGAGCGGTGGGGCAGGCAGAGGACTGTCCTCGAGAAGACTTTCGGAGATGCGGCTCGCACCCTGTCGAAGCGAGCCGATAGGCTGCCCCAGAGGGCGCCAAGATGGCTCAAGAGAGCTCCAGCTGAGTTTCGCGACGTACGGTAGGTTCGCGTCGTGTCGACCAGCGGCGACCCCAACGCGGGCGTTCAAGGTTGAACGCCGCCGGCGACCCAGAATCGATCGATGTTGAACGATCGGACGTTGCGGCAGCGGCCGATCGTTCAAGGTTGAACGATCCCTGCGGTGTCAAAAACCAACGCTGGGGTCGGCACGACACGAACCTGCCGTACCCGGGTTGTGCGCCAGAGTCCCCGTGGAAACTTTTCTGTGGGACATGTGGGGCTTGCGGTGCCTGTCGTCAGACCTGTGGAGCTTTTGGGACGACGACCTGTAGGGTCTGCGAGACCTGCGAGACTTGTGGGACTTGCGAGGCCTGCGGGACCTCGAGAAGCGGCCCGCGCTGGGGCGAGAGCGCCATTCTGAACGACGGAAGCACAGTGCCAATCCGAAAGCGAGGCCCACGCTGCAGCGGGAGAGCCAGTCTTGAAGCACCGAAAACAGTCGGAGCTCAGAAACACAAATTGCTCGGCCCAATCCTGCGTGGAAAAACACAGGACGCGGAGGGGAGCAGGAGATGTTCCGGACATCTTCAGGGGAGAGAGGAGAGTAGTATTCAGATGGAGTGCTTAAAAAGGGAAGGAGACAAAGCGAGGGAGGCAGAGAGAGAGGGAGGTGCAAGGAGGGGCGGATGAGAGAGAGCGGAAGATGAAGGAGAGAGAGAAAGAGAACAAAAAAAAACAAAAAAACAAAAAAGAGGGGAAGAGAGAGGGAGAGGGAGAATAAGGGAAGCGTTAGGAGAGGACATGCGGAAGCGACGCTATGATTGCGATTCGAAGACAAGGTATGTCCGCGCACTGCTGGCCAGGGCCTCCACGAGCAGATTGCGCTGATCCGCGGGGGGCTTCAGAACACGGAGCGGGAGCTTGACACGCTGAGGCTGTCGGAGGGCCAGTAGTTGGAGCAGCACCAGAAATGGGAGCGCCAGGAACAGTATCAGCAGGGCCAGGAGGAGACTCCCGAGCAGGAGCAGGAATCGCCAGCAAGTGCACCGTTGACGATGCTGCGCTTGCCGCTGCTGTGACCGCCATTTCGAGCTGGAATTCTTGCTGCAACTGCAATCCGCGACCGCTCATGACGAAGTACGGTCAGTTCCGTGCCCCACACTGAGATTTCAGTGGAGGCCCCGGGGGTTGACAGTCGTGGTGGCCTGGAGGGCTTGATTCAACCCGCGGGAAGCCTGTCAGGCCAGCGCTCTGGGTACGCCATGGGGTTGCACGAGTCCGGGGCCTCGGATGCCGCCCGCGCCTTTCAGGCGATGACCCCCAGTAGCCGAGACGCAACGGCTTCGAATAGTTGCCAGCGCCACAAAGGTTTCGGAGAGGAGGAGGAGGAGGAGGAGGAGGAGGAGGAGGAGGAGGAGGAGGAGGAGGAGGGATGGAGGAGGAAGAGGAATGGAGGAGGAGGAGGAGGAGGAGGAGGAGGAGGAGGAGGAGGAGGAGGAATGGAGGAGGAATGGAATAATGGAGGAGGAGGAGGCCCTCAGAGCGCCAGGGACCCGCGCTGCAGCGGTGGACGGCCATGGACGGACCACACAACGCGAGGGGCGAGCGCTCGGCCTGGAACCCGAAGTATCCCGGTCGGGCTCCGAAGCCCTGGAGTGTCTCGGTCCGGTGTGCGCCCGCGGCTCCACTTCGGGGGTCAGCGCGCAGGGTGCTATCTCTCACCCCCGCGGCTCCTCCCCTGGAGCCCGCCACTGTCTGCCATTCTGGCGAGCTTGCCGCTGCCGCTGCCTCCCCAGGCATGCTCCCGTCGTGAGAAAGAGTCAGGGCGGGAGGCTCTTCGCTGTGTTCGTCCTCTGGGGGCCCCCGCCGGGCACCGGGACCAGCAAAAAGCGAGTCAGGATGAAGAGCCGGCCCCGGGAAAGGGTCAGGGCTTCCGGGGATTGCGCATTGCACAGGACTTCGCATGGCTGTGTCACATCACCCACCGCCGTCACCATCCCCTAAAACCCGGCGCTGCGAACAACCACAGCATCGGGAAAGATCAAGGCCGGAGCACTATGGACCTCATTTTTGTGCGCCAGCTTCCGAGCCGGATCGATATGTGATTGCCTTGGGGCCCAAACCAAGCGAAAATGCCCAGTGCAGAAATTGCAACGCCTGGATCTCAGGGTGTCCCCCCTTTTCCAGTGTCTCCTGCTTCACTGTCCCAATCTCTCATCGAATAAGCTGCTGAAAGGAAAAATCGAATCAATCTGGTACGTCGCGCCGCTTCGTCACTGGGCGCAATCCTAGATGGCCAGGGCGAGGCAATCTTGAAACCCCGCTGCTGGGGAAGGTCCCCTCTCAACAGCAGCCTCCGCTGCTGCACACAACCTTCCCCACAGGGCTGTAACAACCCCTGAGATCCGACGTCTCGAAAAAAATATCAGACATCGCGAAAGGTCACGACTGGAGCCCTAGACCCCTGCGACAATTTTCGAGCCGGATCGATATGTGAGAATCCCGGGGCCCGAATTTGGGCGAAAACGACCAGCCCGCTAAAATTGCGACACCAGGCTCTCAGGGACTGTCTTGGGGCCCCCGCGCGGTAAGCCCCACACCATTGGCACATCACCACAGGCAGAGGAGTGCGCCTTCTGCCCCTCCTCCTGGTCGGGCACGTTCCCGCTTGGCTCGGGGCTCCTTGCCGGCGCGCCGCGGTCGAGCCTAGCTGCCCGCCGGCCGCCCGCCGGAGAGAGGCAGCGCGACGTGGCCAGGCTGACCACGGAGCTGAAGACCCTCGAGGATCGGGGATTCGTAGAGCCCTGAGATTCTGGCGTCGCGATTTTTTCGAGCTGGGCGTTTTTGCCCAGATCCGGGCCCCGGGATCCTCTCGAAGTGGCGCAGGAAGATGGGGCCTAGGGCTCTAGCCGCGATTTTTCGCGATGTCTCAATGCTGTTCGAGACGTCGGACCTCAGGGCGGGGGGAGGTTATCCCAGGTTGGGGTTGGGGAAGGACCCCCGCCGGATGCGCGCGGCTCCCTCTGCAGGGGCCACTCGGGGCGGCTCCCCTCTCGAAAACCCCACTCGTGCCCCCGCCCTGCGTCCCCCCCGGAAGGAGAGGGTGGCGCAGTGGGTCCACACGCGCCCGCTGCCCGCCAAGATCAGCGAGGCGCGCCTGGCGCACCAGCTGGGACCCCCGCCTTCCCAGGCCCCCGGCGCTGCGAGGAGCGCCAGGCGGAGGTGTGTCTGTTGGCAGCTTCCCGCCCCCCTGGGGACCCTCGCCGGGCCCTGGGACCGTCCGAGAAGAGCCCAGAGGCAAGCTGGCTTTGCGGGACGGAGCCAGGTCGAGGATGAGTCCGTTCCAGCGCGTCCCGGAACGCTCTCGGAGCGCTCCGGAACGCTCTGAGAAGGCCGCGGCGCCCGAGACATCCTCCAGAGCCGCCGGATCTCAGAGGTTCTCGATCTGACATCACCCAATTTTATCCTCGTTCTGGCTTCTTCTTGAAGGTAACGCCTACGGCGAGTCACCGCCGCCCCTTGCCTTTTGGAATCGTCCATGTGGCCGCCAGACTATCGGACCACCGTGGAAACCCTTCGGGGAACACACGGTGAGAAAAAAGGAGCTGATGAGACGGAGGAAAAATAGAGAGGATGAGGAGGAAGAAGAGGAGGCGGAGGAGGCTGAGGAGGAGGAGGAGGAGGAGGACTTTTAGAGGCCTTCTGGGAGCTGCTTGTGGGCCTCTCGGAGGCTTCTTCGAAGCCTCCTTGGGCCACGGGGGGGCCTTTTGGGAGCTTCTTAGGGGCCTCTTTGGCCGTCTTAGGGCATTCCTGGCCCGTCTGACGCTGTCGGAAGACGTCTTGGGGGCCTCTCTGAACCTACTTAGGGCCCTCTTGGGGCGCTTCAGGGCCGTCTTGGAGGCCAGCTTGAGCGTCTTGAAGGCCTCTTGGGCCGTCTTGGGGCCCTCTTGGGGCCGTCTTGGAGACTTCTTGGTCCGTCATTGGTTCATGTTCGAGGCCTTTGGGGCCATCTTGGGGCGATCTTGGGGACCTCTTGGTCCGTCTTGGGCCGTCGGAAGGCCTAATATAAGCAAATGCCACAGAATCCTTCAAAAACCAAAGGAAATCAATGATTTTGACCTCTTCGGGTCCTCCTGGAGGACCTTTTGGAGGCCTCTTGGGTCGTCTTTGAGGCTTCCTGGGGGCCTCTTTGGCCATATCGGGCCGTCTTGGAGGCGTTTTGGACCCTCTTGGGCAGTCGTCGAGGCCATTTCGGACAATCTTGGCCGTCCAGAAGGCCATCTTGGGGACATCTTCAGCGAAAAAGACGGCGAGGCAGGCAGCCAGCGGCATGGACCGAAGCCCCAGGGGGAGTTTTCTTGGAAAAGAACAAAAACCAGAAGCAGTAGGATCTAGCACGCCAGGCACCCCTGTGATAAATCAACAGGGAGCGGCGGATCGAATGGCATTCGGCCCATCCCGACACCGTGCCTGAGTTGTGGGTATGCAGCCTATTGGATGTTCGTTGGGATCTCGTGGGGAGCCTCTCGGGGGCCTCTTGGAGGCAGGTTGAAGGCCACTTGGAGGCTGTTTTGTGGTCTCTTTGGGCGTCTTTTGGGCTTCTTGGAGGCATCTTGGGGCCTCTCGGGGGCCTCTCGGGGGCCTCTTGGGGGCCTCTTGGGGCCTCTTGAACGCTTCTTCGGTCCTCCTAGGGGCCTCTCGGGGCGGAAGGGTCAGATGTTCGGTTCGTGGTCCCTCTCATGGGCCTTTTTGGGGGCCATCTTGGAGCCCTCGTGGGCCGTCCCCTGAGATCCGATGCTTTGGGGAAACTACAGTAAATCATAATATATATATATATATATATATATATATAGTATTAAAGTATATATGAATTATTATATATATATATATATATATATTATATATATATATATTATATATAATATGTAATAAAATGTGATGTAATGTAATATAACATACGAGAGTAAAGTGTACTGTGATATAGTATACTTGGATACAGTACAGCACACTACACTACAATACAGTACATTGTAATATAGTTTAATACACTATGATATAATATTATTTGATATGATATAATATGATGTAATGTAATATAATATAGTGTAATATCATTTTCTACTTTAACATAGTATACCATATCATAATGCTATACACTAGCATATAATACAATATAATATAGTACAAAATGTAATAGAATTTGTCGTATAATATAATAGAACTAAAATGTTAGAATATTATATTATACCATGTAATGGAATGTAATAGAATACAATATTATATTATATAATACAATGTGGCATCATATACTATAATATGATGTGGTATCATATTATATGTTATGGTATAACATAATATATAAATAACGTAATAAAAGAATTACATGGTACAATAGATAGAATATCATATATTATACTGTACTACAATGTACTATACTATACGATGATAAAACAAAGCATAATTCAAATGCATATAGCACCATGTAGTGCAATATCGTAAAATATATTATAGGAGTATCGAATCTCATATATTTTAATGTGTTTCAAAATTATCTCATCGGATATGATGCTATATAGTATAATATGATATAACTTAATAATATAATACGATATAATATAAAATCACATAACTTCACATAACATAACATACTACAATACACTCTGATACAATATGATTAATACAATATAATACCATATAATATATTATAATATAATACATCATCATATAACATAATGTAATATAATATTATATAGTATGATATAAATATATATATATATATATATATATATATATATATGGTCGCACCCCCCCCAAGATCCCCATGTTGCTTCCTCCTCCTCTCCCTCCTCCTCCTTCCTTCTCCTTTCAGCTTCCTCCTCCTTCCCTCGTTTTCCTCCTCTTCCGCAGGCGGAACGTTTTTTTCTTTTTTTTCCTCCTCCCGCCCTCGGAGGCAATGTTTTTTTCCTTTTTTTCCCTGTGAAAACACAGGTTTTTCCCTATTTATCCTTTTTTTCCTCTTTTTCGGTCTTTCCCCTGGGGCGGCGGAAAAATCTGGAGGGCCCGAACGAGGCAGGGAAAAGAGGAAAAAAATGAAAAATAGGAAAAAACCTGTGTTTTCACAGGGAAAAAGAACAAAAAAACCCGCGCCCCAAGGCCGGAGGAGGAAAAAGAGGAAAAATCCGTCTCTCCTTGTTCCTCCTCGTCGTCCTCCTCCTCCTCCTCCTCCCCGTCGTCGTCGTCGTCCTCCTTCTCCTCCTCCTCCGTCCATCTCCCTTTCCTCCTCTTCCGCAGGCGGAAAGTTTTTTCCTTTTTCTCCTCCTCCCGCCCTCGGAGGCAGAGTTTTTTTCCTTTTTTTCCCTGTGAAAACACAGGTTTTTCCTTGTTTGTCCTTTTTGTTCCTCTTTTCCCTGCCTCGTTCGGTCCTCCGAATTTCTCCGCCGTCCCAGGGGAAAGACCGAAAAAGAGGAAAAAAAGGAAAAATAAAAAACTGTGTTTTCACATGGAAAAAAAGGAAAAAACTCTGTCTCCGAAAGCGGGAGGAGGAAAAAAAAGAAAAAAAAAGTTCCGCCAGCGGAAGAGGAGGAACACAAGGGAGGGAGGAGGGGGAGAAGAAGGAGGAGGAAAAGCGGCAGAGCAGGGGAGCGTGGAGGAGAGGAGGGAAGTTTTTTTTTTTTTTTATCGCTTCGGCGAGTTCGAGAACGAACAAAGCAGCTGCAGGCTGGGTCGGAACCCCCAACGTGCAACAAGGACGAACCATATCGAATGGCTGAAATACACCCCTCGTGGAATCTGCATGGCACCTCTTGGACAGGCTTTCCGCTTGGGCTTCCCCGTCTTCAGGACAGCGCGCGCCTTGCCCCGCTTAGGCGCGGGGAAGACGCGTCCAGTCGCCATGGGGCGGCCTTGGCGCGGCTCTGGCCGACGGCCCTGGCAAGGAACGGGCAGGCGCGCCTTATCCCCTGGCGCGCTGACGCGTTTGAGCCCAGACAGACACGGAGGGTGGCAAAGGCGTGTTTTTGCAAGGATGTATTTTTTCATCAACCACGGCTGCTTTATTTAGTTCGTGGGTGTCATTTGGGTCGTTAGTATGATGTTGCTGCGTTCTGTCGCTGTTCTGTCGGCTGTTTCCGTTATTGTCTCAGTGGTGGTGTTTCTGATGACCGATTATCGGCGTCATGATCGTTGCTGTGTTGCTTCCTGTGTGCCGCCGTTTGTGTGCTATTGTGGTGTTGCGTCGTTGTTTCCGTTGGCTGGCTGCGCCTTGAGTCTCAAACGGCGACTGGGGGGAGGGAGGAGGAGAGAGAGGGAGAAACAGGAAACGCTTTGATCCCAACGGCCCTGGATTAATCCAGCGGGGGGAGGAGCTGTTCCAAACTATAACAACATCTATATTCCTTGATATATTTTGCTGTTCCTAGCTATTGCTACATCTTCCGAGCTCTTCTCAAGAGCTCCTTCCTATTTGGTTTTGCGCCTCCGGACCCCTTTTTCGTGACCACCGTGTTCGTTTCTAGGCAGAAGAATCTCAGCTTTGATCCCAACGGCCCTGGATTAATCCAGCGGGGGGAGGAGCTGTTCCAAACTATAACAACATCTATATTCCTTGATATGTTTTGCTGTTACTAGCTATTGATACATCTTCCGAGCTCTTCTCAAGAGCTCCTTCCTATTTAGTTTTGCGCCTCCGGACCCCTTTTTCGTGACCACCGCGTTCGTTTCTAGGCAGAAGCAATCTCACTCGGAATCCGAGCTGTCTGCCCAATGCTGGGACATGCGCTCGATATACATCTTGAGGTCCTCGTTCTCCTTGGTGAGGCGGCAGCACTCTGCCTCGTGCATCTTGAGCTCCTTGTTCTCCATGGTGAGGCGGCAGCACTCTGCCTCGGCATCCGCGCACCTGGCGAACAGTTCCTCGAACTCGTCCATCGGGACCCCACCCTCCGCGTAGTTCTCGTGCTCCGAGCCGCCCTCGCCCTTTGAGCTGTCCTCCGAGCCCTTGCCCTCGCCCTCGGTGTCCTCCGAGCCCTTGTCCTCGGCCCCCTTCGGTGTCCTCCGAGCCCTTGTCCTCGTCCTCCGAGGTGTTCTCAGAGTCGCTGTCCTTGTCCTTCGAGCTCTCCTCGCCCTCCTCCTCCTCGTCCTCGCCCTCGTCCTTCTTCGAGCCGTCGTTCTCGCCACCCTCATTGTCGCCCTTGCCGCCCTCGTCGTCGCCCTCGCCGCCCTCGTCGCCCACGACGCCGTCCATGAGTGCCAGGGCGGGGGGCGCCTCACGTGCAGGGGGGCCGTCAGGGACCTTTCCCTTTTGCCTGCGCTTGTTGAGCCAGGCGACGAGCTTGTTCTGGGCTGCTTCACTCCATTGGCCTTCCTGGCGGCGCTGCATTCCGCAAGACGCCTGTATGTAATTCATCTGGTTGTTCACCTCCTTCAGTAAGAGGTCGGTCTTCGACGGGTGCACGGTCAAGCGCCCTGCGTTCACGTCACCGATAACATCCACAGCGCGCGGGCGGACGCGGTCCGCGATCGGCACGGGGGCAACGGGCGGCCCCGAAGGGGCAGCCGGCTCCAAGAGGCGGATGATGTCAGCAGCTGCCGAGCCCGAGGGTTCTGACGGATTGCCAACGCTCAAATCCAGGCGCGCCCGTTTACCATCACGGGTCAACACAACACGACCAGATACCGCAATCGAGGTGTTCATACCTGCTTTAAGACTTCGACACAAATCTTCGGATCAGCCCGCGCGGGGGCAACTTGAGCCGATGATGGCTACGGACAGGGTGGGGCGAGTAGGAGGAGGGGAGGGGAGAAGTTGAAGGCGGAGGAGGAGTAGGAAAAGGGGAATCGCCTGGAGCCATGAGGAAATCCGCGGCCCCAGAGGTCCACACCCTTTTCCTTGGGATGGTTTTTCGCTCTGGGTCGTTTTTGATGGTTCTGGGGCCCGAAAACGGTCACTGGACGCCGAAACGGATTGGCGGAAGGGCACCGAGTGTGCTTCTCCTCTTTAGGAGGAGGGAAGGGAGGAGGGAGGAAGGAGAGGTGGATTAAATCGCCGAGCCCTGGATTAATCCAGGAAGTACAGAAACAGAAAGATAGGACAGGGATGAGAACGAGGAGGAGGAGGAGGAAGACCAGAGAGATATGAATAGAGCAAAAGGAGGAGAAAGTATGAGGGGAGAGGATGGGGGGGGAAAGGAGGAGGATGAGAAAGAGGAGGAGGACGAAGAGAGGAAAGCAGAACAGAGCACGGAAAGTAGGGATCTTGGGGGGGGTGTGAGCATATATATAAATATATATATTATGATACAATATAATATAATATCTACACACAAAAATCCCGACAAATCAAAGCCAAAGCCCCAGACACCATCTTTCTGCGTCATTTTTCAAACCCGATCGATCTGCGAGGGCTCCAGGGCCCGACATGAGAGCGAAAACGCTCGGTGCGAAAAAAATGCAACGCCAGGATCTCAGTGTCTTGGGCGCCCCTTATCTTGTCCAGCCCTCCGTGGGGCCCCGCACGGAGAGGCTCCGGGCATCGGCTGTCCGGGCTCAGAGAGGGGCGGCCCTTCTGCCAGGAGCGGGCGGGGCCTCGGGAGTTTTTGCTCGGCCCGGCGCCAAGCTCCAGCACGCCGGGTGCGGGCAAGATTCATATCCATATCCAGTGCGTCTTGGACTTGTTCGGAAGGGGCGCCACAAGGCCGAGGCGCACTGGATACGGATAAAAAGTCGAGCCTCTAGGGGGAACGTTTGTCCATATCCAGTGCGTCTCGGGATTCTGGGGAAGGGAGCCCCAAATTCCATACTGCAGTGGATATGGATAGAAGTACTGCCCGCACTGGGGTGCGCAGGAGCTCAGAAAAAAAAACAATTACCCAGAGATCCGACGCTCCAAAAAATTCGGAGCGGCGGGTTTGGGGCCACTTTCGGCCTCCAGGGGCCCTTGCCGGGCTTCGGGACCGTCCTAAAACGACTCAGGGCAAAAAACTGGCCCTATAGGGAAGTGGTCCGGATCCCCGGGGCCCACGCAGAAAGACGGTTACCCAGGCATGCTCGCGTCAAAAATCAGGGCAGGAGGTTTTTCGCTATGTTCAGCCTCTGGGGGCCCCTGCCAGGCCCTGGGACCGTCAAGAAACGGCTCGGGATGAAAAACGGGCCCCTGGGAAAGGGTCAGAGCGTCTGCGGACTGCGTATTGGAAAAATCAGGACGTCGCATGTCTGGGCATCGGGTTGGGAGGATCGGGTTGGGAGGAATCAGCAGATCATCCATCTGATCGAAGATGTTGAAGGTGTTTGATTCAAACTCGTACCCTGTATCGTCCGAACCCGTTCCTCCAAGCACGATACTCCAGGTTTCGTAATAAAAGGGAGGGGGTCTGGACCCTCCAAGACAAGCCATTCCAGACCTCCCCCGTGGGAGAACCCTCCGAAACATCGTCCCCCGACCCCCCAGGCCCTCCAAGAGAGCCTGGAGGAGATTCCCCCGAAATGAGACCCCCCTCCCTTGATTACGAAACCTGGAGTAGTTGTCGTTCTCGGGATCTGGCGTGGGCTCGGGGAGCTCGGATCGGGGCGGGCAATGTCGGCCAGGAGGAGTTGTCAAATCCCTGCCCCTTTATCGTCATGCCTCCCGGCTGGTGTTCGAGCAGTTGTTCGTAGGAGGAGGAGGAGGAGGAGGAGGAGGAGGAGGAGGAGGAGGAGGAGGAGGAGGAGGAGGAGGGGGGGGGAGGAGGAGGAGTGAGAGGGATATGTGGCTCCAGGCCTCCCAGCTGGTGTTCGAGCAGCTGGGGTCGGAGGGCCGCGCAGCATCGCCGACGCATCGGCGAGGCGGCTCGATGTGGAGCCCGATTTCCCCCACGCCGACGTCGCCGATGCATCGCCGATCCATCGGCGATGCGTCGGCAATGCGGCGCGATACTCTGACCCCGTCTGCTCGGATCGGGACTGGGCTCGGGGCGTGTGGCTTGGAGTTGCTTGTCCGTGGAATTCTCGTACCCCTGGACCTGGACCACTCTTGAAGAAAACGGTTGGCGTGAAGTCGACTTTTTTGGCCCTGACTTTCTCTTCGAATTTTCGCATAGTTGGACCTGGGCCATGGCTTGAGGCAAAAGGGTTGCAGCGAAATCCGCTTCTTAGCGCATCGTTTTCGAAACCCCACGCAGGGGCGCAAGCCCTCACCCTTACCCCCCCCCAACCCGAAATTCGGGTCTTCGGGTTGGGTTGGGGTGGACTGGTAGGCAGTCAAGCCCCCTCCCTCGCCACAAGGCTTGGCCTTGGGCCCTCCTCGCCGCCCCCGTGCCCGACCCCCGCCCCGTGCGTGCCCGGGGCGGGGACCGCACTTGGACCGCTGGCCTGCGCGCGCACAGCAGGACATCTGCTCCTTCTCCTCTCTCTTCCTCCTCCTCCTCCTCCTCCTCCTCCTCCTCCTCCTCCTCCTCATCCTCCTCCTCCTCCTCCCCCCCCCTCCTCCTCCTCCTCCTCCTCCTCCTTCCTCCTCCTCCTCCTCCTCCTCCTCCTCCTCCTCCTCCTCCTCCTCCTCCTCCTCCTCCTCCTCCTTATTCGAGGAAGAAAAAGTGCAAGAGCGCGCAGCCAGTGAGCGAAGTCTATACCGGGCCGGACGAAAGGGGGGGATTGGGAAAGAAGGGGGGTGCGAAATTCGCTGCATGCAGCTGGTTTCGGCCCCGCCACCAGGCCTATTCCTCGATACATGGGCACCTCCCGGCGCTGGGAGGCGCCGGGAGAATCAGCTACGTGAGCTGATTCTCAAGCCCCCCTGTTGCTATCCCCCCCTTTCGCCTGGCCCGACAGGAGGAGGCGGCCTGCCGCAGGCAGGGCCGAGCCTGAGATTCGGGCGTTCCTGGCGCTCTCGCCCAGATTCGGGCCGCATGGGACCCTCACAGATCGATCGAGCTCGAGAAATGGCGCAGAATGATGGGGTCAGTGGCTCCAGTTGTGATTTTACACGGTGTCTCAACTTTCTCGAGACGTTGGATCTCAGGGGAGGGGGTGGGGAGGGGCCAGGCGGACTGTACCAGCCAACAGGAACCTGCCCGGACGTGCTCGCGTCGTGAAATCCGGACGGGAGGTTTTTCCGTGTTTTCGGCTTCTGGGGGCCCTCGCCAGGCCTTGGGACCGTCAAAAAACGACTCGGGATGAAAAACCGGCCCAGGGGAACGGGTTGGGGCGTCCAGGGACTGCGCATTGGAAAAAATCAAGACGTCGCATGTCTGTGGCAGGAGTCTACACTCTGCAGCAGGGGGCCAGCGGGTGGGCCACGCCCAGAAGTGACGCGCAGGCCGCCCTTTCGCCCACACACCACATCTCGAGGCAACCCATGGTGCCCTCGGATCAAAGAAGCCGCAGGACCAGGAGCTGAGGGAGGGGACGAAGGAGATCGAGGATCGAGGATCGAGGAGGGGTCAAGGAGATCGAGGATCGAGGAGATCGAGGAGGAGGATCGAGGATCGAGGAGATCGAGATCAAGGATCGAGGAGATCAAGGATCGAGGATTGAGCTGTACGGGGCCTCTGGGGACCTCCAGAGAGGAGGGCACGGCGGAGGCAGAGGGGGACAAGGCAGAAGAAGGGCCCTGGGAGGTGAGGGAGGGTGAGGTATGACAAGGTGGAGGAGCTTGCTGGATCCAGCCAGCAGGTGTGGAAGCGAGCAGGAGCAGCAAGAGGGTGAGACCCCCTCGGGTCATGAAAAGATCAGGGCGAGAGGTTGTCGCTATTTTCGGCCTCTGGGTGCCCTCACCAAGCTTCGGGCCTGTCAAAAAACGATTCGGGATGAGAAGTTGGTCCCAGGGAATGGGACGAATTCTCTTGAGGTCGACGTGATGAGAAAAGGAAATATCAGCCAGCGTTGACTCCAAATAGATTAGACGATTCAAATCAAGGAATCAGAGGCATCGAACATGCTTGGAATCTGCAACTCAGCAAGCAAGCAAGCGTGCAAGACAAGCGCGCAAGCAAGCAAGCAAGCAAGCAAGCAAGCAAACATACAGAAGGGTGGGGTGCCATTGGAAAAAGGGGGGATAGGCATAGGCATAGCCATAACCATAGGAATTGGAGGGGGCATAGGAATGTTGGAGGGAACGGACCACTTAGTAAGATTTGAGCTGTGACTCCTACATGGCAAGCCTTTTTGGAAAACAAACATTCGGATCATACTTATAATTCTAATAATACTAATACTACTACTACTACTACTACTACTACTACTACTACTACTACTACTACTACTACTACTACTACTACTACTACTACTACTACTACTACTACTACTTCTACTTCTACTACTACTACTACTACTACTACTACTACTACTACTACTACTACTACTACTACTAAAAATATTATATTAATGATAATAAGGAGGAAGAAGAAGAGTAATAACAATAATAAGCATCATCATCATCATCATCATCATCATCATCATCATCATCATCATCATCATCATCATCATCATTCTTATTAGTAGTAGTAGTGATAATAACTACGAATAGTACTAAACAATGATAAGAATAATCATAATACTAGTAATAATACTTATAATGCCAAGATTAGTAGTAGTATTCATCTTACTATAGAACAAGGGAAAAACAAACAAACAAACAAACAAACAAACGACGTCGGGGTTCTGGTTGTTTAGGAGGAGAGTGAGGAAGCGGAGGCGGAGATCGGAGATGATGAAGTTGCCGAGAGGTTGGTGCGCTGAATTCTGCCAGGCGCGGCTGTTCTCCCTGGAGACGAGGCTCAATGAGGAGATGAACGTGCGCGCCTCGGATGCACAGCTGGGGCAAGCAGGGCCGGGTTCTGATGGAGAGAATCATCGGTTGCAAGGACTTGCCATGAGAGATCGCTTGAACGGGTGGACGGTGTCCTGACATATTGTCGGACAGCTCGTCTCTCTGAAGCGGCTGCGCATGAATGGGCGAGAGGAAAGAGGAAGGGGACATGGGAGGGACATTGAGTCAGCAGGCAGGGAGAAGAAGGAGTAGATCTCCCTCTACTGGTAGATTCGGCGCCTTCCGATTTGTTTTCCACGTAATGCCGGTGCCCGCGTCCTTGCATCAGAGCACCGCAAGGCTAACTCAGCGGGGCCGCGGATGCACACTCCGCACCACCAGCTTAATGCGACGGTGGCAGCACTTGGAGGGCCTGCACACAGAAAAGTCACTATTCGCCATGCTGTGAACTGCTCTACCCGCGCAGATCAGCCCAGCCCAGAGGGGGACAGGTGCAGCTGTAACGACCCTGTGGCAGGCTTAATGAATCCGGTCTGCTTGGGGGTGCTCCATCGAGGGCCTCACTGCAGGTCGCATCCATTGCAGCCAAGATTTCTTGGAAGTCGATTGAAATCGTGGCCATGTCCCAGCTTTTGAAATTGGCACAACGATCTCATGTGGGTGTTGCTGCTGGAGGACTTTTGGGGTCGGCCGCGACGTGGGTCCGAGACGCGTTCAGAAAGCGCTGGGGCGCAGGGGCAGGCTATAGTCGGGCACCTGACTAAGAGACCTCCTTCCGAAAAGTTGGGCCAGCGTTTCCTGACTTGCCAGAAAGCTGGCCGAGTTTCTTGAGCACGGGCGCCCCTCCAGCGTTAACACAAGAGATTGGCCCAGATTTGTTCCCAACCATCCAGTGGTGTTGGGTCTTCGTTTTGAAGAGACAGCGCCCCGCGTTCCTCCTCCTCTCCTCCCCCCCCCTCCCCCTCCTCCCTCCTCCTATCCCTGCCTCTGCTCTCCGCACCTGGAAGCCTTGTCCCTGCCCTCCGCATGTCAACCACTTCGGCACGCCCCTCACGAGGATCGTGGCCCCACAGGGAGCTCCACCGAAGGCCCCAGTGGCAGGGTTCGCATGGCGGTCTCGGGCCATCTCGGCACACCCCTCACGAGGATCGTAGCCCCATAAGGAGCTCCACCGAGGGCCCCAACGGCAGGGTTCGCATGGCGGCCTCGGACCATCTCGGCACACCCCTCACGAGGATCCCTGCCCCACAGGGAGCTCCACCGAATGCCCCAGTGGCAGGGTTCGCATGGCGGCCTCGGGCGATTTGGGCACACCCCTCACGAGGATCGTAGCCCCAGAAGGAGCTCTGGACGAAGGCCGCAGAGGCAGGGAGCACATGGCGGCCTCGGATGATTTTGGCACACCCCTCACGAGGGTCGTAGCCTCATAGGGAGCTCCACCGAAGGCCCCAGTGGCAGGAGTTGCATGGCGACCTCGGGCGAGTTCGGCACACGCCTCACGAGGATCGTGGCCCCATGGGGAGCTCTGGACGAAGGCCCGAGTGGCAGGTTCGCATGGCGGCCTCGAGCGATGTCGGTACACCCCTCACACGCCTCGTGGCGCCATGGGGAGCTCTGGACGAAGGCCCGAGTGGCAGCGCCTGCGTGCGCGCCTGCCTGCTCTGGACGTGGCCCGAGCGGGGCATCTCCTGCGATACTCGCAGCTGCATGCGGTTGGGCCCCTCGCCAGGCTAGATTTTAACAAGCCGCTGGGCAGCTGGCCCAGGCTTCTCAAACGATGATCTTCTGAGTCACTTTTCGAGTGCAATCGGGACACACGAGGCGAGCGCCGCTTCGACAGCGCGCGAGCAGGGAGGCCCTGGGGGGGGGAGAGACGGCGCTCGGTTCATAGAGCACGTGCGCGTGTGCTGGTGACGTGCAAGTCGTGCAGGTATTGAAGGAGGGCGAAGTCCTTGGACGTGCAGTCGGGGAAACGTAAGGCGCGATTGCGCCAGAACTCGGATGCGCGGACGCGTTTTGACGAGCGCGTCCCGGATTCTGACGGTCCAGTTCTCGTGGGATGTTTGCGGCGGGAGATCGCGCCAAATTTCGGATTGGGTCTCGTCCTTTTCATGATCGCCCCGTCCGGCCAGCCCGAGCCCCCCGAAGCCGAGTCCTGCGTCTCCACGATACAGGCGGTTTGTGGAGTCCGTGCGCGGGGTCTTTGAAAGGGCGACTGGGGGGAAAAAGAGAGAGAGAGAGAGAGCAA